>JAHDVF020001307.1:940000-1432759 GCA_022606425.2 Lepidostoma basale
GAGGTAAATATTGATAATTAAAAATGTTTTATGCTGTGTATTTAGTTTTATTCCACTTGATTTTTAGCCTCAACCGGTTTCGGTAGATCGCTGTCATCTTCTGGTGCAAACCAAAGCTCAAAACTAGAAGGTGGCAGCGAACTGCCTAGTCCGGTCGAAATATCCAAAAGATTAAAATGAAATATATTTATTTATTTGCTGATCATTTATCTAGTTTTATAACCTCCCAACTGAGGTAACCATACTATAAAGGATTTTTTTTATTAATTTTTACTTTATTTTATTTATACACAATGAACTTCTAGCAATAAACTTCAATTAACACCATTAAGTTTGTACAGACGTAACTGTTATTTAATTAGAATTTTACGGCAATGGGAACATATAAAAATATTTTATATTTTTTCTTGCAATCCTATTTACGTTATAAATGCAACATGGCGCCTTACGACATTTTGTAGAGGCATACTTTCCAGCAAACATACCTCATCGTAGCCCTACTACCCTTTTGAACCCTCAATTATTTATTTTTATAATAAATGCTTTTTTAAATTATATATTTGAAATCATAAGGTTATTTCGCATTAACGCCTTTCGATACAACATTGCCTACGTAAATTAATCATGCTATTCTAATTCGCAAATATATAAACATTTTCCCGATTTATAATTGTGCATTTGAATAGATTCTATCCTATCGAATGCGTTTAAATCCCGTTTTACCGGGAAAGGCCGGGAATCAATCACGATCCAATCCCGGGAAATCCCGGCTCGTTGGCCTGGATCAGTGGTCGGCAAACTCATAAAGCAAAATAGCCAAATATCAGCAGTACCTACAACGATTTTAATTTATTTTAAGAGCCAAATTTATTTACGAAAACAACGTTTTTTAGAAGTCGTTTTAAACTTTGTGACATAATAAAAACTATTGTAAATAGATTTCATACTTCATACTGATAAAGTAACTAACTAACCTAAAGAGTAGACAGAAATATGGACCGCCACACTGTCCTTTCCTGACACAGTTATCTTAATCCACCAACATTCATATATCGTGCCATGCGCGTACGTTGACTTCTCCGACTCCTCACTAGACTGACTGTTAATATTTGGTTATTTTGATAAAACGTTAACAAAAAAATAATTAAAGGTTTTTATTTTAAAACACTGTTACAATACGTATCACAGTGTATTAATTTCAATTGAAATTATTATAATATTACAACTTCATGGAAATTGATTTATAAATAGTGATATACTCGTACAATTTTTAAAAGTTAGAACAGTTAAAAATGTTGAAGTATCATTGTTTCTTGGCCAAACCAATCGGTTATCTCAAAAAAATTATTGAAATTTTAATTTTGTTATATTTAATTTGATAAAACTATGTATGTGTATGACTCGTTGTATGAATGTGGAGGAAGCTAGAAAGGTGTCAGGATAGAGTATCGGTCCATTCTCTCAGCCTACCCCTGCGGCGAAACAGCGCGTTATAATTTGAACAAATGCCTTACATTTTTGTAAAATGTGTATGTAAGTCAAGTTAGAATATTGTTGTTTTTCATTTCAGTTATTATATTAAAATTCTATTATTAAATTTTAAAATGTTTTTTAAGGAAGTCGCACTCAAGTAGCCAAAGAGCCTCATTTGGCTCGCGAACCGCAGTTTGCTCACCACCAGCCTGGATCATAACGAGCACATCACTACTAGCATATATTTACTTCATTGCGTAAATTGAACAATTTTACAACTAATTGCAAACATTTTATCATTAACGTATTACAAATCATATATTATGTAATTAAATATATGCCTAGGACGATTTCATAGACCGTGTAGAAAAAAAAAGAATTATCAACAAAGCTATTTGCTCACTGAACGATATCGGACTAAATTTAACTGCTCCGAAGGCCATTCAAAATAATTCTTAATTTAAAAAGCTGCTTCATTAAGTATACAGTACTAACTAACTAATCATCACGCCGTTTCCCCGGAGGGGTATGCAGAAAGAATAAACCCCCACTCTGTTCTATCCTGACATACTTCTCTCGCTTCGTCTAAATTCATACATCTTGTCATGCACGCACGTCGATTTCTCCGACTCCTCACGTGACCGACATTCAATATTTGATTGATTTGATCGTGCCACGTTTTCCTCGGCCTTCCTCTATTTCTAGCTCAGTTCACGTCGTTTACATATACCGTCTTCACCATTCTCTCTTCACTCATTCTTTCCATGTGTCCAAACCATCTAAGCGACCTTTTCATTATTTAGTTTACAACACTTTCATTCGCACCGCATATTATTTTTTTAATTTTTTTTTTATAAAAGATCTCATTTGTTCTGCATTTATTCTACTTTCATCCTTCTTTTGCCAGTTCCATGCTTCACTTCCATACATAAGGGTCGGCACAAGAACACCACAAACATTAAAGTATACAGTAAATAGTGCGATATAAGTAGTCAACGCGATCAAAAGTCCACCCAAAAATGCTAAGATGGCAGTGCACGGTGGTGTTCTTGTACCGACTCTCACGTTAGGAAGCGAAGCCCGGTTGTACGGGATGAAATGTATAAAAGTACTATAAATAGTGGCAAAGAGATAGACCTCTTTGGATGCAATAATAGAGAATTCGTGAATACCCTTACGGTAAGAGCAACAAAGAGATAACTCATATTTCTGTTCACATGGTTCTTGTATATCTCCTTTGGTGTTCTTTTTTCCACCCTTTGTAATGATGTTAAGAGATTTTCAACAATATAATAATTATTATTATTCTTTATACGTTAAGTAAAGTGAATGCAGTGCAATGAAAGCCTTATGAACGAAACATTGAACACTGCATAACGGTTAGTTGGTTAAATAATACGAATTATAACGTCTTTCTTCTATTTGGCTTTTTTTCTAATTTCCCATTTGGCTTTTTTTCGTGAAAAGGGATATTACTAACCTTATCTATACGTACCTACAATTAAAAAAAACATATAATAGTATCGGCATTTTGATGTTACGAAAAGAATCAAGTTCCATCTGATCATTCAAAACACACGATTCACTGAACAAGGATTCATTTACACTTAGAACTTTATTATTCCAACTGTCGCCAGAAAATTTACACGCTTATCGGTAAAAGAGTTTCATCTGCTTCAGGTGGAACCCTTTTATTCCAAGATACACACCCGAAACCAACAAAACTTTGACTTCATTTTTCTCAGCTTTTTACTTTTGACAGTTGGAACCTTCTTACAGGTGACGATGTTTCGTCTTTTTAAGGCATTATTAAATATTATCAATTATTAAGTGATGCCTTACAACATGGCGGATACATGTCATTCCTATAAAATATATATTAGTTTGTAGAAAACGAACATTTTCTTTCCTATTAATTATTTAATATTGAGTTTTACATCATTGTTATAGAAACAACGTATGTACGAGTACGTGCATTGAAATAAGGGAAATCTAAATATGTCCTTATTTTTATCACTGCTTGCTCTGGAGATTTATAGCGTGCTCTTGTATATCTACATATATATTGTATATGAATGTAAGTTTTACAGAAATTATAGCCGTGGTCGCGTTTCGCACAATGTTACACATTACCCGGACGTAATCTCTGGTGGCATCTCCCAGCACCGAGGCCCACACTTAATAATTTCGGTGGACCCATTAATGCTTGCCCAAGTCCGATACGCTTGTGGTTTTAAAAGCGAAAATTTCGTAACCGAAGTAATCCAACGACATTAAACTAGCTGGCGGTATTTTATCAGCGGGTTCATTTTAAAATGTGGCCTTTGTTTTAATTGATCGCTACTTTTTTTTTAATCCCTTGAGGTCAACAAAAAATATGCTATTAACATGAACATTTTATTTTTGGTGTGTTTATTGTTTTTTTGAATAGTGATGTGAAACACAATATTAAGTATTCTTCTTCTTTGCTAGCCTTCTACCCTCCACTGCTGGATATAGGCCTCTTCCAATTTCCTCCACTCGTCTCTATCCTGCCCCCTTTGTATCCAAGATTTTCCAACCCTTTTGACAATATCGTCGATTCATCTCATCGGTGGCCTTCCAACACTTCGCCTATTTGCCCATGGTCCCCAACTGAGTATCCTGGGTGCCCATCTGTTGCCACCCTGTCTAGCCAAGTGTCCAGCCCATTGCCATTTCAATTTTGCAATATTAAGTAATTAATATGAATAGACGATTTATTTAGTGCTAAGAAGTATTATTATATTTTTTGAGAATCGCATGTTTTCACTTGCTAAGGCATTATCAAATGTTTTGATAAATTTCATAAAATATTGTGATTCATAATGCCTTAGTAAGACGAATTATGTCACACCCATAAAATATAATAAAACTTCTAGAAAACGGATGTTTTCATTCGTATTCATTATTTGATATTGATTACGAATATTGTTTTCTAGAAGATTTTTATATTTTTGGGAGTGAAGTGTTTCGGTATTTTCTGATTAAATATTGACATAACATGCCAAAATATGACGGTCCCTTAAAACATAATGAATCTCTTTTATCAATTCTATAATATTATACGTTAGAAACATATTTATGTATAGAAGCGAAGCATGAAACTGGCAAAAGAAGGATGAAAGTAGAATAAATGATGTAGAAATGAGATCTCTTAGACAAATGTGTGGATACTCTGTGTATGATAGAATATTGAATGAAAATATAAGAAGTGAATGCGGTGCGAATGATGATGTTATGAACAAAATAATGAAAGGATCATTAAGATGGTTTTTGGACATATGGAAAGAATGAATGAAGAAAGAATGATAAAAAAAAATATATGTTAGCGCTGTAAATGGAACCAGAAATAGAGGAAGACCGAGGAAAACGTGGCACGATCAAATAAATCAAATACTGAATGTCGGCCATGTGAGGAGTCAGAGAAATCGACGCGCGTGCATGACACAATATATGAATGTTGAGGAAGCGAGAGAAATATGTCAGGAAAGAAAAGTGTGGCAGTCCATTATTTCTGCCTACCCCTTCGGGGAGACGGTGCTATGTTACTGTTCAGGCGTAAACCCTTGACTTCCTTCTGCATTGTGTGTTACGTTGTAAAAGTATTTCAAGCTTCTTTACCATTTATCTAAATGAAAATAACTCATCCCTAAAGAATATTTCAGTAGGCCTTATAGTGTTAATGTCATCAGTGTGTAAGATTAAACTTTAACCATCAATTACGCGCCCGAAACTTCTGTAGTTTAAACGAGGGTTGAAAGTAAACGAAAGTTGGAACTCCGTTATTTAGTCCCGGCATCACGCCACGTCCTGTAGTCTGGGATATATTCATGACTTTCTACTGATATTCATCAATATTTTCGTACATTTTTCCTGCGGTGCGTATGATTGTAATCGTTTGGAATTTTAATAACAACCACCCGGATAATTCGCAGGTTTTTACTTTTGAATGAATAAAACTGCTAATTGTATTTTTATTACTGTTTACAATTTTTCTAAAATTTATTAATCTAATTGTTTTTTTTAACAACAAAAGAAAACACTGCAGGTATAATAACTTATGCAATTAACACTAGATCAACGAATCTACGTCACTACAAGATAGAAAATATTGAAAGAATTTAGAAGATGTCTATATCTAATAATGGAGTAAAATTGGCTGTGATTGCATGTGATAATCAGTTTTTATTTAAATTAATTAAAATTTAATAATATTAAGTAACATTATGTAAATTATTTTTGATGCAATCGACTTGTACACAATATTTTTTGTCTGTTTTACTATATTAAATGGGAATGACATGTTTCGCCTTACTAAGGCATTATGAAAACAATAAGACTTGCCCTATAAATAGTAAGTCTTTTCATTTGTAACTTAAGTTTATTGTAACACCTGATAATGCCAACATCGGTTGGCGAAACAGCTGTCGCGACACTCTGAGTGAATAAAAAGAAATTGTTACATTATAAGAGTTTTAATTTTAACAGTAATAATGTTGAATTTTGAAGTGTCAAAGTGTTTCGGCCAAAACAATGGGCATATATTTTTATAAAAGCTATCTACCACAAGTTTTATTTCAAGGTTTTCAGCGGTCACGTAGCTCCCTAAACCAGAGATAAATGATCACGACACGACGGGTTCAAATTTGGAACAAAGATCAACCGTCACCTGGTTTAAATTTGATTGAATAATTTTAGATAAGCCGAGTCTTTGTTTCCAAATTGGTTTCTCTACATATTAATTAGCCGTTAAATCTGACCTGCGCACGAAGGAATAATTATTGTAAACCTTGGCTGGTATATAGCGGACGCTTCTTTTAATATATATGAATGGACGAAGTATTTTACAATAAAAGTTTTCATCAAAATTATTTTGAGTATAAAGCCCAGTTTCCCAAATTTGTTTGCCCCGTTCACCCTTCTTAAAAATAAATTTTAGTAGAGGTAACCTGGAAATGTACTTTTTCTAATGAAATAATATAAAAACCTAGTGAATATTTGAACTACCAAAGAAACCTTACCAAAAGTCCATTCTAACTAAATAACAATTAACCCTACCCCTAGAATGAATTCTTTCCACCCCCCCTCCCATTATTTCTTGCTCTTTTCTTTTTTCATATAGTATATAGGTAATCATTTTATTTCATTAAACTGTTAAAATTTCTACACGTTCAATTTTGTAGCTATGTATGTTTGTGAAGATTGCAAAAAAGTGTTGTGGAAATGCAATATTTTCAAAAAGTTATTCAATTGTTATTTTATCTGTTAAATTTCGAACACTGTTATAATATCACATTATTTTACTATCCACTTTTTGAGAAAGTCGCGACAGTTGTTTCGCCAACACTTGTTTGTAACACCTGATGATGCCAATTTCGGCTGGCGAAACAGCTGTCGCGACATTCCCTAAGTGTATAATAAAAATAAAAATTCCATTACGGGATGGCTGTTTTGAGGGAACACTTCCCAGAGCGCTTCATCTCAATTAGGGGCGATTTGGAGTGGCCGGCCCGCTCTCCCGATTTGTCCTCTTGTGATTTTTTTCTATGTTTTTGTCAAGGGACCCTTAAAGATTTGAAGACCAACATCCAGGAAGAGATTGCCAAGATATCACCTGATATGCTGGCAAGAGTCATGACAAACGCCAGAAATCGATTTACTCAGTGAATGGAGAATGGGGGACGTCACCTACCTGATTTGATCTTCAAAAACTAAGTAAATCAAAACATTAGGTATGTGCCTACATTCTAAAAAAACAAATAACAAATTTCGGATTCATGCAATGGGTTTTATTAAGTTTTGAAAAAAGAAGTTATGCTGCCGCACCCTTGAACATCCGTTCGAAAAGTAGGCCTCAACGGCAAACGCACGCTCCTCATTGTTCCAACGTATAATGCCGACTAAACAAATCTATTATAAATTATATATACTATATATTAAGTTCACTTGTTCAGTTGGCCGTTTTTTAACCTTCCGCCTGGTTTCACCGTTTAAAATTCATGCTCCCTTCAGGCATCCGCCCTCTTCGCCGGTGCCGTGTTTCAGGAATGTACGTATGCATGTTATGGCTGTAGTTAGGTACTTTAATAACGAGACTTGTAGAAATAGGAGTTGTGCCTATATACGCCGCGCGTTGTGTAATACAAGGTCCCGCGAATTTAATTAATATGTTAATTTTCCCTCTTCCGCCTCGGACATATTATAAGTTTTATTATTTTGACTACAGTAGCAAGAGTCTACTACAATTGAAATTGTTAAATATTCCTTTATTTTACCGTGATGACAAAAATACTAATCTTTCGATTTTTAAGTAATGTCCAAACGAAAGCCATACATTTATGAAACAAATGAGCTTAGATTTTTTTTTTATTATTAATAATTTATTTATATACGCTACAAATTAAGTATATAACTAATTGAATTGTAAGGTTTTTTATGACTTGCGAATTAAAACATCTCTTTTCTAAAACACATTTGCTAGGGCATCATCAAATGTCATATTGAATATATTTATTTATTAATTAGTACGAATAAATACGTCTGCCTTCTAGAAATTTATTTTATTATATTTATATGTAATGTGTAAGAAGAAGAAGAAAAATATACATTTATGTATTAATTATTAAGAATGAAAACGTCTGTTTCCTAGAAGTTTTAGTATAGTTTTTGGGAATTACATGTTTCGCCTTTCTTTGTCAAGACATTTGATAATGCCTTAGAAAGGCGAAACATGTCATTCTCATAAACTATTATATAATTAAAGTTGAAGTAAACTGATGTTTTCATTCCTTTTTATTATTTAATAAGGAGTTTATCATCATTGTTCATGGAATATTAAATATATTTATTTATTGTTTTCTGAACAATGATGTATAACTCAATACTAAATATTTAATGCCAATGAAAACATCAGTTTTCTAGAAGCTTTATTATATTATATCTTAGGCATCAAATGTTGCATTATCAAACATTTGAAAATGTCTTAGAAGGGCAACACATGTCATTCCCATAAAATATAATAAAACTTCTACAAAACTGACGTTAACATTCGTATTAAATATTTATTTATTGTTTTCTGAGCAATGATGTGTAACTCCATATTAAATAATTAATACGAATGGAAACGCCTGTGGGCGGTATTCTTCACACATAATCGCTGTGTGATTTAATGTATAAATAAATAGGTCTAAATCTATCTCAATTCACCAATTTAATTCACAGTTGATATAATATATTGTTTATTGTGTGTCTAGTTTAATGGCTCTGATATTCCGCGCGTGTGGACCCATATTGGCGCCATCACTCTAGCCCGGGGCTGCAGTCGACAGTTTGGTGAATATTTGTCAGGAATTATTACGACAACCAGACTTCCGGATGATGGATGCAGCCGTTGTTATCTCGTATTTCAAGTTAATCTGTCATTTCCAATTTCCATAGCATATAAAACATATTTTAACATTTTTTTATAATTTGTCATCGCAAACAAAAACCTATCCAAAAAAGCTAGAATGGCAGTGCAAAATGGTGTTCTTCTACCGACCCTTACGTATGGAAGCGAAGCATGGAACTGGCAAAAGAAGGATGAAAGTAGAATAAATGCAGTAGAAATGAGATCTCTTAGACGAATGTGTGGATGGATACTCTGTGTATGATAGAGTGTCGAATGAAAATATAATAAGTGACTGCGGTGCGAATGATAGTGTCATGAACAAAATAATGAAAGGATCATTAAGATGGTTTGGACACATGGAAAGAATGAATGAAGAAAGAATGGTAAAAAAATTATATGTCAATGATGTAAATGGAACCAGAAATAGAGGAAGACCGAAGGAAACGTGGCTCGATCAAATAAATCAAATATTGAATGTCGGCCATGTGAGGAGTCGGAGAAATCGACGCGCGTGCATGACACGATGTGTGAATGTTATGGAATCGAGAGAAAAATGTCAGGAAAGAAAAGTGTGGCAGTCCATTCTTTCTGCCTACCCCTTCGGGGAGACGGCATGATGGTTAGTAAGTTAGTTTTTTTTTATAATTTGTTAACTGTTTTTTTTCTAACATTTTGAATGTATACAAATACTTTTAGACAAATACTGGATTTTACCCATTGCGGGTAAATCATTTTTAAGGATTAATTGTATCTCAATAGAGACGAAGGTGTAAATTGTTTTCTGGGAACAGAATATGGTGGTCGAGGCGCTTACAGGACTTATGACCTGTCATTGGTTGGGTTAAGCAATCGCTTTATGTTAACAACATTCCCCATTCCGCCCTTCTTACGACCACCACGTCTGCTAATTTTTTGGAAGATATGCTACAATGTTGAGAAACACATTTTTTTATTTCAATCGACACTAGCGCCATCCATTTTTTTGTTTTGTTACTGAGATACTGAGATAAATCAGGTCACTGAGATAAATCAGGTCATTCAAACGGCAAATAAAACACAAGAATAGGATAACACAGGAGTTTGAAGTTTGCTAATATTTACATTCTTCTTCTTCTTCCGAGTGCCATGTCAGATCCCCCCGAAGTCAGCTATCACCCTGGCGTAGGCCTCTCTGTCCTGTGCCAGACGGAACAACTCCCACACCCCCCGAATTCCGGTCCACTCCTTGATATTCTCGAGCCAGGACATCTGGGGTCTTCCCACACCGCGCCTACCCTCGATCTTCCCTTTTATGATGAGGTGCAGCAGATCGTATTTCTCGTTGCGGAGAATATGTCCCAAATATGCCATCTCTCTAGACTTTTTAACATAATTTATTAACATTAATATTTATTTATTATTTCTTAAACAATGATGTAAAATTCCATAATCTGTTAAATCTAAAAATAAATCTGTTTTCCAGACATTTTATGCGAGTGACATCTTTCGCCTTGCCTAGTTAATAACAAACAAACCATCACGCCGTTTCCCCGCAGGGGTAGGCAGAGAGAATGGACCGCCACACTTCTCTATCCTGGCAAATCTCTCTAGTTTCCTCCACATTCATACAACGAGTCATAGACGCACGTCGATTCCTCCGACTTCTAACATGACCAACCTTTAACCCCAATTTTCGTATTTTCACTGAAATGTCAATATACGTTTTATTTTATCTTTATTTACGAGTATGCTTACTTTAATGTTATGATCTTTTTAATACTGATTACCAATAATTAATTGATTTTCGAACAATGGTGAATTTTTCGAACAATATTGATTTTATAATTCCGTATTATGAAATTAATATTGATTCTATTTTACCAGAGTGACTTACTTCGCCTTGATAGTTAGTTCATTATAAGTTGTGATAATGTCCTGGCTAAGCGAAATATAATATGTCACGACGGTAAAGTATGATAAAACTTCTAGAAAACGGACGTATTAATAATTATTTAATACCATATAGTTATATTTGATAACGTGCAATCGACTCCAAATAAGAAACAAGTTATTCTCTTGCGGGGAGTACTATTCTATATTTTCTCGTGTTCAGTCTGACTTGAGCATGTCCTCAATTATGCACTGCAGCGGTAATAAATGTGGAGTACCACGTCAGGTAATGCTGGTCAAAAGCGTGGGCTCTATTTTGTGTGAGTGCTTCTCCCCATTTACCCGAATAACTCCTGGCAGAAACAGATAAAACACCCCTCTAGCAACTACTCTCTCCCTGCAAGTGAAACATTTCCCGGATTTCGCATTCCTGCTTGATTTTTACGGGGATTTTCTTTCATCTATATTTATTTTCATATCGAGCTATCTATAAATTTTATGAAAGACGCCGAAGATTTTTATCGTTTAATATAACTATTTTTTTAAATAGCCTAATAATTATACTGACATCTCTTGATGGAAGTTATTTTTGAATAATAATGTATGGTTGAATGTCGGCCATGTGAGGAGTCAGAGAAATCGACGCGCGTGCATGACACGATGTATGAATGTTGAGGAAGCAAGAGAAATATGTCAGGAAAGAAAGGTGTGGCAGTCCATTCTTTATGCCCACCCCTTCGGGGAGACGGCGTGATGGTTAGTTAGTTAGTTTTTTTTATGAATGGTAAGAGCTCTGATTTCCTTGCCGAAGGTCACGGGTTCGAAAACCGGTGGTGACAATGTGATTCTCACACTGTCTTTGGTCTGGTGTTGATTTCACGTGACAGTAAAATGACGATAAATTGGCTACCCATCACATGTCATGGGAATCAATATAATAGTTAAAATAAAATTTATACAGTAATTGGGTTCAAACGACCTGTTGTACACAAGGTAAAAAAACTTTTACTTTTGTCTTTATTTCGACATTGACCGGTTTCACCAACCTGGCAGATATCGACAGACTGGTCATGTCAGCCAGCCGAACGAAAATAATCGCTGTCAAAATAAACGCAAAAGTAGTAGTTCTTAAAAAAACACATTTAAAAAAATATAAAACATTAAATTTTGTTCTAGCAAAGTAAACACCGTTTATAGATTAATTAAACTTTTAGAAAACAGACGTTTTCATTAATATGAAGTATTCAATATTGAGTTTTACATCTCTGCTCTAAAACAATAAATAAATATTAACCAACTTACTAACTAACCATCACGCCGTCTCCGAAGGGGAAGGCAGAAAAAATGGACTGCCACACTTTTATTTTCTGACATATTTCTCTCGCTTCCTCACCATAATACATAGTGTCATGCACGCGCGTTGATTTCTCCGACTCCTCACATGGCCGACATTCAATATTTGATTTATTTGATCGTGCCACGTTTTCCCCGGTCTTCCTCTATTTCTGGTTCTATTTACATCGTTAACATATATATTTTTGTACCATTCTTTCTATATGTCCAAACCATCTTAATGATCCTTTCATTATTTTGTTCATAACACCATCATTCGCACCGCATTCTCTTCTTATATTTTCATTCGACACTCTATCATACACAGAGTATCCTCACATTCGTCTAAGAGATCTCATTTCTACTGCATTTATTATACTTTCATCCTTATTTTGCCAGTTCCATGCTTCGCTTCCATACATAAGGGTCGGTAGAAGAACACCATAAATATTAAGTATTTGCAAACTGAAATCTTTGATAGTTGTCGATTCCCATGTCAAATTTTGAATTTGGAATTTCTCGTCTATTCCAGTGCAACTGTGGAAAGCACTCATCTCGCTTAAGGGGGGATAAACGATCGCGGTTTATGTGTGCAATCTGTTCCCGGAATGTCACCAGCATCTACGCTAAACCACAAGTCATGGCTGTCGCCTCTGCAGTAGAAATTTTGTTGTATAAAACCGTTTTGTTTATGATGTACTAAAATGCAGCACCAGTATCCGGTGTTCGTCTTTTAAATTCACGTATTTATATTTTTTTTAACAATAGAGAGCTGATCATTACAATGGTGGCAAAAATCATAAATAAGTTTTTGATCCTAATTGGTGTTTTACTTATGTTTATATGCAAAGTAGTTGAATAATATAGCGTAATTTAAACTTCACTTTACCTCTTCCTTCCCTATGATGGGTATCTTCTACACGTTGCTTCTAATAACCATCAATACCTCTATAAATATAATAAATACAAGGTTAAGATTTTAGGTATTCCTCCATAATACTCGTATATTTACGCATTGATTTAAAAAATAAAATTAAGAATAATCAGAATTTATGGGGTAGGTACATCGGAGGTATTTTGTAAACATCGGAAACAAATTTGCGTATAAACAGCGCTGTGAGTTTGCGACAATATATTCGCATCTCAGTCTTGCATACTTCACTGTGGAAGCGCACGGAGCTCATTGTTCTCACTGCCGCCGGCAGTTGCTCTCGGGCTTGCAACCAGAGTGGATCTATGCCCGTTACGTGAGCGTTGCCAGATGTTTGTTTTTAAATGTTTTCAGCAAATAAATCTCAATTATTATAATCTTTTTACTTCAATTATAATTAATAAAGGGGACTAGCTATGAATGTTCTTATTTTCCGATTTAAAATCGCTAATTTTTGATCGGGTACTGACTACCCAACACCGGAACACGCGTTTTTATTTTAGCACCGTAAGGGAAAGGTTAAAGATGCCACCCGTGCTACAGGACATACAATAAAATAAACAGACTAACTAACTAACCATCACACCGTCTCCCCGAACGGGTTTTCAGTAAGAATGGACCGCCATAGTGTTGTTTCCTAACATACTTCTCTCGATTCCTCAATATTCATACATATTGTCATGCTCGCACGTCAATCACAATGAACAGTTTTTTTTATTATGGTATTATGGTAGAACAGTTTTTTTTATTTTATTATAGCAGTTTTTAGTATGTTTAAACTACTTATCACCTTTGTAATTACAAGCCTTCAATTATGTAAAACTAAACATAAGATATGTAATCTTTTGACTGCTACGACGTTTTAAAAGTATTGTGAGATTCTAGAATTCTAGTGCCGAATCTTATGTGTGAAAGCAAAGTTTGGAGTTGACAGAAGAAGGATTAAATTAAGATAAATGCCGTTGAAATGATATCGAATTAAGATGAAAAACAATGTATGATAGAATATCTAAGGAAGTAAAAAAGGAAGGCAAGGCGGATAAAGGCGTGATAAATAAAATTAAGAATGGGTCACTAAGATGATTGATGGAAGAATGATTTTAAATATATATACAAGTTGTGTAATTTGAAAAAGAAGTCGATGAGGGCCAAGAAAGATATGGCATGATCAAATCAATCAATTACTGAAAGGCGGTCATGTTTGAAGTATAAACAATCGACGAGAGTGCATGTCACGATGGGGGATTGTAGAAGAGTCACGAGAATTATGTCAGGATAGAACAGTGTGGCGATCCATTCTCTCTGCCTACCCCTGCG
Source organism: Lepidostoma basale (assembly GCA_022606425.2). Lineage (NCBI taxonomy): Eukaryota > Metazoa > Arthropoda > Insecta > Trichoptera > Lepidostomatidae > Lepidostoma > Lepidostoma basale. The sequence continues at coordinate 954,334 of JAHDVF020001307.1, forward strand.
GAGAAACGACGTGATGGTCAATTTGTTAGTTAGTGAGATTTGTAACGATTCGTAATCGTAATTATTATTTTGTTGGATCGCTCTTTACACTATGACAGCATGAGCCAAATCGATGTAAATGGTATTATTATAGCTTTCATAGTGATTCTCGTGTCATGTGATAGGTAGCTAATCTATCGACATTTTATTGTCACGTGAATTCTATACCAGACCAAAGACAATGTAACAATCAGACTGCCCTCGCCGGGAATCGAACCCGGAACCTTCGGGGTGGCATACAATGCACTTACCACTCGGCCACCAAGGTCGTCAAATAAAATTAAAAACGGTGTAACGTTTTACAGTGTTTTAAAAATAATATCATTAACAAGTAATAACCAAATAAGCTTCACATTTCAGGGTCTTACCCAGTATAGAAGTACACCCTTGTCTAAATTAAAATTTTACATCTTTTCTGCTTGTTAAATTTAATGCGCTTTTTTTATTTCGAAATTCTCTGGAATTTTACGAGCAGCAAAAAATGGCGAAACAATTAGCATATTTCCCTTTGAACGAAATGACCGTCCGGTTTAATCGCGCCCCTCGAGTGCCGCGTGTGTTTTTACTGTAAAATGCGAAGTGAATGTGCCTCGTACTGGGGGGATGAATAAAAATGCACGAATCCTAAACAGGTAAGCTGCCGGGCAGCTCTTTTGCCCGTTAACGTGAACATGTTTATGTGACCCGTTTCCGAGTCATGGCCATTTCGTAGTTTTCCGTCTGCAGTACTGAGTTTAAATTTTCTCCGTGTGATTATCATCTCTGTGGAAAGTCAACGTGTGTGTGCGTGTAATTGCGACTGTGTGCCGTTTCCCGCGGAGATAAATTAATTTTCACCTAATTCAATACATATTATCATAGCATATAGTTATGAAATACATGATTATTTGACGAGAGGTCGTGATAGATTCCGACTCCGGAGACCCAGACTTGAAAGTACAGAGAAATGTGTTTTTTATAGAGGATTCAAATTATTTAACGAATTGCTAAACGAGGTAAGAGATGCCGGTTCTCTTGCGATCTTTCGTCGAAAATGCTTTAAATATGTTGTCAGTACCGATGTTTAGGGTTTTTGTTGTTTTTTTTCATTTGTTTTTTTTATATTATTAATTGTTTATAAAATGATGTTTTTTAAGTTGTAAAATGATATGTAATTTTTTATAAATTTATTAAATAAATAAATAAAATATATTTTCTAATAATAATTTAACAAATACTTAACTGAAAACATAATGGTAAAAAGGAGGATAAAAGTAGAATAAATGCAATAATAATAAAAGTGTTATAAACAAAATAATGACAGAGTCATTAAGATGGTTTGGACACATACATAATGATTGCAGAAAGAACAGTGAATGGCGTACGCAGACGAAGATCAAGGAAAACGTGGCACGATCAAATCAATCAAACATTAAATGAGGGTATTATTTGCAAACCCGGCAAACTCCACCAACAATCAAAAGTGAGATATGAATTGGGTCTTATTCATAATACATTTGCACACAATTTTTATTAATTTTCAGTTTCAAATTCGGCTTCATTCTGAAGAATTTTGCTATTAAAATATAGGGTTTGTTGCAAACATGGCAACCTCCACTTGAGTGTTGCAAAGCTGGCAAACTCCAAAATGAAATTCATTATTTTACTTTAATTATCAACATAATGATGATTATTTCATGGCTGATTACTTTTTAAATACTAACTGGTTGAGATGAAAAAAAAAAATATCGTAAAAAAGCGCATTTTATTAGCGTATCAGTTTTTTGTGATTTACTCAAAACATCTAATGATGGAGTTTGCCAGGTTTGCAAATAATACCCTCAAATGTCGGTCAAGTAAGGAGTTAGAGATATTAACTTGCATGCATGTGTGATTTATGAATGTTGGGAAATCGAGATATGTATGTCAGGAAAGAACAGTGTGGGTGTTCATTATTTTTTCCTACCCCTCCATGAAGAAGGCGTGATATTAATTAAGATAGCGTAACCTTCACACTCAACAACAGCTCTCTATTGGCTCCGGCTCTCTGTAGTTTGTCTGAATTATTGACCTTATCGGTCCACGGTATACGGAGCATCTGCGGTATATCCACATCTCAAACGCCTCCAACTAGTTCATTACATCCACTTTCAGAATCCAAGTTTCACAGCCATATAGAACAGGCCATACGCAGCATTTAACCATTCTTTGTCGGAGTTTCAGGTTAAGATTATCGTTGCAAAATAAGGTTCTCATTTTATAAAATGCAGCACGTGCAACTGCATTTATTAAATTTATTTCAATATACGTACGAGTATATCTGTGTCAATTTATAATAGTAAACACGATTGCTTAGTGGTTTTACTTGGATTTATTATATTATAATTTATATATTATAAATTGTGACAAATTTGTTTCGCCTTGCGAGGGCATTCTCAAACTGAACCTAATCGTTAAACAGTGTGTCCTTATATTAAATTTTGAAATCTTAAGGATGGGGGAGAAAGTTGATAATGCTATTTTTTTTAGTTATTAAATAAAACATTTTAAACTTGTTTTTATTAACAACTCAAAAATTGCATTATATACTTTCTCCCCCACCCTTAAGATTTCTAAATTCAATATAGGGACACACTGTGTGGTGATTAGTTCAGTTTGAGAATGCCCTCGCAAGGCGAAACAAATTTGTCACAATTTATATGTATTAAATCCAAGTAAAACCACTAAACAATCGTGTTTCCTATTATAAATTAATAATGGAGTTTTGCAAAACTAATATGTACCTCAACAATCAATATCCGGGTCACGCGCTTTAGTATTAATGCTGCCAAGGGATTTAATTTGGTCATCCATTTCAACCAACCAAGTCATTATAACTTTTCGATATTAACTCTTAATGAATATTTTTTTTTAAAGTTCTTTCCCCCCTGTATAGCTGAGAGAACTTTTAAGATTCATGTTTTCATAATGATCTTCTTATTTTGCTAGTACCCGCCGTCATATAAATGAGTGCATTTAAACTGCAATCGCGCCATCATTAGGGAGTATTTAGTGCCCGTAAGTAGGTCGTTCTGGAAAATGTATTTGAATCTCCCGCGTTCTTTATGTCATTAGCATTTAACGATCGCTTCTTTCGTGCTGAATAACGAATTCAGGTAATTCATTACGACTCCTAGAATAGCTTGAAAATCTTTTTTTTTTCTTCATTTTCTGATTCTCTTTCCTCCGATTCTACATCATGATGTTAAACAAATTTAAATCGGTATATGCTTTGTTTTATGTACTAAAACAGATTATCTTTGCAGAATCCATTGATGTATCTATCAATTCCGTTAAGATTTTTTTTTATATTTCTGCCCTGTACAATTGTGAATTCCATCTTGTTTTCTTCTTCTGTTTGTTTGTTTTGTAGAGTCTACGTTACTTTTGTTTATTATTGGCGTTTCCGCTGATATAAGCAAAGTTTTAGGCATTTCAGATTGTGATTCCATGTTGCCTTTTCCTCCCAACTTTGACGATCACTGCAACTAAAGCATATCTGTCCTGCGCCACTTGGAACAGGTTCTCTACTTGGCTCATTCCTGTCCATTCTCCTATATTTCGCAGCCAGGACAACTGCCTTCTACCAACTCCCCGACGTTCCTTTATTTTACCCATGATTGTCAACCGAAGGAGGTGGTATCTTTCTCCCTTAGCACATTACCCGAATCTGAGATCTTTCTAACCTGCACACGTATGTTTTCTATAAGTTTTTTTCATGGGAATGAAGAGAGACTCATCGTTCGTTTATAATATTTATGCTGGACCTTTTTTATTAATTTTTTTTTTTTATGTAAATAATTTTAAAAAATATGTCATTTGAATTTCGTTTGAAAATTTACCGCTTTGAATTATAAAGGTTTAACATCTTTATATAGGCCAACCCGTGTCGAGATGAAAATTTCGCTTCGTCAACCTTTCTTTGAGCAAACGAAATATTATTTGCGCCACGCTGAGTTTCCTTCGCCCCTTGCACAAGTTCCTATTTTATTTCAATGTTTACTGCAACAAAACAGGAGGTATCCTTCTCCGGGATTTGCGCTCGAGAGATCCTCTCTGCGCGGATAAGGTCTCTGGGTACCGAGCGATGCTGTGGGGGGTAACGAAAGATTTATCTGTTTGAGATGCAATTGAAATCGTGCCTTCGACCGAGCTGAGATCGCGTGGAAATTCTATTGAATCTTTTGCATCGGAAATATTCTACTGGTTGATCTCTTTATAAACTCTGCGGGAACTCGATTTTTATAAATTGGTTGATTTGATCGTCGGTTTAAAATAGCAGATTCTGTTATAAAAGTGTGCATTTCCATTCCTGTTCCCTGTATTGCGCGTGTTTCATGTGATTTCTGTGTTTAAAAATAGTAAAATTTTATCCAAAGAACTTATTAATTATTTAAAGTCAACACAACATTAACATATTATAAGCTTCTATATTCTACTCCCGAATGAGGTAACAATGATTTTTTGTCAGTGGGACAAACAAACAATCACGCCGTTTCCCCGCAGGGGTAGGCAGAGAGAATGGACCGCCACACTACTCTATCCTGGCAAACCTCTATAGCTTCCTCCATATTCATACAAGAATCATACACGCACGTCGATTCCTCCGACTTCTAACATGACCAACCTTTAAAATTTGATTAATTTGGTCATGCAATGTTTTCCTCGGTTTGCCTCGACTTCGTACCCCATTTACATCATTAACGTATACTTTCTTAACCATTCTTTCTCCATCCATTAGTTCCATATGTCCGAACCAACGCAGCGATCCTTTCATAATTTTGTTCATAATACCTTCTTCCGCTCTACATTCCTTTCTTGAATCAGCATTTGAAATTCTGTCGTATATCGTTCTACCACACATACGTCTTAGGGACCTCATCTCTACCGCATTTATTCTGCTCTCATCCTTCTTCTGCCAGTTCCATGCTTCGCTTGTCAGTGGGAATTTTTCTAATCTGGTATTTACTACGTGTATTTTTACAAGTAGGTTATTTGTATAATTCAAGTTTAGTGACCTGTGTTGAAAAATAAAATACGTATTATTCATTGGAATATCATTTTCCACATTTACAGAAAATGCTATTCATATTCGCAATATACGTTATCCTTTTAGGTATCATCACTCGACCATAAAATTGTTTACTCTTATAGGACGAAAATATTAAGCGCAGTGTCCACTAGCAAAAATACTTCAAGCAAACTACTAAAAGTTTATTTGCTATATACCATAGGCTCCCAGCGGGGGCGGCACCGCCCCCAGTGGGCTCTAGAGCTTTCAATGGGGGCGGTAGCGGGTCCAGAAATAAATAGGGGACATTAAGTCGGTCAAAGGGGGCGGTCGTGGCGTACATATTTTAGAAAAAAATAATTATGCACTTTGACAACACTATGTAAAAAAATTAACAATATCTAATTCACGATACATTTGTTAATCTTATTAATTTCAACTCTGTGATTCTAAATAGAAAAAGATTATGTGTAACAATATTTTTGATATTTGGTATAAATATAATGAGAGAGTTTTATTTTTTCTTGGAAAGGGGGTGGTGGTCCAGAAAAAGTTGGGAACCTTTGCCCTATACGTACTTCGATGGCCCTACAGCCCATATCGAACCTTAGCCTCCAACTAACCCCGTCCTCCGCTTCGACCCTCCAATCTGACACTCCTAACAATTTCGCCCCATCTATCAACTTCATCCTCCCATCGCAGCCTCGATCGTCTAATTGGTCTTCCACCACCTGGGTGCTCTGCATGTGACCGGCCCTTAAAATTAACATTTGAGTAAAAGGTATGATATGATGCAATAGCCATAATCTCATTACAGAAGTTGGTTTTAAGTTTTATCTCAAAATTTATGCCTAACTTAAGCAGGTTTCTCGTTTTACAGGGGTTTCAAACACACGAATACTGGAATGTATGTTAAGGGTGTGTTACACGAAAGCGTTCACGTAGCCGTTTGCATAACATCTTTGCATAATTTAGGCCCCCGCTACACGGTCATGTAGCAATAATTATTCTGCAATGCACCGCGCGGTCCCGCCACACTACAATACCCGGCCGCGGTGGCTGCCATCGCCGCCGCCCGTGTCAGGGGTAGCGGCCGGCCCGGGCGGGATCGATAAGCGCCACAGACACCGTCAGCGGAAATACCCGCGTGTGCCAACCGCCGTATTGTATTGCTACGTGTGTACGGCGAGACATCGAGGAAGAGTAGCGCAGCTTAAATGAGGTCTGGGTCCCCCTTGGTTGCAAATATACATAATTTTTTTTTTAACGTAAGTCCCGCATGGACGGGGGACGAGCCTAGGGACTGCACGAGTGAAGCTGACGAAAGGCGCCGCTGCGCCTATAACAGCTTCGGGTAAGCGGAGGGAGCCCTCTATGGCTCGGCCATATGTGCCAACCGCCGTATCGTTCTTACTTTATTGTGGGAAATATACTAGTTGCAACCCGTGAAATATTCACGGGTTATTTGAATTAAAACACTTTACACCTTTACGCTTTATACCTTCATCATCGGGAGAACGATATAAACTTGCCTTAAAAACATGTCGAGAAAATAAACTCAAAAATTGAAAAAACAGTGTTGTTATTCATAAAAAATACGTCATTATGGACCCTACGTGTGTTAATGTTAAAACCTTAAGTGTATCTAAAATCTTCATTTAACGATTTAAAAAATCTAATTATAACTGTAAAGATACATTTATTTTAATTAATTAATTTAAATATATAAAAAGATTTTAGTTTTTTGTTCTCAATAATGAATAATATATAATAGAAAGGGCGAGAGAAAAAACATGAGATTCGAGACAAATAATTTAAACGAATTTATAATTTATACAAAGACAGTGCTTCCCTCAGACGTGTCGCACTATCACAAAATACTTGACTTCCGGGGTGACACAGTTTAGCAAAGAGATTGCTCTACCTACCGGCCTAACCATTGGCATGATGGTTCTGCATCGTGGGAGAATAGTCCTACATCACTAAGGATTTCTGAGTTGTAAATTCAACCGTCTATGACTCGAAAAAAGTAAACACCCAAGTGAATGTCTCGTCTTCTCCCTAATAACCGGTAGTCTTGCATGCTTTTCAAGATATCAGTTCAAACATTAGTTTCCTGATTCGGAAAACCAAGTTTGATGTGTCTCAAGCATGCTATTTTTTAAAATTTGTTTCGCCATTGCAATAAAAAAAAAATTAATGATTAGTGACTTTTGACTTGAACGCGATTGCGTTAAAAATATCGATTAAGATATTTAAAGTATTTTTTTTTTTCGTTTCCATTAACGTAAATTTTAAATGGAAATATCAGTAACGGCAACCCCAATACGTCATTTGTGATATCGTTAGATTGATAGAGCAGTCGTGAAATCAATTCTATTTTTTTATATACCCGCATAGCTGAAAAAAAAACTAACAGTTTTTTTATGGGTACCTATTTATAAAAGTAGAAAAATAGTACTCCCCTTCTTTGTACATCGTTATCTGATTCTTTGACACGACTCTTGTTAGAAAAGCTTATTATAATTCCTACCTATGTACTCGTAATTAAGTTTTTCCTTGATTTTGTCACGCTATTGTTAATCTATACAACACTTTACTTACGTAAAGTTGAATTGTACGTAGTATCTTTATACATCGTTTTAATAACATCTCTTGTAAAGATAACTGTCATTAATGTCATAAATTAATTTAACGATTGTATGTGCCTTCCATATCCGCAACGTCGAGAGCACTGAACCTGCGGATATGGATACACACGAGGCATGGGGTCAGATCTCAGAGGTTTTCTCGGATGTTAATGGCAGACTTTTGGGCCACAAAACTAATAAGAAGAAGCCCTGGATGTCTGACGCCAGTTGGGGACTGATCGAGCGGCGGAATGAAATAAACCAGCAACTGCTGCAGGCACAGACTCGGGCAGAAAAGGAGACACTGCAGGAAGAACGTAAAAAATGTCGCAAATTTATAAAACGACGCATCAGAGAGGACAAGCGCTTGTACATATCTAATTTGGCCAATCAAGCACAGTCTGCTGCAGCCCGGAAAAAATTTGGAGATGTGTACAAGATTACCAAGCAACTCTCTGGAGACGTTTTCTCGCATCGTGTTAATCGCCCTATTAGAGACAGATTGGGAATACCAATTGCCTCCTTAGACAAGCAGCTAGCTCGATGGCACGATCATTTTTCAGGCATCCTCAGCAACGTTCCAGACGCCGCAACTGCTCCACAAACGGAGGAACCCAATCGGCCCTTGCTGGATATCGCTACTCACCCTCTTACGCAAACCGAAATAATGACAGCAATCCGCTTTATAAAGAACAATAAGGCTCCTGGCTCCTTGAGACCTTATGCACCACGGAGGTGTGACAGGACAAAAAGAAGGAGAAAAAGAAGATGTGCCTTACAAGCTTGCAATTCTTTTTGTTTTTAAATATCGAACGAATATAGTGTTCAAGGATAATACATATTTTTAATTAAGTAGTGCCTACGTTGAAAGTTCAGAATACAGGTATAAAGATTATTAACAGGAGATGTACAATTATAAAATTAAGACTACAGGTATATAGATCAATATATGATCTTCAAAATGACAACAAAGAACTTATTCAAATTGACATACAAACAGATACACATGAAGGTTCGAAAATGACGAAAATTAATTTTAATAAAGAATGTACTTGAGATGAACAATGTGAACATGACCGACAATTAGCTAATGAATTTGAACTGGCTAACAAAATTAAGGGTTTGATAAAGGGTTGATACTTTTTGACTGTGGCATAATGGAATTTAGATTTACTCCAAAAAAATCTAAGTAAAGAAATTTGCAAGTCTAGTCATTCTCGGTATACGAGGTGCATTATATCCATAGTTGGTTTTATGTAGATTTTCGCAGCAAAGTTTTAAATTCCTTAGATTTCGGATGTGCATATTGAATTTTATACTTTCGAGAAGACAGGGTGCATAAAAGTGTGAGTTTTGTAATTTTGCAAAAAGGAGATTAAGTCATAATTACTTCTGCGATTAACTAGTGGTGAAATATTCAGTAGCATTTCCATGTCGGAGTAGAAATAGTCTTCTCTATCAAGTTGTTAATTTAAAATTATCGTCTGAATAATTAATTATTTATATTTAAAACTATCATTTTAATATGTGTAGTGACTACACAGCGCCGTTACGCACGGATTTTTATTTTACACATTAAGGGAACGGTAAAAAAATATTTATTGTGTATCTGCAGAGATATCGTCGCTAGAAGTGGACGCGCAGCGGATTTGGGTGAACTAACTAATGTTAACCCTCATCGGACGCTAGCTTTTGTATACGTTATTCATTGGTTCGGAGCAGACTCGAAAGTGGTTCTGTGATATGGAGTCCGCACGAGGCGAGGTATTCCCTTATGCTGGAGAGGGTTCAGAAAAAATGTCTTAAGGTATCTCTACATGAAGGAGTATGGTAGCTATCCATGGCTCTATCCCACAGCGTTTCTTTTGGGAATGTTGGGGTCTAATTCTCTGCAGCTTCGAAGAGACGGGTTTCTCATAACCCATTTCTTTAGACTTATTAGGGGATATTTTGAAAACTCAGCCGTGCTGGAGGGTGTAGGTCTTTTTGTTCCCGACAGATATCCCCGACAGCGCCAGCATAGATTGTTTTACCTACCCGCCGCTAGAACCAACCTGGCTCTGGTGACACCGGTGGGAAGAGCAATCAATCTGCTGAACGCGGTCTCCTCGGAGATCGACGTCTTTCATACCAGTAAAAGTACGTTCAGAAGGCAAATACTCTTAATTCTGGAGAGTATCCTGTCTTCCTAATGTTCAACCATCTCTCGTGCGTTTCTGGTAGTATATTATTATTTTACCTGTTCTCAATAGATGCCTTAAAAATTAATTTTGTAATGTCTGTTGATGAAATAAACTGATTTGATTTGATTTGATTTGATTTGATCAATATTTAATTTTCAAATGTACTGTATTTTAATCGCTCCATTGGTAATATTTAATTAACAAAGTAATTACGCGTAGATTTCACAGACAACAAGTTTCAACGTGATTCACCGTGTCACCTCACATGTGCCATACGACCGCAGCGACAAAGTTCTGTTGTCACGTCAGAGGTGACTTACGTCCGTTAAGAGTTAATTAATAAAATAGCAATTGTGTTACAATGGACATCCAACTGTGGACTGGTAAAGCTCCTCGAGTAATACCGGTGACGTTGATTAATGTATTGCGGACGTTTATTTCGCATTGCTTAATTGTTTTAATGAAAAATATGTTATGACGCCTTTCGCGCCCACCGTAAACTTTGGTAAACGCTTTGAACTTTTAGGAAAATAATAATTGAAAGGCCACGGGAAGGGCGCCCAGTCGAATGAAGCCTTATTTATTTTGGACCGAGTTAATTAATTCAAATTACGCAACGTAAATATTGTTTTAGAATTTTCATTTGTTCTTTTAAACAAATGTAACGTCGCAATTTTTTTTTTTTTACATACATTTGTTTATAATCTGTTTCGTAATGTCTGCCTCAATGTTAACATAATACCAATATTTTACTTACTTAGCCATTCGATTCTTGTATTATATTTCAGTATTTCAGTTATAAAATAAACATAATTGATAACATATATTCTATTGATTTTATTGAAATCTCTTGATGGAAGTTTCTTTTAAATAATATCATAATTAAATATAATTATGTTTTTTTTATAACTACTTCCACTTTTGGCTTTATTTCGACAACACTCGGTTTCGCCTGGCTGGCAGGCATCGACAGACTGGTGACATTGTTATAAACTTAAACATTTATATACATACATATCAGGGGTGGTAAATAAGATTTTATACAAAAATAATTATGTAAAATTTACTGAATTGAAATAATGAAAATAGTGTTCCTTTCTAATAAAGAAGGTAGAGAAGATATTCTAGAAAGGAATGTAGAGCGAAAGAAGGTATTATGAACAAAATTATGAAAGGATCGCTGCGTTGGTTCGGACATATGGAGCGCATGGTTAAAAAAGTATACGTTAACGATGTAAATGGAGTACGGAGTCGAGGTAGACCGAGGAAAACATGGCATGACCAAATTAATCAAATTTTAAAGGTTGGTCATGTCAGAAGCCGGAAGAATCGACGTGCGTTTATGACTCGCTGTATGAATGTAGAGGAAGCTAGAGAGGTATGTCAGGATAGAGTAGTGTGGCGGTCTATTCTCTCTGCCTACCCCTGCGGGGAAACGGCGTGATGGCTTGTTGTTGTTGTTGAAAATAGTGTTATTTTTAATATTATTTTTAATTATTGTGCCATAATTAATATACGAGTATGTACCATAATTTTATATTTTTTTCTTTGCGATTATTTTCGTTATATTATTCTTCACTTCTAGACTTGATCTTAATTTGTTTTAAAATTATTATTTAGTTGTGATATTTTATTTTATTTTACAAGCTTTACGTCAAAATTTTGCTGTTTCATCGGCGCAACTCTTCTGGCGCTTCTGTTCATCTCGCAACAAAGGCTCCCCTAGAATCCGATTTTTTTAATCCACTCAAGGAAGCGATTTTCGGCAAATGGCTTAAAAGAAAAATACAATCAGGCGGAATGGAAAAAAACACCAACTTAATTGAAAAATATCGGCGGCACTTACCGCCACGGATTTCCAGAGCTAATAGAAAAATTCTGATTGCTGTATTTTTTTTTCAATTTCTCCATTACATAGAGACTTACCCAGACCTACTGAATTATTATTTTGCGGTTTATACGATCATGATCAGTTTAAATATTCCGGTGATCAATCTCTATAATTCTTGATTATTATTATTATTATTATTTTGATGACTTATATTTTAAGTGCGCCGTTTTGTAAAACCAATTACTCCAAGGGCGCACTAGGAAAACACTGACCGAATTGTGCAGTCTTTAGAAGTTTCCTAAATTTAACGTCACTAGGCGATTCCATGCCAACGAACCCGCAACGCTGAAAGCACGATCATTGAAACTTACTTTATTGACTCTGACTGGAATTGTTATATTGTTTGCATTTGTTTCTACTGATCGGAGTGAACGTTGCCTTTCCGTGGGCATGGGTGTCACGCAGAGATCCGAAATATACGTTGGCGCTCTCTGGTGTCGAGCCTTAAACACTGTTAAACACAATATGTATTTTTTTTTATACAAATTTTTTTTTTTTTAGCTATTATATTGATTCTCGTGACATGTGATAAGTAGCTAATCTATCGCCATTTTCAGACCAATTACAGTTTACCAATCACACTGCCATCGCCGGGAATCGAACCCGGAACCTTCGGTATGGCAGTCAGAGCTCTTACCACTCTGCCACGAATGTCGACCTCGGATCCCTTTACTCGCCCTTTACCTCGCTCTCGGATTTTTAGTTACTGAAGTTCCTCCAGGAGCTACGTGCTATGACAGTGAAAAAATGGCGGAGATGTAAGCCGATATGTAAAGCCCTGTTTTTAAAATCCTTGCTGATGGTGTACATGATTTCTTTATAATGCATTGTCTGGATTAAAAAAAACAATTTGTTTATTATTAAGAATTATAATAGCTATCGAGTGACGTAGGGATTTAAGGACGTAAGGATTTTTTTTGTATAGGTATATATGGCAGTAAAAAAATTGAAAAATATGTATAATTTTTTAACATGCCACCTAATAAAAAACAGCCTAGGTCACGTTTTGGATACTATTATGAAAAATAACTGTTGTATATTTCAACCAAATCGGTTGAGTAGATCGGGAGATATCGTGTGCACCGTTTTGAAAAAAGTAGTTTCGAGAAAAACACAATAGAAATAAAAGTAGGACGTCAGCGTCTTTAACCACCCTTCCTTCAGGTTATTTTCCGAGAAACGTGCAAAAAAAGCAAGTTTTTTATTAATGAAATTTAATTATATATTAATTTTATTCTTTTAAATTACGAAACGTCAAATACTCTGCCGCACACTTCGCCTTCCCCCTCTAAAACTATCATATTTATGAAGACTTGTACTCAAGTTTGTTGACACCCGCGCGTATCCCTAACAGTTTGCACATTTTAGGTACATTACTTTTTATCGATCGCGTACGTGATACGGGATAGCGCAGAATGGTACAGTCAAAGTGAACGTATCACGTACGTTCAAATACGTAGGGTTTTTAAATCTTTTTTTAAAATTACCTTTAGTCTGCGATTCCTGAGCGTACACGAGGTTTTCTATTGTTGCTGTGATGTACTCTGATTCCTTTTGATCTCCTCTGATTTTATGAAAATTTCAGGGTGGCGTAACTTTCATCGTCGAGTATCCGTTTTGGAAATAATTAGATTTGCAAAGCTATAAATTTCATTGGACTGTTGGGAATGTGGCACGGGACCAGCTCGCGGCTACAAGTGGCGTACCTTGTTCCCACTTTATCACCGTATTACGTTGCTCCAGTTACACGCGACTGTAGCGGGGTGGAAACCAGAATGCTGTCTGTGTTAAATCCCCAGCGCTGTACACAAATACATTACACCCCTATTTCGACACGTATTGTAATTCTGACAAGAAATTTGCTACACTTGATCTGTCAAGGGAGGATGATATCGGTGTAACACCAATTTGCATATCATGAAATGATGAAATTCCTCGCGTTATACAGGATTGATTTGCTTTCAAATCTTGTTAAAGTTCATTTTATGAACTATTAATAAAATTAAATGTCGGTCGCGCAAGGATTCGGAGAAACCGACACTTCATATTAAATAAATAATAAGAATGAAAACGTCGGTTTTCTAGAATCTACTTTAAATAATTTATGATGATTACACATTTCCTTTTGCTAAAGCATTATCAAATATCACTCTCATTGTAAATAACTTAGCAGGGCTAAGTTTTTGGGCATTTCTTAATGACTTTGTTTGTCCCTGACAATTATCTGCGACAAAGGCAACGTAGATTATTTCACCTGCCACTGTGTAGAACCAATTTACTTAAGGTTATGCCCGTGGGCAGGGCAATAATTATTCTAAACCGCATCTCTTCGGATGTGGACATCTTCCACGATAGTGAGGCTACCCTCAGGAAACATCTATCTCTTAAACAATGTGTTGTTCTTCTTATTGTTTCTTATTATTTAATTGGTCTTAATTTATTAATTATCTCGTGTTTTTTGTGTTTATGTCTATTGTATATATTGTAATTTTTAAATTTTACAATTGTATATTCTTTTTAAAATAGTTTTTTGTTGTGTTTTTGCATTCTATAGTCATAAGCGCTTTGGTTATATACTGTAATGTTTATGATTTAAAAAAAAATAATTGAAATTGAAATAAATTGAAAGTCATTTTTTTTCTGGGTGGTGGACGTGACTTTAACCGTTTAGTGAGGCCAAAGAAACTTAGTTGACTTCAAAAATCATTTTTCCGACCTCTTCGCTGACTTTATTTTTTTTGTTGCCTAGGGAACCTAGGAACGAAAACTGAAGTTTGCTCCACATTAATATGAATTCATTTTCTTCCAGTTTCACAACGCGAGTTAAGTCGCGAGACGTTGCAGTAGAAACTAAACAACCTAAAGTAACTTTAATACTGTAAAATCAATTGAAATAAATTAATCATGTCATTCCCATTCTATATATAATATCATAAAATGTCTAGAAAACCGGTGTTTTCATTAATATTATCTAATAATTATTCACATTGAACCAAAATGCAATATTTTTTTTTTAGTTGTTTCTGTAACAAGTAATCGTTACATTATTTATTTAGAAATACTATTATTACCATTCATCGTCAGATCATTTATATAAGTTTTATAAATTAAGAAGAATAACAAGATTATAATTAACAATTATATATAAGTTTATAAACAATTAACTAACTAACTAACCATCACGCCGTCTCCCCGAAAGGGTAGGCAGAAATAATGGACTGTCACACTTTTACTGATGCGGCACTCCATCCTTCTCTTTTCGCTCCGCGGGAGACGCGGTGTGATGGGTTGCGAACCTCATCACCACCAATAGGCATCCCCCGCGCACACTTTGGTCGTCCAACACCCACAAAATAAATCTAAAACAAATAATATAAAATACAATGATATAAAATAAAATAACAAAATAAAAATAATTTAACGAAAAGTACAATCGGTAAATTTCTATCTATCAAATTTCTTTAAATATTGCCTTAAATATGATCTTATAAATATTAGCTTATCTAATATTGAGTAGCAAATATGTCGAGTTAATTACATTTGTAAACAATTAAATGTACAATATATGCATATGTTAATATTTTAAATATAATACGCAGGCTCCCACAGGGGAATCAAACCGGTGTGAGAATTCCAATAAACCGCAAACAAAAGAACCCCTTTAGTTTATTTTCATTGGAGAGTGTTGGAACTGTCGGTTACTGTTTATTACCTTTAGCGCTTCTGGAGCCAGTCGCTAGGGCCATGTTTCCTTAACGAGCTGCCTTCGGAGAACTCCGCCGCGCCCTTTGATTTCTCTGACGTATTAGAGCCACTTACGTCTAGTATTCCGCTTTTCACGTCCGTATTGTAAAGGACGTGTGCTTTTGTCGGTTCAACACCCCTCAAACGACGCAATATCGAGATCTGTTATTGCGAACCTCATAAAAATATATGTACTCTTTCTTATTGTGAACGTTCATGTCGTGTCTTCTTTATATTTCAAGATACAGTATTGTTCGAATTCATGTGAACACAGGTGATAATTTAAAAAACTACATTTATAAGTCATAGAATAAGGAAACAGAGAAATTAATACAATTTAAGTTAAGAATTAATTGTATCTCAATAGAGACGAAGATGTAAATTATTTGGAAACAGAATATGGTGGTCGAGGCGTTTAAAGGACTTATGACCTGTCATTGGTTGGGTTAAGCGATCGCTTTATGTAATACAACATTCCCCATTCCGCCCTTCTTACGAACATCACGTCTGACAATTATTTTTGAAAGTTGTATATATGCTACCATGTTGAGAAACATTTCACATATTTTAGTTCAATCTACACTAGCGCCATCTATTGAGGTGAGTTGTTTTAATAGAAAATGTGTCCTCCCTTGGCTTTTATAACTTCTTCAACACGTTTTGGCATAGAATCGACAAGTTTTTTTTTACAGTATTCGGATCTTTACTGGTCTCGAAACCATGTATGGATTTACAGCCTCAATCAGTTTTGTTTTTGCTGTGCAATCTGTTTTACGAAATCTAGCTTTCAGAATAGCCCACATATTTTCAATAGGATTAAGGTCTGGTGAGTTTCCTGGCCATTCAAGGCAGGATATCTTTTGGTCCTTGAAATATTTCATCATGATCTTGGACACGTGGCATGGAGCCGAATCTTGTTGAAAAACTCCTTAAGCGTTGGCATCAACTTTTCTTAGATCAGCTTCTATTCTCTGTTCTAGCAAGTCTCTGTATTTTTGCGAGTTCATCATCCCTTCGATCGGCACAAGGCATCCGGTACCTTTATAAGAAAAGCAGCCCCAAAACATTTTATTTAACGGATGTTTAACTGTATGATCAATACGAGCTCTCGTAATCTTTTCTTTGTAATTTTTTCTAACGAAACGAGATCGCTGTCCTTGTACTAATGAGTCATTGATGTGTATTCATTCAAAATCACAATTTTAGTGCGCTTTTTAGTAGCAAATATAGCCTTACTTCACTCAAATCACAATAATTCTTTAAAACAACAAATGCAACGCGTCTGTAGCTTGCTATGTGTCATTACTCACTGACTGACTGAACAGTAAAACAAAATGGCCGCTCCTTTGACAAAGGAGTGTTGCCAACTGTGAAAAAAAGTAAAATAGTGAAAATTTGTATGTGTTCACATTAATTCGAACAATACTGTACTCGTATACTGTAGTTTCTATATTCATTTTCTTTGGAAGCATTCTTCACTTCGCCTTCATTTTTGTTCTATTTTTAGTAGGATATCACATTCACCCTTTTACAATATTCATGATAACTATGCTCTTTCACGACTTTTTTCTTAACAGTATTTCTTTACATTAGGATATTCTTAGACATATTTGTGGAATTCTTCAAGATTCCATCAAATTGGATAGTATCATGGTTTAGGTTTTGGATATACCTATTTTCGACTACATCGTCATAAATTGTTTAATGCTCCAATGTGACAAACAAAACTTGCCTCTGGTGATGCCAATGAAATCATATATGAGAGTAGGCTGACTTTTCGTGCACATATCGAGAAAATTTGTGACATTGCATTGAGGATGTTGGGCTTCTTCATTCTGACCGGAAGAGTTTTCAGAGATACCAATGTGCTCAGAGTCCTATACAACGCGTTGGTTCGGAGAAGACTCGAGTCCTCACGATGCGAGATATTCCGTTATGCTGGAGAGGGTTCAGAAAAAAATTCTGAGGTATCTACATGAGGGAGTATGGTAGTTATCCGTGGCTCTATCCCATGGCATTTCTTTTAGGAATGCTCGGAACCAATCCTTTACCGCTTCGAAGAGATGGGCATCTCATTACCCATTTCTTTCCCAAATAACGATTTTTTTTTATATATTGTACATAAGTTTAATCTATCGTATTAAACAAAACTTTAAGAAAACAGATGATTTTGTCGATATAATCATAGATATGTTTATATAATTAAAAATCAAAACAAAACAGAATTATTTTTTTTGATTTTGAATACGGACTGTCTAACCTTAGGTTAGGTCAGATGTAGGTTATGTGGTATGAACATGTATCTATTATTATTACTATTTTGTTGAATCGCTCTTTACATCGCGAGCCAAATCGATGCAAAGGGTACAGCTATCATATTAATTTTCATGACATGTGATAGGTAACTCATCTATCGCCATTTTATTGTCACGTAAATTCTACACCAGATCAAAGACAGTGTGACAATCACACTGCCATCGCCGGGAATCGATCCCAGGACCTTCGGTGTGGTAGTCGTAGCATTTACAACTCGGCTACGAAGGTCGTCAATTTAGAAGTCATATTCATTCATCATTGTCTTTGATCCCACCCACATTGCGATGTTTAGATCTTTCATTCGTCTATTACCTCACTTGTGTGTTATATTCTAATAATAAAGGGTGTTTTTTTAGAGGTATACAATACATATTCAAGATGAAAAAAAAAGAAATTAAAATAATGTTAATGTCTGTGATATTGGATTTATTTAATAGATAATTTTATGCCATTATTGTTTAAATATGATTTCGGGCATATGAGCGCCACGGCTAGCCCGAATGAAGCGCAATCGTGAAATCCAATTTTCGAATATTGTCGTATTTGTGGATGCGTAGCGCACTAGAGTTTACGTGGTGCAATAACGATGGATGATTATGTCGACCTTAAAATGGACATAGTCCACGATAAATTTGGCGAACCCAATATGATTTTCAAAATAAATTTGCACAATTTGCAAGCGCTGTTCTGACGTCAGTCTATTCATGGTGAAATGGCAAATTGTACCGACTACAAATCAACGGTCAATTATCAAATTGGCAGTCTGTAGAAACAAAAACCAAACCTCTTAAAAAAAACATCCTACATTTTTTTGCATCATTAAATGGAACTAATTAACTAACTAACTAACCATCACGCCGTCTCCCCGAAAGGGTAGGCAGAAAGAATGGACTGCCACACTTTAATCGATGCGGCACTCCATCCTTCTCTTTTCGCCATCGCGAGAGACGCGGTGTGATGGGTTGCGAACCTCATCGCCACGAACTCATCGGAACTAATTAAACTATTTTTAGTATAATAACATAATTTTTCTCTGCAACGCACTTCTCAAGTGTTAAAAAATGTAATGTAAATTATATGTTAATGATGTAAATGGAACCAGAAATAGAGGAAGACCGAGAAAAACGTGGCACGATCAAATAAATTAAATATTGAATGTCGGCCATGTGAGGAGTTAGAGAAATCGACGCGCGTGCATGACACGATGTATGAATGTTGAGGAAGTGAGAGAAATATGTCAGGAAAGAAAAGTGTGGCAGTCCATTCTTTCTGCCTACCCCTTCGGGGAGACGGCGTGATGGTTAGTTAGTTAGTTAGTTAGTTAGTTAGTTAGTTTGATTAGTTCATTCAACACATTATTCAAACATCGCGTCTGAAGATGTAAAAACTAGAATTTGAGTATGTGCCACCGAGTTTTATTTTTTACTAGACTATTTATCATAATCCCGAAATTAAAGTGCACATATTTTGGCGTCGTGGTCTGCTTAATGAAAAAGCTGGCGCATTTCGAGTTTTCATATCCCCGACATTAATGTTTGCACTATTTCTCGGCTCTATGAGGAAAGTTTTCAAATCTCAGAATGATGTCTCCATAATTTCAAGATGAATGCGACGCTCTTGCGGCTTTTAATAACTAATGAAATATTCTTATGGTCATTAACTTCTCTATAATTGGTTATGTGAAACCATACATTTTTCAAAATATTAACGTGTTTATTGAAATTTATTAGTAGTATTTCATTGGACGATCTAAGTGTCTGCGGGAGATGCCTATTAGTCGCGATGAGGCTCGCAAACCATCACACCGCGTCTCCTGCGGGGGCGAAAAGAGAAAGATGGAGTGCTGCATCGGTTAAAGTGTAGCAGTCCGTTCTTTCTGCCTACCCCTTCGAAGAAACGGCGTGGTGGTTAGTTAGTTGGTTCTTTGTAAATAATGAAAATAAAATAAAATTTTCTTTATGAAACAATGTTTAATTCTTTGTATACAACACTTTACTAAAAATTTAATTAACACAATCATGTTTCGGACACAAAAGCATAGTTAATTTTAGTTAATTTTTTTTTTTTTTAATTGTTTAAATATTTATTTTGTATATACATGTTCAACAATTGACTAATGAATTTGGAGCAAAAAGTTTTGGTGAATATATTGTAGAAGAAATATAAACATTTATTTATAATACATGTTTAGTTTTATTCCTGCTCTTTAGTTTCGGCAGATAGTTGCCATCTTCTGGTATTTTCCCAGACTATCGCTATAAGCTACCGAAACCGGTCGAAACTAAAGAAGTATGTTGAATAAAACTGAATATACTCGTATATAATAAAGAAATATTCGTTATTTTCTTTATGTATAAAATTAACACGCTTATTTTTTTTCGATTATTTCATTATATGTACTCGTAAATGTTTAATAGTTCCTTAATTTTTTTTTTACAAAACCTTCGTAAAATATACATCTTTATTATATCTGTTTTTTAATTATTAAATTTATTATTGAAGCGAAAGGTTTTTCTGTAAAAGAAAATTCATAAAAACCTCAATTTCATCTTCCCGCGTGAATCACGGTGGCAATATAAAATGGAGGCGAATCCACGTTTTCCCGCCAAAGAATGGCGCCAAACAACTAGCGCGGCTTCTGGGGCCTTTTCCCTGAATCGTTGCGGTGTAGGTCGCGGTTATTACAAATTGTCGGGGTACCTTGGCTAGCGGCCGGTACCGGACCCTTATTATCTCTGTAGTAGACGTAAAAAGGTTTGCAATGTTACTAAATCACAGAGTGTAATTTTTGTCATTCTTGAGGTAAATAAAAATAATCAGATATTTGAGATTATATTAAAATGCGAGACACATGTTTGGAATATTAATTATTACATTTTAATCATGAATGACAATAAGAATCTATGAAATGGTTTGCACATATGAAACGATCGGTTGAACAGTCGTATACAAGCAGCGTGAGTGAAAAGAGAAACCGTGGAAGACCAAGGAAACCACCACATTAATAAATTATTAAGAGATAGAAGTCGGGAAAATCGATGAGCGTGCCAATATATATACGGACAATCGAGTGGTAGGCTCGGTGTGGGAAGACCCCAGATGTCCTGGCTCGAGAATATCAAGGAATGTACAGGAGTTCGGGGGGTGGGAGTTGTTCCGAATGACGCAGGACAGAGAGGCCTAAGCCAGGGTGATAGCCGACGTCGAGGGGACCCGATATGAAGAATGGCGGTCCATCCTCTGTCTACCCCTAGGGAGAAACAGCGTTTAGTTAGTTGTTGAATAACACCAGGCACCCTCTTTTCAACCACGAATGAACAACCTCTACGCTAAAATCAGAAATGGTTTCTTGAAACAGCACTGCAGCTGGCACTCAAAGTGGAATGACTGGACGAATGGATGAGAAATTAAGAGCGCCTCAACTGGATGGAACCCATGGAGGCTTTACCAGCCGACAAGACCTGCCATGGAGGATCAGGAAGACCCTGAGCCGACTGCGCACGCGCGTCTGCAGATCCAGGGACCACTTGGCAAGATGGGGGATTCTTTATGGCGAAGGGACGCGGTGTATATGCGACGCGGAACAATCTACACTGTACCTATATATCGCAGTGCCCGAGTTGCCCAGTCACCTGCACCGAAGAGGACCTGGCTCGAACATCCGGAAGCGCGATCCGGCTGACAGATTTCTGAGCCAATGAAATTTAGCACTACTTCTACCATTGACCCGAGGAAGAATGTCATTATGATTTCTAGGTTTATTTTAGTTAACTAACTAACCATCATGCCGGCGCCGTCTCCCCGAAGGGGTAGGCAGAATGAATGGACTGCTACACTTTTCTTTCGTGACACATTTCTCTCGCTTCCTCAACATTTTAGTAGTTTCTTTATTTTTTTGTTACAATATTATAATAAAAAATATTTCAGCGTACGAGTACAGTCGGTCCATCACAAATTATCATCGAACATTGGTCGCCTCTAAGTATTTTTGATGTGTTAATTTTTCATGTATGTACTAATTAATATTTCTTCTTTTTTACAGGTAAGTTTACATTCTTCAACTTATTAATGTACACGATTCTGCATTATGTAAGTGAAATTTTTATTTTTTTATTTTAAAAACTAACAATGATCTTAACGTTCTTTAATGTAGGTTCACATATTTACAATATTTACCTTAAACGATAATAGAAATATATTTTTAAGAAAAGTATCAGACGAATCAGAGAAATCGACGCAAGTGCATGGCACGATGTATGAATGTTAAGAAATCGAGAAAAATATGTCGGGAAAGAAAAGTATGGCAGTCCATTATTTCTGCCTATGCCTTCAGCGAGACGGCGTGATGTTACTGTTTTCAGCGAGACGGTTAGTTAGTTAGTTCAAATTCTCCTGTCAAATATTTGAGTTTGTTTCACGTATTCGGTACTTATTTGGCAAAAGGTCACAGATGCGTTTTTTGTGAAATTGAGTAAAATATACCATCAGTATTATTTTTGCACACTTTGTGTTTTGACAAAACGTTAGAGCTGTACTTTTTTATTACGTTTTTTTAAGTATTTTTTTATGTACAATTGCATTCAAACATTTTTTTTAAATATACATATTAGGTCCTTACATATGAAATTGGCGTTTTGCCGTACTGGCAACTTTGATCTCAAATATCTTCTCTTGGGTTAGGAATTCCAAATTCAAATTTATACAGCTATTTACTCAAGTATTTATGTTTCGAAAATTATAATTCATTTGTTTTTTCCTCAATTGTTTTTTTCTTTGCGTCACTCAGTTTACAAAATGGAAAATTTGAAATATCGCGTTATTTACGAGTACGAGTTCCACCGTGGCACCAGTGCTGCAGAAACGGCTCGAAGGATTAATGATGTGTATGGCGACGGTGCCGCAAAAGAAAACACAGTGCGTTTTTGGTTCTAACGTTTTCGTTCTGGAAATTTCGACCTGCAGAACAAGCCCCGTGGACGGCCGGAGACCAAAGTTGATAATGAAGAATTGAAGGCTATTGTGGAAGCGGATCCATCGCAAACCACGTCCGAGTTAGCTGCAGGCTGAAGTGTTAGTGACTGTTTTAATCCACTTGAAGCAAATTGGGAAGGTGAAAAAGCTTAAAAAGTGGGTACCTCACGAATTGAGTGAAGCAAATCAACAAACGCGCGTTGACTGCTGCGTTGCATTATTCAACCGGCACAATAATGAAGGGATTTTGAATCGAATCATTGCCTGTGATGAAAAGTGGATCCTGTATGATAATCGGAAGCGCTCATCGCAATGGCTGAACCCTGCCGAACCAGCCAAACCATGCCCCAAGCGAAAATTGACTCCAAAAAAGTTACTTGTGAGCGTTTGGTGGACTAGTGCTGGTGTCGTTCACTACAGCTTTCTTAAATCTGGCCAGGCGATTACGGCAGATTTCTATTGTCAGCATCTGTAAACCATGATGGAAAAGCTAGCTGCTAAACAACCGAGGCTGGTTAATCGCTCTAGGCCACTGCTGCTTCATGATAACGCTAGACCACACACTGCACAAAAGACGGCTACCAAATTAGAAGAGCTTTAATTGGAATGTCTAAGACATCCACCGTACTCTCCGGACCTTGCCCCAACAGATTACTATTTTTTTCGAAATTTGGATAACTTTTTGCAAGGGAAAAAATTCAACTCCGATGCGGCAGTCCAAACCGACTTCAAAGATTTTATTGATTCCCGTCCGAATGTTTTTTTTAGTAAAGGGATCGATGAACTACCTATGAGATGGCGAAAGTGCATAGATAGCAATGGTACATACTTTGATTAAATAAATATATTATATTTAAAAAAAATCAACTTTATGTTCCTGCCATACAAAACGCCAATTTCATATGTAAGGACCTAATATATATATATATATATATATATATATATATATATATAATATATATATATATATATATATATATATATATATATATATATATATATATATATATATATATATATATATATATATATATATATATATATATATATATATATATATATATATATATAACTATATATATACTATATATGCTGCTATATATATAATTTTACTGATATATCTTGTAGATAACGTTATGCTACGTAAATTGACATTTGAAATAAACAATTTGGAACACAAATAACATTTTTATAAATAATCAAAATAATGTAAAAATCTTATTTTTGCTCTCCTGTAAAATTCATAAAAAAGCAGTTGGGACCTTTTGCCAAATAGCTACCGAATTGTATTGTATGAAAAAGGGAGCCATCTTGGAATAAAAGATTTTACGATATGTCGTTTTTATAACCTCTTTATACTTGCGTGTTCTCGCTGTTAAATATTTATATGATCATTTTAATCATTTAACTTCACATTCGGTATTCGAATACATTTATTTTTATGGAAATTGAGAACCGTTTATTTGGCATTACATTCCCGATTCTGTTACGCTTAGATTTAACTCTTCCAGTTAATAACAAGGGGCTTTGTTGGTATTACATATTCCCAATACGACACAACTTTCGTTATAAATAATCGCTTAGATATCAAATGAATCCCTTGGGATTTGAATATCCCAATTACATTCAGGCAGCGTAACGAAAACCATATCCATGAATTTGAACTTTGAACATAGTTGGATCCTCATAAAATGAAAATTCGGATAGTGGTACCAGTGGGCCAGTGTGTATCGAACGGCGGCAATATAGTCATGGACGTGAACTAATAGAGCGAGATGCGAGGACCCAGATGTTACAATTGATTTCTCTCCGTTGGATCAATAGGTACAGATGGTTCCCAATAATTTACTCGTAAGAAATTTTATACAATATTTATATATATTTTTATTTATTAAGTAATGTCGTAATTAAATACAATATTAATACATTTTTCATTTCTTTTTCACACAACTTTATTTTTTTCACATTGCATTAATAAAGACTTTCTGCTTAATGCTTATGGATGGCACTAGTGTAGATTGAACTAAAAAAAATGTGAAGTGTTTCTCAACATAAGTAACATGTATACATATTTCAAAAATTTGTCAGACGTGGTGGTCGTAAGAAGGGAGGAATGGAGAATGTTGTTAACATAAAGCGATCGCTTAACCAAATGACAGGTCATAAGTCCTGTAAGCGCCTCGACCACCATATTCTGTTTCCAGAAAACAATTTACACCTTTGTTTCTATTGAGAAACAATTAACTTTATTTTTTAACAACCAACCGGTTTCGCTCCCGCCAGAGCTTCGTCAGGGTTACATAAGACACTAAACTGGTTGTTTCTTAAAAAATAAAGTGGTTTTAAAAACAAATTAAAAGTTTATTAATATTAAATTTTAATAAAGCATCACTACAAATTAAGTGATTCATACTAAAGTATGAAGTCATAATTGTGAAATTCCTCAGTTTTTATTATTTCTTGAATAATGATATAAAACTCCATATATTCCCGAAGGTTCCGGGTTTAATTCCCGGCGAGGGCAGTGTGATTGTCACACTGTCTTTGGTCTGGTGTAGAATTCACGTGACAATAAAATGGCGATAGATTAGCTACCTATCACATATCACGAGAATCACTATGATAGCTATAACACCCTTAACATCGATTTGCCTCATGCTGTCATGATGTAAAAATAGCGATTCAACAAAATAATAATAATAAAAATAATGTATGAATATTGAGGAAGCGAGAGAAGTGTGTAAGGAAAGAACAGTATTGCGGTCTATTATTTCTGCCTAATGCTTCGGGGAGACGGTGTAATGGTTAGTTAGTTTAAGGAGATATCGCTTTTAAAAGTGATCTCCAACTTTGAGGGACCTGACACGGCGCCGAAAGAAGAAGAAGAAGCGGTCTAAGGGTTGAGAAAATTAAAACCTATACTGACGGCATCGGGCTCTGACTACAGATGATACATTCCGTGATAGAGTGAGCACACCAGGCGCGCAACAGAGCGCGGTATCAGCGTTGCTAGTTTGCGGTGAGTGCAGCCTCGTAGATAAGGGCGGGCACCCACACACCAAATGGGCCGCAGACCGCACCGCCCGCTGCATGTTCACGGAAGCCTAGCGAGGACGCGCTACTCTTCGCCAGTTAGTCCCGAATACGGAGTCGAAGGCTACGGAGGCAATCACTTCCCAAATGAACATTGCACATTTTAATTTTTAGTACGGAGTTTTACATCGTTTAACCTTTCCCTTACGGTGCTAAAATAAAAACACACGTTGGGTAGTCAGTACCCGATCAAAAATTAGCAATTTTAAATCGAAAAAATAAGAAAATTCATAGTTTATCCCCTTAATTAATTATAATTTAAGTAAAAAAATATAATAATTGAGATTTATTTGCTGAAAACATTAAAAGAACCATCTGGCAGCGCTCACGGAACGGGCGTAGGTCCACTCTGGTTGCAAGCCCGAGAGCTACTGCCGGCGGCAGTGAGAACATTGAGCTCCTCGCGCTTCCACAGTGAAGTATGCAAGAGTGAGATGCGAATATAGTGTCGCGCACTCGCGCACACAGTTTATACGCGAATTCGTTTCCGATGTTCACAAAATACCTCCGATGTACCCGATAAATTCTGATTATTATTAATATTATTTTTTAAATATATTATGGAGGAAAACCTTAAATCTTAACCTTGTATTTATTATATTTATAGACATATTGATGGTTATTAGAAGCAACGTGTAGAAGATACCCATCATAGGGAAGGGAGGGTTAAGATCGTTTTACGACCTTCTTGGCAGAGTGGCAAGATTACTGCCATACCAAATGTCTCGGGTTCGATTTAAGTATATATAAATTAAATTTGGTATATATAAATTAATAAATTAATTTGATTTATATTAATTATTATTTATTTTAATTATATATAAATTAAAATTGGAATTATTTGGTATATATAAATGAATTACTCTTTTATTTTTTAATTTATATACGAATAGATTTTAGTGTCAATGCAGTGATGTTTTAAGATATACAAAAGAAAATTCGCTTTTTGTTATACGCTTATGAAAATCTTTTATCCCCACTAAATATATCGGACCTTATCTCCGCTATTATTATTTCCCACTCTGATGTGTTACCAGATGGTTGTATTCGTTACTTATCTATATTTGATTAAATATGGTTAGGTAATAATATAATCGAAACCACAAGACCTGGACTGTGTTGTCTTTGACCATTTCAGTTATCATACAAAATGGTCATACGAGGACACTGTAGCTCGGTTAATATATATATATTTTTAACCCTTTGCACTCGAAAGATTTTTGTCTTTCATTTGTGCTTTATTGTTTTCAATAGCTACTTTCAAAGTTCAATTCACTTTGTTACCCACAACAACCCTTCTATCGGCATCACTCTCCGTTCGGCCATCCACTAGGAAAAATAGTTTTTCTTATTTATTTTTCTTTAACAATGATGTGAATCTCCATATTAAAAAAATAATACGAATGAAATGGTTTGTTTTCGAGAAGTCAAATGATTTAACGATCAATGTCAGAAAGTCAAAGGTGATAGGTTTTGAAAGTACGTATTAATTAACGGTTTTTCTGTTTAAAAAAAATATACGATTAATTTATGTGTTACATATCTCTAGTGATGAGAATCGCCATGATGAATAAGCACCTCTTTCCTTTCACATTTCAGATAACAATAGCGATAAGAGATACCCAAAATAGATGACTCCATATCAACGGGATGGTACCAGAATAGTCTCATATTGTGTGCCTGACGTAGCTAAATATAGAGATATTTCTATAACAACCAATCCACCTAATGGATAGAAGAGACTACAAGTCTCGAATTTGGCAATGTAGAATCCGTTCATTTCAGGTAGATTCTTTGTAATAGTGTGAGCGTTTACAAAAAAAAATGCTAGACGCTGTTTGAATTTTTTATGAATAGAAAAACCAAAAAACAATATTTCAAACAAACCATCACGCCGTTTCCCCGCAGGGGTAGGCAGAGATAATGGACCGCCACACTACTCTATCCTGGCACACCTCTCTAGCGTCCTCCACATTATTCATACAGCGAGTCATAGACACAAGTCGATTCTTCCGACTTCTAACATGACCAACCTTTAAACTTGTATTAATCTGGTCATGCAATGTTTCTCTGATCTGCCTCGACTCTGTAGTCCATTTACATGTATACTTTCTTAACCATTCTTTCTC
Organism: Lepidostoma basale; assembly: GCA_022606425.2. Lineage (NCBI taxonomy): Eukaryota > Metazoa > Arthropoda > Insecta > Trichoptera > Lepidostomatidae > Lepidostoma > Lepidostoma basale. The sequence continues at coordinate 982,359 of JAHDVF020001307.1, forward strand.
CATCCATGCGTTCCATATGTCCGAACCAACGCAGCGATCCTTTTATAATTTTGTTCATAATACCTTCTTCCGCTCTACATTCCTTTCTTATATCAGCATTTGAAATTCTGTCGTATATCGTTCTACCGCACATACGTCTTACGGACCTCATCTCTACCGCATTTTTTCTGTTCTTATCCTTCTTCTGCCAGTTACATGCTTCGCTTCCACACATTCGGGTTGGAACCAGTACTCCATTGTGAATGGCCGTTTTCGCTTTCATTGAATATTTTTTTGTATACAATATTTCTAAATATCAACAATATTTCAAAAATATGTTATGTTCAAACATTGAAATAAACAAACTGTACTTTTATACAAAAAACTCTATCAACTTCAATTATAATAATCTCAAAAAACGAAGCACATTAAATTTTCAATGTTGTCAATTGATTTTTCTTGGAAAAACAATTTAGGATGTGTGTGTGTGTAATATTCATAATGATACTGTACAATGTCAAAATTTAATGGTATTAGCTTTTTTTTAAATTTAATTTCAAATATCTGACGTCCCGGCTAATGTTATCTGCACATTCCTATTTTTGTGGCAAATTAGTTTTTTTATTGGAATTCATAAATAAAACCACAAACATATCGTTCCGCCGTTAAAATTAATTTATTTTCCTAATTTCGAGATAATAGTAGTTTTCTAATTACTGAGAATGGCAGTGCATAATGGTGTTCTTGTGCCGACCCTTATGTATGGAAGTGAAGCATGGAACTGGCAAAAGAAGGATGAAAGTAGAATAAATGTAGTAGAAATGAGATCTCTAAGACGAATGTGTGACAAATCTGTATACGATAGAGTGTCAAATGAAAGTATAAGAAGTGAATGTGGTGCGAATGAAAGTGAAATGAACAAAATAATGAAAGGGTCATTAAGATGGTTTGTACACATGGACAGAATGAGTGAAGTCAGAATGCTAAAGAAGGTATATATGTAAACGGCGTGAACGGAGCTAAAAATAGAGGAAGGCGGAGGAAAACGTGGCACGATCAAATTAATCTAATATTAAATGTCGGTCACGTGAGGAGTCGGGAGAAATCGACGTGTTGTTGTTGTTATGAATGTTGTAAAAGCGAGAGAAGTATGTCAGGACAGAACAGTGTGGCGTTCCATTCTTTCTGCCTACCCCTCCGGGGAGACGGCGTGATGTTTAGTTAGTTAGTTCTAATTACTGAGTATTTTAGAAGCTAATGCCGTATACTCCGCTTACTAAGACCCAGGAACCAATCAGATGGCATTCTATAACCAATTTAGGTGTTACTAACACTTTTGCAAATAATAAATGAATAAATATTTGTGAAATGTATACTTATATCTGTATACGAATCCTGGATTTTCACCTGTGGGTGGTTAATTTAAATTTTTAATTGTATCTCAATAGAGACGAAGAATATGATGAAGATAGGTATGGATTTGACGGTATGGATTTGGATTTGGATTATGGACGATGAAGATAGGTATGGATTTGGAGTATATATACAACTTCCAAAAATGTATCATGCATGATCATAATAACAATGGTGGAATGGGGAATGTTGTAATTACATAAAGCGTGCGCTTAACCCAACCAATGACAGGTCATAAGTCCTGTAAACACCTTGATCATCCATATTCAGTTTCCAGTTTGTTTCTTCGTCTCTATTGAGATACAATTAAAAATTTAAATAAATGAATAGACTATACTAAACTACTCTAGGATATACAATACTCTACTATTTGTCGAAAACGATCTGACATGTTTTGCTTGAGCAAATTTACGCTGATGGAGTCGACAATAATATTCAATCGATTCTTATCTTTCTTGTACTATATGAAAATGCTTTCATTTTAACTTAACCCGTTTCTCCATTAATTCAGGGGTTGACTTCTGTTTCATTTGCAGACGTAATCGTCGTTTTATCGATGGTTATCTTTCTATTATGCTTTGTACGTCATAATATTAATAACAGTTTTGTTAGAACAACCGACCTGTTATGATGTATCGTATCCGGGTTATTGTGACGAATATTTGAATCATATTAATGTATTTCATATATGTATGTTTTAGTACGCTTTTAATTTATATGTATAACAATTATATTTATTAGATAATCCATTGTTTTGGCCGAAACACTTCAACATTATTGAATATTATAATTTTGAAACAATGATATTATACGTATTACAATTTATTAATTAATTGTCGCGACCACTGATTCGCCAACCTATAATGGCGTCATCAGGTGTAACAAAAACATTGTAAAATTTCTGAATAGGAATATAAATTTAATTTAGGGAGTATAGTAGTTATCCGTGGCTCTATCCCACGGCATTTCTTTTTGGAATGCTCGGAACCAATTCTTTACAGCTTCGAAGAGATGGGCATCTCATTACCCCTTTATTCAAATTTATCAGGGGATATTTCGCGATCTCGGCCATGCTAGAGGGTGTTGGTATTTTTGTCCCTGATAGATTTCTTCGACAGCGACAGCACAGATCGTTTTACCTACCGGTCACCAGAACCAATCTGCTTTCGGTGACACCGGTGGGAAGAGCAATTAGTCTGCTGAACGCGGTCTCCTCGGAGATTGGCGTCTTTCATATTAGTGAAGGTACGTTCAGGGGACAAATACTCCTGACTTTAGAAAGTATCTTGTCTTCCTAATGTCGAACCATCTCTAATGCGTTACTGGTATTATGTTGTATTTTTATAATATTTTACCTTTAGTCAATAGATGCCCTAAACATTTTGCTGTTTGTAATGCCTCTGTTAAAAAAACGATTTGATTCGATGTTAACGTTAACGTAGGTTGGCAAAACTACCGTCGCAACAATCTCATAAAACATAATAAATAAATTGTAATAAGTATAATAATAGTGTTTAAAAATCGACGAGCGAGCATATTACGATATAGGAATATAGAGGAATCTCGAAAGATTGTCGGGATGGAGCAATGGGGCGGTCCATCCTCTCTGTCTACCCTTTCTAGCAAACGACGTGATGGTTAATTAATTCGTTTACGAAATTGAAAATATCACGCGCCACCATTCATTATATTGACATATATAATAACATTTTTAAACAATACAATTCGACGCTGCGTTTTTTTTAACTCGTTTTAATAGGAATCCCGGGTGTAAATTGTTAATAGATTTTAATATAGGGAATTTCATAATGAATACAGCCTTATCCAAATGGACGCATCTTTTCAGTAACGTCAGCGACAACCGCCCATTTATTGCGAAACTCGTAAATCACAATTTCTCTTGTGCTAAAAAAGCGAATCCTAAATTAATCTTGTCCCAACATAATTGATTATTTTTGCGGCCATTGTAAATCCGTCTCGCGATTAAATAATTAATCTTGTTTTGTGTTACGGTTTCATCTTAAATCCATTTGATGGGAAATGTGCCTAATCCGTTTCCACCACATTATGTCAAAGAGTAACTATTTTGGCTTCGATTTATGTACACTGGTCACTAATTCCGATAATACCAAGTTTAAACCAGAATTGAACTAATCCTACCTCTCGAAACTATTCGCACGTATAATATTTAGAAGGGCAAAGCGATTCAAGGCATATTTAATATGACTGCGACTTTTCAAGAAAGCGCTTTAAAAAACTGGTATCAAAGAATCTTCGAGAACACTTTGGCAAGAGTAAAATGTTATTTCTATAAATTATTTAGCTCTTTATAAATATGTTTCAATGGAGAACGATTACAAAAATGATTGTAATATATTTTTATGTCAAATCAATGTGTTATTGGGAGAAAATAATGAATTTCTGTTTTCACTTTCCGCAGTCATATAACATTTTAAATATATTTTTTGATAAACTTAAGCCATTAACACTGTGGAATTTTCAATAGCGATTCTTTTCAATTTAAACACTTTTGAGTTAAGTTTTCCCGACACATTTCGAATTTTTTACATCTTTATCGTCCGGAAAACGATATAAATAATCCTGATAATGAAGGTGTAAAACCTTTGAAAAATATCGAGAAAAATAAAGTCAATAGTGGATAAAATTATGTTTTAATTTATATATTTTGTATTTTGAATTGAATCGTTCATTGTGATATTTTGCATTGTTTTATTAATATCATTAGTTACTTGTAAAAAACGCGGCAGTTTTATCACCGACGTAATATCCCCGACAAGTAAATGTTTATATGATATTAATGTATAGGAGGGATTTGACTTTGGCAAGAATAATTTTTAACCGATTTCGGGGGAACCCTTCTGGAATCCCACTCATTTATCATTCCAACAATTAAAGCGACCCTCCAACTTTTGTATTTGTTCTGGTCTCCGCTACAATCTTACGATTGCCACCCCTACGCCTGTTCTTAATATAACAGGTTTATATTTTTTTACAGAGAAAATAATCTTTAAATAGAAAATAATCATAAAATAAAATAAAACAGTGGCGACCGAGATCTGATCACAGAAACTCGGGTAGACCACAAGCAAGATGAACAACTGATGACATCAAATGAGTGGCAGTCAACGCCACAGAGTGGCGAGGGATAGAGAGTTGTAGAAGTCAAGAAGGGAGGCCTATGTCCAACACTGGATGACTAATGGCTGATGATGAATTATGCTTTAAACACATGTTTTTGTTGCATTGGATAATTTACGATAAATAACTGTTATCGACCACTCTACACGACTGTTTAATATGATCTGACAAATGACAGCTAAGTTTTTGCTTCTGCTTTATTTAAGACTTTGTCCTGTTATTTCTGGGAGTCTGTTCCTAGGATGTAGATGTTCAACTGTTTCGCCATCTTTTGGATGATCTTCCTGACATCTAATAAAATGGCAACCAATAAAAATCGTCTTAAAACATAAAACGCTTTCCGTTCGTACTGGGCAATCCAGGTCAGGCGACAAACCCTAGTTACTGTGGGGTCGTTCGTTTGGCGACCCGCACAGGGGGCGCTGCGGTCGCGGCCCTGCGATAGTTGCCTGTCCTGGCAATTTGCCACCGTTCGGGGCCAGCGGAGGGCCCTAAATATTCACCCCGCGTCCGGACCACATCACAATATTATATTTAATCATTAATGGCGCTCGCTACTTGTGTATAGAACATTTATGTAAAGTACGTAAAATGGTCGCTGTATACGTAAAGATGTACCATACTCTGTCCGGTCGTGAAAGAAAAGCCACTATTTTTTTTAGCACTGTCGTAAAAAGAAAGTTTTTTTTATGAATGACCCGTAATATACAAATATTTTCAGTATAATACACTCTCACACAAGAATATAAGTAATAGTTACGTATTAAAAATTTGTTATTTTTCTATAGTTTTTGTCGTTGTAAATTATCTTAATAAGCAATTTTCATTTTCTACTAAAGAGTTTTTTCTTTAAATTATTCATAATTATAGACTGCCACAATTTTCTTTCCTATCTTATTTCCTCGCTTCCTCAACATTCATACATCGTGTTATGCACGCGCGTCGATTTCTCTGACTCCTCACGTGGCCGACATTCAATATTTGATTAATTTGATCGTGCCACGTTTTCCTCGGTCTTCGTCTATTTCTAGTTCCATTTGAATCGTTAACATATACTTTTTTTACCATTCTTTCTTTTATGTGTCCAAACCGTCTTAATCATCCTTTAATTGTTTTGTTCAAAACACCATCATTCGCGACGCATTCACCTCTTGAATATTTTCATTCGACACTCTATCATACGCAGAGTTTCCACACATTCGTCTAAGAGATATTCACTATATTGAAAAACCGTATTTTATTGAATAGAATGGTAAAAAAATTATATGTTAACGATATAAATGGAATCAGAAATAGAGGAAGACCGAGGAAAACGTGGCACGATCAAATAAATCAAATATTGAATGTCGACCATGTGAGGAGTCAGAGAAATCGACGCGCGTGCATGAAACGATTTATGAATGTTGAGGAAGCGAGAGAAATATATCAGGAAATAAAAGTGTGGCAGTCCATTATTTCTGCCTATCCATTCGGGGAGACGGCGTGATGGTTAGTTAGTTAGTTAGTATTTTATTCACGACACAAATAACTTGATGTTATTTCTGTACTACTTATAATAATTACTTCAGAGGCAGGCAGTATAATACTATACAGTATAAGCGTATTCAGCCGGGTAGGTACCCTCGCCGCCCCAACATCCCTGCCATCCCCCGCTTCCGCCCCCGCCCCCGCCCTCGGCACGGCCATTGTAATAATGCTGTTTGTATTTTAACGACTTAAATTTTATCATGGAAAATCGGCTTATTCAATTATGTATAAAGTCGTTATCTCTGTCATTTGTCTTCTTTTAATCCAATCTGAATTATATATAATAGCGAACTATTAAAATATAATGATGTCACATTGTGCTCCCGGCCTAATGGATTTTCAAAAGAATCCCATTAGCCATTACACCTGCACATATATAAAAGGCGATTTAATAAAAAAAAAATAATGGATGTCAGATTTTTATTTTTAATTCTCTCGTTTAAATACCTACACGATTTAAGTAATTGTTTCATACTATCAACTTTCGTATTAGATATGTTTACAATATTTTTTGAATGTATACATATACTTGTATACGAATACTGGATTTCACCCATTGCGGGTTATCAATTCATGAATTAATTGTATCTCAATAGAGACGAAGATGCAAATTAATTCATGAATTGATAACCCGCAATGGGTGAAATCCAGTATTCGTATACAAGTATATATATACATTCAAAAAATATTGTAAACATTTCTGGTCCAAGTTTGGCATATAGATAGGAGTGACATCTCCAGGCGGCTTCTAACAATGCGCTATTGGCGGGGTAGCCTTTCACATTGTGTTAAAAAGATGTTCTGCTTAATGCTTAATACACACAAATCTGCATAGATGGTGTAAGTATGTAGATTATATAGACTTCCACGTAACTTTCGTATTATTTATTGTTTCTTGAACAACGATGTGAAACTATCTATATAAATAAAACTCATATATATAAATAAAACTAAGTGTGCGTTATTGTGTTGCCAAATTACTCTTTTAATAGGCTGAATATCGAGTTGATTCTTTCAGGATTGATTAAATAAAACACGTCGGTGGTTGCAGGCCTACTTTTTCTCGAAACGACCTCTAATTAACTTAATAAATTCATTTGATAATTTTCGTAGTACAGGCGATTATAATATTAAATAATTAATACGAATGAAAAAGTCAGTTTTCTGGAAGTTTTATTATATTTTATGGAAATGACATGTTTCGCTCTTCTAAGGCATTATCAAATGTGACGAAATTTCAGCTCGTTGCTGTTTATATACCACTAGTAAATGGAGCAGAATATGATTATTAACGAAAATTTATGTTACTTTATACATTTTTAACAAATAATTATTTGGGTAGGTCCAGAAATGTTGGAAAGTGTTTCTTGGAACTCGTTAAGAAATTTTATGACAATGATTACAGAGATTTTATGACAGTGATAACTAAATGATATTATATAAATAAAAAATAAGTTATTTGAGGTAGGACGAAATAAAGTGTTTCTAAGAAAAACATCTTCTTTCAAATTGTTTACTAATGATTTTACATATTTCGAGGTGACTAATGATTCTAAGTATCATAAATAAAATAAAATCGCCATTCTGTATGCGTAGACTCAATCAATGTATTCTTTTCTTCTGCATCTGAAATGTGAAATAAATACAGTGCAGAATCAAGTTCGTGATGATTTTTGTACGTTCAATGAGGTTTATGGATCTTTGGGTTGCTTTCAACATCTGATTTACATATTTTGGTAATATGACATGTTCATTATCCATTTCTTCTATTTTTCATCTTCATCACCTTCAATTTTAGTTGTGGATTTACATTTGAATAAATAAATTGACCCTTTGTTTTACTTTTTGCGGAGTTGTTTTGGATGTGACAATACCCTAATCGATGCACAAATTTGCCAAATCTATTTCAGAAAGGCGAGCCAGCTGGATCGGCCTTGTAATGCGCCATGAATGTTTTAGTTAAATTCAGAACAAGGAATAAATTCGTAACTAACTAACTAACCATCACGCCGTCTCTCCGAAAGGGTAGGCAGAAAGAATTGACCGCAACACTTTAACCGATGCGGAACTCCATCCTTCTCTTCGCCCCCGCTAGAGACGCGGTATAATGTTTTGAGAACCTCATCGCCACCAATAGGCATCTCCCGCGCATACTTCGATCGTCCAACATCCACAAAATAAATATAAAATAAAATAACAAAATAAAAATAATTTTACAAATTCGTAATAAAAATAAATTCAATAAATGTATGTGGAAATATTGTTATTACGTAAACTACTCTGGTTGTCATCAAATGTGAACAATCTGCTTTTGTGCACAAATTTTTTTTGTCTACTTTTCTTAGGTCTTGTTTGTTTTTATTTTTATTTATACCGACTGTAAAATGATTTATGGCGCCGTTTCGTCAAACCGTAACGAATTTCGCGTAGTAAATAATTCAGCCTCCGAGTTTTGCTCTTTGCATAAACCATTTAGCGGGGCTCGAGCGGCGTGCCGGCCGGCAGCGGCGGGCGGCCCGTTTATTTGGCCCCAAATCTCGACCGGGATTATTCCCTCCCTTCCGGCCGGCCAGTTATTGAAACGTTTCCATCTTGGCTGGCGGATAACCAACCTTTTTCCCTCGTATAATCCTAACCTAAATATATCTTTATATAAAAAAATTATTTATTAATTTATTATTACTTTAATTAAATATTGAATGTCGGCCATGTGAGGAGTCAGAGAAATCGACGCGCGTGCATGACACGATGTATGAATGTTGAGGAATCGAGAGAAATATGTCAGGAAAGAAAAGTGTGGCAGTCCATTCTTTCTGCCTATCCCTTCGGGGAGACGGCGTGATGGTTAGTTAGTTAGTTGGTTTAAAAAAATGAAGGGTTTTAATTGTATCTCAATAGAGACGAAGACGTAAACTGGAAACTGAACATGGATGATCAAGGTGTTTACAGGACTTATGACCTGTCATTGGTTGGGTTAAGCGCACGCTTTATGTAATTACAACATTCCCCATTCCACCTTTGTTATTTGTGATCATGCATGACAAAAATGAAGGGTCCTCTTCTTCTTCCATTCTTTGAACTTGTGGGACTGGGAGGATTAATCCCATCCACCTATGGCGCTAGTATGCTGGCAGCAGCATAATGCCCCCTGGAGACAAGGACCCTGTCTTTGCTCCGGGCTTATTGCGGCCCTGACAGCATGAACGAACTACAAGTCCTGGTGTCAAAATGTACGAAGTATGCAATACGTATGACCTTGTGATAAACGTGTCAAAGTCTAAAGTTATGGTATTTGAAAAGGCATAATGTATGACGGATTGTGACATAAGAGCGAACGGTGAGAAAGTAAAGCAAGTTACCGAATTTATTTATCTGAGAAGCATGTTTACAAGAGATGGAAGTATGAAGAAAGATATCGGAAGAAGGGTTGGTGCTGAAAACAAAATAAATGGTGCACTCAAAGTCCTTCAGAGGCGCGAGAATCATGCCAGGATAGAACAATGTGACGATCCATCCTCTCTGCCTACCCCTCCGGGGAATCGGCGTAATGGTTAGTTAGTTAGTTAATTAGTTTGGTGATATTTTCACTGTTCATTAATATTACTTCGCAGAAGGTACAAAAGTACTTGGAGCGAGCTTTAAATTTTAAAATAAAATATATTGAAAACAAACATATCTTATATTTGAACAACCAAAACATTGGTTCACTGAGGAAGGGAAAACGCTTGCCTAAGAGAATTATTTTTAGAAAAAATATATTTAGAACAAAAAATATTGTATACTCACAAGTATTATGAAATTTAGCATATTATAAATGTGTGCTCGTGTTTTCAATTTAACTAGACTGAGCCATAGCAACGCGTGGCCGGGTACAGCTAGTACTAAATTAAAAACAAACAAACCATCACGCCGTTTCCCCATAGGGGTAGGCAGAGAGAATGGACCCCCACACTACTGACACACCTCTCAAGTTTCCTCCAAACTCATACAAGAAGTCACACACGCACGTCGATTCTTCCGACCTCTAACATGACCAACCTTTGAAATTTATGTAATTTCGTAATGCCTTTTTTCCTCTGTCTACCTCGACTCCGTAGTCCATTTACATCAGTATCACGCAATATCTTATTGATGCTTGTCATGGTAATCCCCAAAGATGCCACAATCTCACGTATATCACATGACAACCTTGTTTTATTAGTTCACGCACAGCATCGATATTTTCTGGCATAACAGACGATTTTGGACGATCCTGACGAAATTCGTCCTGAAGTGATCATCTTGCACACGATTGAATTCGTTCTACCAGTTTTTTACAGTGCTGTAGGATGGTACTTTATCTCCATATAAAAAAAATAAGTTCATTGGTGCACTCTTGTCTTGATAATCCACGTCGAAAATTATGAAAAGTAATCGCACGAAAATGTTCACGAGATAATTCCATTTTTTGCCCTACATGAATTGTTCAAGTTACTGTAAAAAATAAATGGCGTTCAAATGATAAAATGTTATGAATGAGGTTGTGTTAAAAAATGTCAATGTTACCAATGGAAACATTGGATGGTGCCTGGCAACACTCCTCATAGCCAAGGCTAAATATATAAGTAGCAACCCTCTTACAATCGGTCCATCACAAATTATCAATGAACATTGGTCACCTCTAAGTATTTTTGATGTTTTAATTGTATCTCAATAGAGACGAAGACGTAAACTGGAAACTGAACATGGATGATCAAGGTGTTTACAGGACTTATGACCTGTCATTGGTTGGGATAAGCGCACGCTTTATGTAATTACAACATTCCCCATTCCACCTTTGTTATTTGTGATCATGCATGACAAGTTTTTGGAAGATATATATATATATATATATATATATATATATATATATATATATATATATATATATATATATATATATATATATATATATGTTATTATATATATATATATATATACATATATATATATATATATATATATATATATATATATATATATATATATATATATATATATATATATATATATATATATATATACATATATATATATATATATACATATATATACATATATATATTATATATATATATATATATATATTATATATATATATAGCCATATACTATCATATATATATCCACATATATACTTCAAAATCCATATTTATCTTCACGTGGCGGTTTCAGTCAGCCATCTATGTAGATTTTGGTTGCACTAGTAAATTTTTCAAGAATTAACCTATACAACCGACCCACTAACGCCATCTATGGAGAATGATTTTCGGCATTTAGCAAACTACCTTATTAACACAATGTGAAGGCTATTTTTGATGTGTTAATTTTTCATGTATGTACTAATTAATATTTCTTTTTTTTACAGGTAAGTTTACATTCTTCAACTTATTAATGTTCACGATTCTGCATTATGTAAGTGAAATATTTCTTTTTTTATTTAAAAAAATAACAATGATCTCAACGTTCTTATATGTACACATATTTAAAATATTTACCTTAAACGATAATAAGAATGGCGAATTTTTATGAATTAAAACACTGTTTTTTCTACTTTTGGAATGGAAAAAACAGTGTTAAACAGTTTTAATTCATAAAAATTTGTCATTATGGAAGTCCACAGTGTTAATGCCTTAAGTTTATCTAAAAAGAAAATCAGAATATATTTGGAAAACGTATCATAATTTTCAATGTGAATATATCGCAGAATGTTAAAAATATAATGGACAGAAATAGTTATGAACGAGAAAGTACTGCTGCGAATGAAGTAAAAAAATATCATGGCCATAAGGCGCTGGAAACTTGAAAACTTCGGACACGTAGTGAGAAACTATAAATATGAATAGTTCAACTGATCGCTTTGACACAGACGAAACACATAAATTATATAAAAAATTCTAAATCCTAAATGTTTATTTTAAAAATACGATTCACTTTATCTCAATATAGACGAATTAATTTTATCTCAATATAGACGAAGATGTAAATTATTTGGAAACAGAATATGGTGTTCGAGGCGTTTACAGGACTTATGAGCTGTCATTGGTTGGGTTAAGCGATCGCTTTATGTAATACAACATTCCCCATTCCGCCCTTCTTACGAACACCACGTCTGACGATTATTTTTGAAAGTTGTATATATGCTACCATGTTGAGAAACATTCAAATATTTTAGTTCAATCTATACTAGCGCCATCTATTGAGATTAGATCAGATACATCTACGTCTCTATTGAGATACAATTAATTCTTAATGATTAACCCGTAATGGGTAAAATCCAGTATTTGTCAGCAAGTATTTGTATTCATTCAAAAAACAAAATAATTTGTAATGGTTACAAAACACACCACATTTCTTCGGTACAAGCTCATTGTTTAGACATAATAACGTAATTGCCGCCATTAAAGAATAAAAATCTTTCAATATCTCTCTCCACTCGCCCATCTTTTGTAAACATACTACCTAAATACACTAACTTTCTAACTGATCGCGAATATCAGATGCAGCGTTCATATTTAGATTTAAAATACGTCTTAATGCGCCCTTAGGGTGATTTGATCACTAAAACGGCCCTTTAAAGATAGCATATTATTATAACTTACAAAATTCTGCCCAGTATGTCGATTGTCCTGTGTTTTTAATGGGTTGTGAAAACCTTACTAGAGCCACCGGTTGATCTCGCCTCGACGCATCGTCCACCAGCAGCGACAAGAATCTAGAATTTTCCTTTACTACCCCCTCGTAATATTCTTTCGGCCATAAAATGCTGAACATATCCTTAATATTCTGCTATCTGAGAACAATGTCACCACACATCGTGCGTACGTGACTTGATTTTCATCCCTTATGTTGTTTTTCTTTTTACCTAAGTAATTTGATAACCTTTTTTATATTTGCAAAGTTGGCTCTTTTAAGATCACTGATTTTAATTTTATTTCCTCGGAGATGGGTCCCAAAACATATCACGAAAATCTTTTCAGTTTTTTTCTTTATACATATGTGTGTATATGTTTTTAAATTAGTTTTTAAAATTTCTCGAGGTTTTTTTTAAGGTAGAAAGTTTGCTCTCTTTGTGGTGCTTTATTAATTCGCTTGTTCAGCTATATATAATATTATATAGTATTTCTTTCTCTTTCGCTTTTTTATGTAATTTTATTGCAAATTATGTGAACAAAAAAATAACGAGAATATCTTCATAATATATTTAATACGTTTTCACTATTTTCTCTAGTTTCTCACATTTAATATGTACTTCTTATATAAAGTTTTCATATAATAATAATTAAAAATATATAACAGCTCCTTATGGCTCTGGCTCTCTGTAGTACGTCTGCATCAATGACCCTATCGGTCCACGGTATACGGAGCATTCTGCGATATATCCACATCTCTAACGCTTCCAACCGGTTCATTACATTCACTTTCAGAGTCCAGGTTTCGCAGCCATATAATAGAACAGACCATATATAACATTTAATTATTCTTTGTCGGAGTTTCAAGTTAAGATTATCGTTGCAAAAGAATGTTCTCATTTTATTAAATGCAGCGCGTGCAACTTCAATTAAGATTAGGTAATAGATGGCGCTAGTGTAGATTGAACAAAAATATGTGAAGTGTTCCTCAACATATTAGCATATATACATCTTTCAAAAATTTGTCAGACGTGGTCGTCGTAAGAAGGGCGGAATGGAGAATGCTGTATTAAATAAAGCGATCGCTTAACCCAACCAATGACAGGTCATAAGTCCTGTAAACGCCTCGACTACCATATTCTGTTTCCAAAACAATTTAAATCTTCTTATCTATTGAGACAAAATTAATTCTTAAAAATGACTAACACGCAATCGTTTAAATCCAGTATTTGTATACATTCAAAATGTTGCATTTGCATATACTTGTTTTTTAAGAGTTAAATTTAAAGGATTTTTTAAAAATAATTTACCTGTATTTGCACAATGGTGTTCTACTACCGACCCTTATGTATGGAAGCGAAGCATGGAACTGGCAAAAGAAGGATGAAAGTAGAATAAATGCAGTAGAAATGAGATCTCTTAGACGAATGTGTGGATACTCTGTGTATGATAGAGTGTCGAATGAAAATATAAGAAGTGAATGCGGTGCGAATGATAGTGTCATGAACAAAATGATGAAAGGATCATTAAGATGGTTTGGACATATGGAAATAATGAATGAAGAAAGAATGGTAAAAATAAGTATATGTTAACGATGTAAATGGAACCAGAAATAGAGGAAGACCAAGGAAAACGTGGCACGATCAAATAAATCAAATATTGAATGTCGGCCATGTGAGGAGTCAGAGAAATCGACGCGCGTGCATGACACGATGTATGAATGTTGAGGAAGCGAAAGGAAAGTGGCAGTCCATTCTTTCTGCCTACCCCTTCGGGGAGACGGCGTGATGGTTATTTAGTTAGTTAGTTTACAAATTTGCCGAAACGATTAGGTGTGCCAGGATCCAATATGCGCCTAGATTGTTTCACCTCTATGAACAAGATTCAATGCGCTAGTTTCCGATACAACCACGACATGGACCATTAGTTCGGAACACCGTGCTACAAATGTATCAAAGCATATGTGCATGCAGATATTTCAAATTATTCGCGTGCACTGTAGCATGTTTCTCAGACAAGCGCAGTTCCGTTCGCTCCGCTGCGCTGCTTCCGATTCACAAGACAGGCTTCCTCAGCGACATGCCGTGACATCACTATTTCATATAACTTTCTTCCCCCGTTGTTATTTCACTTTACAGTAATCTCAAAACTTGGCTTTGTCGGATAATGAAAATACAATTTTTCAGTTTCTGATTTCATCCGGCAATTTTTCAAACGCATACCTATACAAATTGCCTATTAGAGGTTATCTTCGCCGCTGAAGAATTTACGCTTAAGATTAAAACTTTTTTGTAAAATCTTTGCCAAAGCATCCCCTTTTTCTTCTAACAACGTGATTATTGACTGAAACGTCTAAAGATAATCTAACGATTTTACTGAAATCTCTTAATAATGAAATAAAACGATGTTTTTTTTTAAACTACTTCCACTTTTGTTTTTTATTTCGACAATGACCGGTTTCGCTAGGCTCGCTGGCATCGATGTCATCGACTCCAGCGAGCTATGCCAACATCGATGTCAGCGAGCTTTGCGAAACAGGTCGCTGTCGAAATAAAGACAAAATTTAAAGTAGTTAAATAAATATCGCTTTATTTAATTATCTTCTAAAGATAATACACATAAAAAACACACTCTTTTCTAAATTCTTCATTGCTTCTATATTCGCCATAATTATATGTTGTGAATTTTCAAAAGATATCTTATTTTTAAAAACAGTTTTTTTGCAATTGTTTATTGTTTCTTAAACAATGATGTAAAATTATTATAATAATAAACGCGAATGTTTAATGGTTTTACTTTGTTTTTAATTCATATAATTTCTTATACAAATATCTGTTACAAATTTGTTTCGCCTTGCGAGGGCATTTTCAAACTGAACTGAAGGTTCTGTTCAGTTTGAAAATGCCCTCGCAAGGCGAAACAAATTTGTTACTGATATTTGTATAAGAAATTATATGAATTAAAAACAAAGTAAAACCATTAAACATTCGCGTTTATTATAATAATTATAATGGAGTTTTACAAAACAAAAACCTCAACAATCAATTATGATGTAAAACTCAATATTTATTGATTAATACGAATGAAAACGTATGTTTTCTAGAAGTTGTATATTTTACAGAAATGACATTATTCGCATTGCTAAGGCATTATAATAAAACTTATAGAAAACAGACGTTTTCATTTGTAATATTTACTTTTTTGGAGTTTTCACAAACCCGTTTCGCCCTGCATATGCCCTTCCTCGGTGTAGAATTTTTTAATGATAATTTCGAAATTCGCAATAAAATTGTTGGGAAAATACTTCAAAAAACACATTCAAATGTTATCTTTAAAATCACGCCATTCGTAATCATCCATCACAGAGAAGGAGTGTCAGACCCTTTTGCCTTAAAATTAGCTAAACGACGCATCTGAAACGTGTGAGAACCCGTCATCAGTTATTATCTATCATAGATTTTGTGAGTTTAATTCAATCGTATGAGAGGAACAAAACATATTTAAATTTCTAATTCTGAATATTGACATGAGTCGCACAGCTCACGCTCTTGATCCGTTGGTATGTTTAATGCAGGTGCCACGAACAATGCATGCCTGAATCATGCTCTCAGATTTCCCACAATACTGAATCATTACATGAATGTTCTTGGAATTTTATCTAAGATTAAATTATCGTTTTGCACACAGGTTTGAACATTCATACTGCGTTATGTATTCGGGTATTTAGTCAAATCTTCAGTATAAAAATATCAATAATTTAGGGTTTCAGTACTTTTCAATAAACGATACGTGTCTGTAGCACATACTCGTACATATAAAAATCAACAACAACAAATCAGACCTTTATCGATTATCGTTACGGGTTTAGGAAGATATTAACGATATTAAAAAACGGTGGATACGTGTAACATAAATTAAATAAACACAAAAGTCCGGATCGTCCATGTCAACATGTGCAACATCGGAAAAACATTATATGTTATTACATTATGTGCTAAATTTAAAAAACGGTGGATTCGTGGAACATAAATTAAATAGACAAATGTGCACCATCTAAAAATAACATTTTGTATTAAATTATTTTTATTTTGTTATTTTATTTTATATCATTGTATTTTATATTATTTGTTTAGATTTATTTTGTGGATGTTGGAAGATCGAAGTGTGCGCGGGAGATGCCTATTGGTGGCGATGAGGTTCGCAACCCATCACACCACGTCTCCCGCGGGGCGAAAAGAGAAGGATGGAGTGCCGCATCAGTAAAAGTGTGACAGTCCATTCTTTCTGCCTACCCTTTCGGGGAGACGGCGTGATGGTTAGTTAGTTAGTTAGTTACACTCTCTAAGTCAAGAGTAATTGTCTTCTTAGATACTTTCACTAAATAATAAAAATATTATCTTTTATATTATGTGGGGAGTCAGAGAAATCGACGCGCGTGCAAGACACGATGTATGAATGTTGAGGAAACGAGAGAAATATGTCAGGAAAGAAAAGTGTGGCAGTCTATTCTTTCTGCCTACCCCTTCGGGGAGACGGCGTGATGGTTAGTTAGTTTTATTTTTTATAATATAATACATATTTATTAAGTTTTATTTCGCTTGCTTTTTGCATTTTCGGCAGCTGGCCGCAATCTTCTCGTGCCTACATCGATGTTTGTTAGGTTTATGTATGGAATGATAATTATAGTGGTTTAAATTTAATATTTCTATATGCATTCATTAAGAAAAGATGAAGAAAAAGATGCCGATCTCCGAGGTGATCATCGTCATTTTAAGTAATCTACTTCATCTGACTTCGCAAGTTTTGATTCAAGGGATTGGTTTGAAGCAAAGTGTAACATTTTTGTTGGTCCTTGGATCGCCACTTGGCCCTTTAATCTGGTAGTTTCATAGATACACGAATTTCATTCATACGTATACAGCAGGTTATTTGAATCCAATTGAAGACTACAGGGAAAAAACAAGGAATGTCAGTTAAAATTAAAAATAAATGTTATAATGCGATCTAGCGGCATTTGTACGTATTTATCCACAGTAAAAGTTTCATTTAATAAGATGAGACCCTTCTTCTGTGACGATAATTTAAATCTTAAACTTCGACAAAGAATGATAAAAGCTTACATATGCTCAGCTCTGTTATACGGAAGTGAAACATGGACTCTAAAAGTGAACGTAATGAATCGGTTAGAAGCATTCGAAATGTGGATACACAGAAGAATGCTTCGTATACCTTGGACCGAAAAGGTCAGTAACGTCGAAGTACTTAGGAGAGCCGGAGCCAAGAGAGAGCTGTTGTCGAATGTCAAAGTGAAAAAGGTCTCATATTTGGGTCACGTGCTGCGTGGAGAAAAGTACCGCCTCCTCCGACTTATATTGGAGGGCAAGATAGAGGGAAGACGGGGAGTTGGCAGAAAACAGATGTCCTGGCTGCGCAACATTAGAGAGTGGACCGGAATGGGGACGGTGGATGACCTGTTTCGGGCAGCGCAAGACAGGGAGGTTTTCGCCGGAGTGATCGCCAACGTCGGGGGGACCTGACACGGCACAGGAAGAAGAAGAAGAAAATTTTCATATTAAAAAATCATGTGTGTCATCGACTTTGGCCAGATAATCGATTGCTAATTGCTAAGAAATATATAGACTTTGATTAGCTTTATTCTCCATTTATTCAAATTAACCTTCTACTGACATTCCTTGTTTTTCCCCTGTAGTCTTCAATTACTATATACACCTTTTTGTAAACTGCTGATTTTCATGATATGATAGGTAGCTAATCTATCGTCATTTTATTTTCGCGTGAATTCTACACCTGACCAAATACAGTGTGACAATCATCCTGCCATCGCTGAGAATCGATCCTGTGACCTTCGGTATGGACGGACATACCTTACATTCATTTGTTTATCTGTTTCTCCAGGATATATTATTTTGCACAAACTTTGCATATGAATAGTGTTCACTCAATCGAAAGGTTGTTTTGTTTGGGGATTGATTTTTCGGTGTTTCCGTTTGTTCTAATCAGCCTGTTCGATAAATTTTTCAAGACCCGTGCGCCGAATTAAATTTTGATTTGAAAACCATCCGTTCAATTTATTTCCCCTCCCTCCACACAGCTGGAGATAGACGACCCGCTGTTTATTCCGCGTGGACATTATTTTTGAAAACGAACAATCTAGAATAGCAGCAATAAATTTAAAGCTACTATTGTTAACACTCGATTTACGGTGCAAATTTCATATTTTACCAGCGGTGCTGAACTCTATGTATCCAGTTTAAAATGTGTGTTTTAAATTGATAGAAAACAAAAGCTTCTGTATTGTTTATTGTAACCAGCTGTAATAATGTTTTTGTCAAAATAATATAGATTATGAAAATAAAAATAAACGACCGGAACGCATGAGAGATGGTTCAACTTTAGGAAGACAAGATACTCTCTAAAGTTGAGAGTATTTTTCTTCTGATCGTATTTTCACTAATATGAAAGACGTCGATCTCCGAGGCAATCTTGTTCAGGAGACTGATTGCTCTTCCCACCGGCATTATTAGAGGCAGGTTGGTTCTTGCGGCCGGAAGAAAGAACAATCTATGCTGGCGCTGTCAGAGATATCTGTCGGGAACACAGAGACCTACACCCTCCAGCACGGCTGGGTTTTCAAAATATCCCCTAATTAATCTAAAGAAATGGGTTATGAGAGACCTGTCTCTTTGAAGCTGCAGAGAATTAGATCCCAACATTCCGAAAACAAACGCTGTGGGATAGAGCCATGGATAGCTACCATAATCCTTCATGTAGAGATACCTCAGAATTTTTTTCTGAACTCTCTTTCCAACATAAGGGAATATCTCGCCTCGACTTGACCTCCTCCACAACGGTCCTCTACTGATTTCTGTCTCTGGCCATCTCTCTCCATTACCCAGCTCCTTCCGTTTTCTCCCAATCTTCTTCCACACAATCCACCCATATTTTCCTTGGTCTGCCGCTTGGTCTCATTTATGTAGTTACTTTTATAAAATGTTTTTTTTTAAACCAATTATGCACCTTTGTAAGACAGTTTAAATCTTGTTTTCGTGGAGTTCATTTTTCGGGAATAATAATTTCTCAGCTCGTACAGTTAACCGAGAAATTTATGGACGTACAGTCGTGTTTATTTGTTAGGTAAAGCCATCAAACATGTTCTAACCCGGGAAAAAGTATTTTTATTAGCGGAATATATTTTCATTAAATATATTACTGCAAACCAGGTCCCTCGGGTCCCCGCTCTGGGCGCCGCTCGGCTCTAAATCTATTGATTTACTTCAAATATAAATTCGAAGGTAGATTTGATATTTTTCATATTCTCGCACATAGAAAGGATTCAATATATAGGGTGTTTTTTTAGAGGTATATAATACATATTCAAAATGAAAGAAAAAAACACATTAAAATAATGTTAATGTCTATGATATTGGCTTTATTTAATATATAATTTTATGCCATTATTAATTTTATTAAGCGCAGTCATGAAGTCCAATTTTCGACAATTGGCGTATTTGTGGGTGCGTATTATCCACTAGAGTGTACGTGGTGCAAAAATTATCCATGGTCTTCCGAATAATTTGCTCGGATGAACGATTATGTCGACCGTTAAATTGACGTAGTGCACGATAAGTTTGGCGAAACGAACCATGATTTTCAAAATAAATTTGCACAATTTTTAAGCGCTGTTCTGACATCAGTCTATTCATGATGAAGAATGGCAAAACGTACCGACTACAAATCAACTGTCAACTGTTCAACTGACAGTCTGTAGAAAGAATGTTGCCAGTTTAAAAACCAAACCTCTAAAAAAAATACCCGTAATATGGGCAATGAGATGCCCATCTCTTCGAAGCTGTAAAGAATTGGTTCTGAGCATTCCTAAAAAATGCTGTGGGATAGAGCCACGGATAACTGCCATACTCCCTCATGTAGAGATACCTCAGAGTTTTTTTCTGAACCCTCTCCAGCATAACGGAATATCTCGCCTCGATTTTTCATATTTTGGTTGCTCTATTGTTCATTGGCCGTATGCAACAAAAACGGACTAAATCTTTCCAATTTTTTCCCACTTGTTTCATGAATGTTTAGAGCACCCCTCTTGTGTATAGCATTGCGTGACAAGGCTCGACTTCTGCCGTTTATGGCCAGTCTCCGTGTTCCCCGTCCCACGAATTGGAACGTTTCAAATGTTTTTTATCATTTCTTATTCGTGGAATGTTAATTACTCTTTGGTGCGATAATTTGTTTACCTTATAACTTTTGAAATAATTTGGTTTTTAACATTTGTTACTAGATTATTTTAGTCTTATATTATTAAGCAGATTAGATTAGGATGTATTGAGAAAATTGAGGACACTAAATTAATAAAAAAATCAGTATTTTTATACTTTAACCATGAATGTGCCTGCTCGATGTGAATTGTCTATTTAGGTTTATTTGTTAATTTATTGTTTCTTGAACAACGATGTAAAAATCTATATTTCATAATTAGTATAAATAAAAACGTCTGTCTTCTGGGAGTTTTATTAAGTTTTTTTTATGGAATGAAATGTTTCGTCCGTCTAAGGCATTATCAAATGATAATTAATAACATTTGATAATGCCTTAGAAGAGCGAAACATGTCGTTCCATAAAAAAAGTTAATAAAACACCTTGAAGACAGAATTTGTTTATGCTGTATAATGTATATGATATATCATAGAATACTGAACGACGAAATAAGAAAGAAATGTAAGGCGGATGATTGCATCATAAGTAAAATTAAAAAAATATTCCCTAGATAATTTGGACATATGGAACGAATGGACGAGAGAAGAATGGTTAAAATGTTGCATACAAACAGTGCGAGTGGAAAGAGGACCTGAAAGACGGAAAGCACGGCATGACCAAATTAATGAAATACTAAAAGGCGGCCACGTGTGTGGAAGTAGTTGAAAAACATCGTTTTATTTCATTATTATGTAAATTCAGTGTGTTCGTTTTATTATCTAAAATGTAAAATAATTATCCCTTTTTTCATTAATTATTATATTTCAATAAATGTATTTACGCACCCCTATTCATATACATATCAAATCAACAACACGCCTCAAGAAGCAATTCATTGTTATGCGTTGATACGCATCGGATTATTACTTTTAATTTTTATTTATTTATTTATTTGACACATTCACCAGATAGTGTTATGTGTTATACAATTTACAGGTATATTATTTTTACACATAAACTTGTATAAATACAAATAAGTTATTGCTACATTGAGAATGATGTGATATATGGGTTATGTTATATTCATGAAATTCTTAAAATCATTTAAAAAATATCATTTGGTTTTGATTTGAGAACAAAATGTAAATCATCGTTCGTGTACGTAGATATCTAACGGAGCGATTACGTCCTCGACTGGCTGAAAGGAAACTTGGGATAACAGCCCCATATTTTAGGGTGTCGTGAACAGATTTTAACAACCCCCGATAATGTAATATCTCCCCCGCCCTTGATTTATCGCGCTCCATAAGACTTTGTCAGTTTTCTGTTGGCAACACCGTTTTGATCCCACGGTGGATGTACACCTTACAACCGTGGTTGAAGATCATACGGAATATATAACAGAGACATCAGAAAAAAAGTACTTTTAATTTAGAATTGACTCTAGAACCTATATATAGGCTCCACGGAGTATAGATGGACCGTTATTTGGCATTAGATATAATGTTTTTTTATGAATAATCAATTATTTGCATAAAAATATATCTATGATAGTGAGATATTTTCGGAAAAGATCACAAATCTAATTAGAACAGTAAGACGTGCAATTTCCTCACATGACTTTTTGAATTGAATCTTCTTCTCCGGTCTCAATTTAAGGATAGGACTGCAGCAGGGCGATGCATCTCCTCTTCCACTCCGTTCGGTCCTCGGCAGCTCTCTTTAACTCCGCATGCGAGGTGCAGCCCATATCTCGGCAAATCTGGTCTAGGTACTCCTGGCGAGGTCGTTCCTGCCAATCGATCCCTCGACCATTCCCTCCAATACATCATTCAGGAAACATTCGTGACGCAACACATGACCAATCCATCTCGCGCGCCTCTCTGCTGTGGTGTTCAACATGTGCCTATTGCCTCTGCTGAGAACCTCCTCATTTGTAACGTGGTCCCTCCATGAAACATGGGCCCCCCATGAATTGAATACAATAACATATTAATATTTTTTCGTCAACATAAATAATTAGAGAGATATGTGAGGTTGATGATATTATAAGATGAAGCAGACAGCGAAGAAGGGACTGGTACGGTCATGTTCAATGAATGGACACTACTAGAATTCCCTATATTGCGCTACATAATCAGCCTCATGGGAGTCGTCCTGGGAGTCTACCTCACAGGAGGAGCAACATTCTGGAGACCAGACCACATAGGTCTACAAGTAAGAAGAAGAAGAAATAATTTCCGTGCCACATTTTTATTCTAATTGTTTGGTTATTTCGGATTTAATTTTGAAGAGTTCCGTCTTACTAAGGGAAAAAATTCAGAAAAATATATAAATTTATATTTTTTTCGGAGTAGTCTTATATTTTTTTAGGACTAGTCCTGTTAAAAATCATCAACTAAAACTAACTAACTTATCATCATGCCGAAAGGGTAAGTAAAAAGAATGGACTGCTACACTTTTCTTACCTGACATATTTCTCTCGATTCCTCAACATTCATACATCGTGTCATGCAAGCACGTCGATTTCTCCGACACCTCACATAGCCGAATTTCAATATTTGATTTATTTGATTTTGATACGTTTTTCTCGGTCTTCTTCTATTTCTATTTCCATTTACATTTTTAACATATACCTTTTTTTTGTAGCATTCTTTATTCATTCATTCTACAACTATTACATTATAAAGCGAAGCTAGTCCTGAAAATAGATGAATAAATTAATATAATTATCCCTGTTAAAATAAATAAAATAAAAACTAATAAAAAGAAGAATTATTGTAACACCTGATCGGTTGGCGAAACAGCTGTCGCGACACTCTCAGTGATTAAAAAGAAATTGTGATATTATAACAGTGTTTTAAATTTAAACAGTAATAATGTTGAGGTATCATAGTGTTTCGGCAAAATCAATGGACTGAAATTATCCATAAAAAACTTATTAACGTTGATGAAATATTTGTTTAAATTCATTATGTTGTTGACTGAAATTTCTTGGTAGAAGTTCATTGCAAATAATGAAAATAAAAAAAAAATTATTAAGAATTTTTCTATGTTTATTTTTAGTGTAAAATCTACTTATTGATTTTCAAATCAAATCAAATCAGTTTACTAACTCAAAAGACATTACAAACAGCAAACAGTTTAAGGCATCTATGGAGTACTGGGTTTCTTCGCTTCTATTACAAAATGTATTTGCATTGCAAATGTTTACCTTTTTGTCGCATTACAGATTTTACTGTAAGAGATGTCCAAATATCATTTTAAATTTTTGGCAATATCTCCGAACGTTTTATTACCACTGCATCACGTTTTCCTACAACCTTAAACAAATTAGTAAAGCTTTCTTTTTTTAGGAAAATTATTTTAAATGTGTTCTCTTTTTTAAAATTTAAACCTTATAGTCTCGTGAAGGGCTGCACCCCCAGCAGAGGTTGGTTTTTCCTCCTTTCCTCCCGAAGATTTTCAGATAACGTTTCAATTACGGTTAGTGGACTTAAAAAACTTAATGGGATTAAAGCCAGATAGCATAATCTGCGCCGCTGCTATATTTACCGCGTCTTGTGTTTTATTTTTTTTTAATTATTGTTTACGGAGATGAGTTTTGGAGGTCCAACCATTCTTCTTCTTCTTCAGCCTATTCCCGTCCACTCCTGGACAAAGGCCTCCTCAATTTGCTTCCAAGTCATTCTGTCCTGTGCATCCAGGTTATTCCGACGTGTCTGTTTAGATCATCCTTCCACCGTAGTTGCGGTCGCCCTGCACTTCTCTTCGCCGTCCACGGTCTCCAAGTCAGCAGTCTTCTTGTCCACTTTTCATCTGGGCTTCTGGCTACGTGACCCGCCCATTGCCATTTTAGAGTCGCCCCCGGTGGATGACGTCAGTGACTTTTGTTTTTTCTCTCACCGTATCGTTTCTGACTCTGTCTCTTAGGCTTATTCCTAACATGGCTCTTTCCATGGCTCTTTGGGTCACTCGCAGTTTCTCGGCACGGCAACCATTACTGTTTGGTATACAACGATTTAGGTTACAAATACTAAAAATAATCGTTCACAATGTTTTATTTGATTGTATATGAGAATTTATAATATATCATGGAATATTGTATGCACACTGTTTATTTGAGTTTAGATTTCAAAATCATAATGTGAGATTACGTATCCTGAGTGTAATCATCGGCTGTCCTTCACGGTTGTAGGCGTACCCATAGTGTGGCTAAAGAGTTCAATCCTGGCAGTGGAGCAGCCACCGTCTCCCAATGGTCTCTCCTTTCTCCTTCTTCTATCTGGGGAGTCGTTTCTGCGCTATTCTTCAAAGTCCTGTGTGCCTTTACCCTTTGTTATTCTCCACCTAGGTCTGTCTTCTGCAGTGTCATCACTGTCGATGTTAGTCATTTGGTGGTTCGCTTTTAGGGCGTCCTTTAAAGCGTTGAAGATAATATAAATTGACGACCTTCGTGGCCGAGTGGTAAGTGCGTTGACTGCCACCCCGAAAATTCCGAGTTCGATTCCCTGCGAGGGCAGTGTGATTGTCATACTGTCTTTGGTCTGGTGTAGAATTCACGTGACAATAAAATGGCCATAGACTACCAACCTATCACATGTCACAAGAATCACTATGATAGCTTTAATACCCTTTACATCGATTTGGCTCATGTTGTTATGATGTAAAGAGCGATTCAACAAAATAATAATAATATAAATTGATAACCATTTTTGCACATGTTACATTTTAGGTTTTTATTCTTCTTCTTCCGGTGCCGTATCAGGTCCCCCCAACGTTGGCGATCACTGTAGCAAAGGAATCTCTATCCCGCGCCACTTGGAACAGGTTCTGAACTCTTGTTATTCCTGTCCACTCTTTGATGTTCCGCAGCCAGGACAGCTGCCTTCTATCAACTCCCCGACGTCCCTCCACTTTACCCATTAATATCAGTCGAAGGAGGTATTTTTCTCCCCTTAGCACTAAGGTTTTTATAATCAATTTAAAATAGATTTTGTTTATACATATCATTTTCTCTCTGACGAAGGCAATGTAAAACACGCCGAAACAGAAAATAAACTTAAAATCGAAGAAATAAAACTATCATTTAGTATATAAGGAATAACTCAATATCTTTTAACTGTTAAAATTCATACACTGAAGAAGAAACATGTTTATGAAAATAATGTTGTGATAATACTCGTACAATGTTTCCATCGATGCTAAAACGATGTTAATTTTTCATGAATAAGTGTTTCGCCTTTGGAATTTCCCTAACTGAGCATGTCTTAGCGTGTTGTTTTATCGCACTTGTTAAACATTTCTCATAAGTGACTTCTGTTATGACTAATGAATGCGAGTTTGTCTGCCAATTTGTTGGGCGCCTACTTAACGGTGTTAAATGAGTTCTTCCCACGCTCTCGACTTGCTTCCCGCACTTGGAGAACTAAGTTTTAAGGATGCTGTAAGCCGCCGGGGCCTTGTTCCATGCATCGCACGCCTCGTCTCTTCACACGAGGGGAGATCGATGTATTCTAGGAATAAACATGACATCTTTTTTAACAGTTTTAGCAAACTACCTAACCATCCCGCCGTGTAAGTCAAAAGGATTGCCACCTACACTGTTCTATCATGAGATACCTTTCAAAATTCCTCTCGTGACACGTATGTTAGTTATGCTTGTGAATTTATCTGATCTCGAACATGGACGCATTTTTTTATAATTGCCTTCATCGTCTTCATTTTCCATTCACACTGCTTATATATAATTTTTTTTAGCATTTTCCCGCTTCTGTTCGTACCATATGTCTAAACCATCATAGTTACCAACAACAACAAACCATCACGCCGTTTCGCCGCAGGGGTAGGCAGAGAGAATGGACCGCCACAACACTCTATCTTGACATACCTCTCTAGCTTCCTCCACATTCATACAGCGAGTCATACACGCACGTCTATTCTTCCGGCTTCTGACATGACCAACCTATAAAATTGTATTAATTTGGTCATGCCATGTTTTCCTCGGTCTACCTCGACTCCGTACTCCATTTAAATCGTTATCGTATATTTTTTAACCATTCTTTCTTCACCAATGCGCTCCATATGTCCGAACCGACGCAGCGATCCTTTCATAATATTGTTCATAATACCTTCGATCGCTCTACATTCCTTTCTAATAACACCATTTGAAATTCTGTCGTACATAGTTCTACCACATATTGGATATATCATAGCAACCATTTCTAATATTATAATTAACGACACAATAATTTGCCCTTATTTGTTCGTGGTATTCTAGCATACGTCGTCTTTGCGCAGACTTTGTATAAATTATCTAATTTATATAGCATTTATAATATTATCCTCTTCTCCAACTTGCAAAATCTTACGTATCTTTTGGCGCTGCATTTCTCTTTTATACGGTGATATGCCTTAACAAGGCGGAACATGTAATTTTCATAAAATATAATAAAACGTCTATTAAAAAGAAAATGTTTTCATTCGTATTAATTTTAATATGTAATTTTACGCCGTTTTTCAATTAACAATAAATAACAATATTTACGTTTTTAATGTATATATTATATTTTTATAAAATAATAATATTTTTATTCACAGTATTTTCCACGAATCCACTGATCCACCCTCGCTTCGGTTAGCGGGAAGTTTCTCAGTTTTATCCTTTTTTTAGTATCCAAAGAGACAAAGAATATTTTCTTTACTACTTTAGCTTCACCCTTTGAATGTATCGAACGTGATGTTTCCTTCTATATCTCTTTGAAGTTGACGGTTTTAAATAAATATAACTTGTTGATAACATTACACGGGCGAGTGCGGTTTTACATTCTACACGTGATCAAAAAACTAACTTACTAAACAACCACCGTAACATCTCCCCGAAGGGGAAGGCAGAAATGATGGTTCTTTCCCTCGTTTTCCTGTACGTTTATGCATTGTGTCGTGCACGCATGTAGATTTCTCCGACTCTTGGGTTGGCCGACATTTCATATTTGATTAATTTGATCATGCCACGTTTTCTCCGGTTTTCCTCTATTTTCTCTATCAGTCTTTCTTTTCGTATGTCCAAACTATCTAGATCAGTGATTCCCAAAGTAGTCTATATAGTCCCCCAGGAGTCCACGACAACTTGCAAGGGGTCTATGACAGTTGCAAAAAAAATTAGGGGGCCATGAGATGTAAATAGGGGTCCACGAAATGGTTTAACTAAATTAAAACGCAAAACGAATATCGAAATCGTTGACGACCTTTTTTTTATAGCTTAACAGCGACTTCCGGCCAGTAGAATTCGGCAGCGACCAATTTTTTTTTAGCTCATTCGAAAAATCTATTTTAGGAAAGCAGGGGGTTTACACAAAATATAAAAAATCGGCAAGGGGTCTACGGGATAAAAAAGTTTGGGAACCTCTGATCTAGATGATTCTTTCAATATTTTGTCTATAACACTCACTTGCATTCACTTCTTATGTTTGCATTTGACACTATCATATGCAAATTCACACACATTATTCTAAGATAATATCACTTCCACTGCAGTCATTCTACTTTCATTCCACACGTGGCCATTGCATATCTAAATTTATTTTTTTCTTCTCATAATCAAATGCTAATTATTTCAACATACAGCATTTCCTTATTCCACATTCCCGAAACTATTTCAGTAATTTAATAAAATTGTATTTTCTTGTCGGCCATTACGGTTAGAGCTGGACCGGCCATTTTATATTCCCCATTAATCACTGAGCTAACCGCGGTCTGTCGGTTTGGGAATAAACTTGGCACATCCGTAACCCGAAATGGGTAATCCTAACCGAAAGGAAAACATCAAATCCATAGTTTGAGTTTAAACTACCGCCGAACTAGCCGTAATTCCTACGTACAAAATTCATTTGGAATAAGCGGAATATTTAAAATCAAATAATACGTTTATACACAATTGGAAGTTGGTTTAGAGATCTTATTTAACATATGGTTTGTGGAGATACTGACGTATGGTGAAAGGTAAATTCTGTTATCTGACGGGGACGACAGGCAAATGAAAGTGGCTGTAACAATGTTAAGAAAGTTCTTAGAAAATGTAGGAATATCCCATTTTCTCTCTTAGTATTGGGTAATGCTTTTTAAGACTCTTGTTTTATTACTATTATATATTTTGTATTATTAAAATTAAGAGCAATATTTTCTAATATTTATTCAAAAGTTTCTTTAGTAGTAAATATTAGCGAGTACACTCATGTATTCAGCATGTTGTCGATCCATGACCTTGTACCCAAATCTCACCATTGAATATTTGTTTATTTATACATAATACACGAATGAGACATAACAAACAAAAAACATTTACGCAACTCATTTGGACACAAAACGGTGTTACAAAGATAAGACAAAGATAAAACAACATGAAACCAAAAAATCATACGTGTCGGAATGAACCCAAATATGTCGACGTCAGTGAGGCAGTACTCTTTCCAGAATTTGTTATATTTTTTTTATGAATACTGCCCCACTGACACTGAAAATGTCCAAATCCGAGACGATTAGATTCAACGTCCGAATTGCTCTTCCTACTGGCATCACCAAAGGCAGGATGGTTCTGCGTGACGGAGCAAAGAACAAGTGCTAATTTATAGTGTTTATGTTGGCTTTGCTGTTGGAATGGATGTTTAATTTTGCGAAAGCCATTGTTTTTTCCGCCTTACATTATCATAAGTTATCCACCTTTAGTAGCCTGTTATAAGTTATGCCAAAAAATGGTGGGTTCATTGTCATGATAATAAAGAACTGCATATGTTCACGCGCGCTTTTTGTTAGCGGTGGACAACTCGCGCGGCATCCAAATACTCATCTCATGCACTTTTCCAATCCGGTTTAAATAAAACTGCACTATAGACCAGAAAGATCCGAGTTTCTGGCTTAATCAGTGGTTTAAAGTGGATTGGAATCAACAAAAGATTTTAATTTTTCTTCATCAAAATTAGATCGTCGTCCACTTCTGTGAAAGTCTATTGGCCTCCTATCACCCGATTTGAACTTTCGAAACCATGTTTGACACCTATTGACTTTCAGAACATCTGCATAAATTCTGTTTATAGTTTTAGTAGCCTTCGTTGCATTTAAACCGTCGTCGAAATAAAGTAGCATGCAGTGACGTAGATGTTCGTCGTCGATTTTGGGCTTAGATATTTTACGGTCAAAAAAAAAATTGCATGAAAAATAAAGCCAACAAATAGCTCTACACGAATAATATCTAATACATGTGTTACCTCTACTATATACGGACACAAGCTGGTTCAAACCTGACCATTTCAAAATTATGGTTTAATTCCTGGCTTACCTAGTATACGGTAAATCAAATATATTTGCCAAAATGTTGTATAAAAACTGGTCCAAGTTAAAAGCATAAAAATATCTCCAGGCGTTATCTAGCAATGTAAGATAATTGCGTAGCCTTTCACATTGCATTAATAAAGACTTTCTGCTTAATGCTTACACCTAATCCTAATGAATGGCGCTAGTGTAGATTGAACTAAAAATTGTGAAGTGTTTCTCAACATGGTGGCATACATACATCTTCCAAAACTTTGTCAAACGTGGTGGTCGTAAGAAGAGCGGAAGGGAAATGTTGTTAACATGAAGCGATCGCTTAACCCAACCAATGACAGGTCATAAGTCCTGTAAGCGCCTCAACCACCATATTCTATTCCCAGAAAACAATATACGAGTACATATTCGTCTCTATTGAGATACTGTTAAAAATGAATCCTCGCACTCGTGAAGGTACTCGTTTATTGTGTAAACAAAAGTATAAGTAATTACAACTCGTTAGAACAACACGTTAAGACAACTCGATAAAAACTACTCTCTTATATACATAACTCTACTACAAGTTAATACAACAATACTTCTCGATAAAACTACACGTAAATACAACAATACTCTTTTTTTTTAAATTAATATTGCGCTGCAGTTCATGAGTAGGTACGTTGTGACACATACTAGCGCCATCTATGATAAACCTTAGTAAATAGTCCTGCTCTACGTTTTACACATTCCACCCACCAAGGACTTGTCCTTCAAACTCGTAATTAAAGGTTCTCTATTTACTTATCTAATACTACCACCGTAAATTGCATATAATTGTACAATAATATTTTAACTAGCTAACTTAAATACAATTTATTTTATTTATTTAGTTTTTTTTTTTTTTTTATTTTACCACCCACCGTGACAATGTGTGTGTAATCATACTGACTTAGTCAGTACACAAAGCTTATTAACAGGACGTTTAAAATAACCTCCCTTGAATTTTACAGTTACGACCCTCGTCACATTATCAGGTCCCGGGTGTTTCTCAATTATTTTCCCTAAGAGCCATTTGGCCGGTGGAATGTTATCGTCTTTTACAATAACTATATCACCTACCTCAACTTCAGGTTTCTTAGTACACCATTTATTTCTCTGATTTAAATTGGTTAGAAACTCTTTCGACCATCGTTTCCAAAAGGAATTTAACATTTTTTGCAACATTTTCCATCTATCTAAAACATTTACATTGTGATCTGACTGGTCAACGTCACTTATGTTTATTAATGGTTCCCCTACCAAAAAATGACCAGGTGTCAAGGGGAGAGGATCGTCTGGAGTATCGCTTAAAATGGTCAATGGTCGCGAATTTAAGCACGCCTCGATTTGTGCCAACAAAGTAGAAATCTCTTCAAAGGTTAAAATATTATCGCCTATGACTCGTTTTAAATGAGCTTTCACAGAGCGAACACCCGCCTCCCAAAGTCCACCAAAATTTGGGGCTCTTGGAGGGATGAAATGCCATTTTGTTGATTCCAAACTTAATATCTCGGCTATTTCATTAGGTAGCTCAGATTTGGCGCTGTTGAACATGTCCCTTAACATAACATCGGCTCCAATAAAATTTGTACCGTTGTCACTGAAGAGATCTTGACAGTGACCTCTTCGTGAAACGAATCGCCTAAATGCAGCAATAAAACCCTTGGTAGTTAAATCGGTCACCGCTTCGAGATGAATCGCGCGAGTCGCCATGCACACAAACAAACATATATATCCCTTATAAGATTTAGCTCCTCGCCCTGGTGAAAATCTAATGTTAATAGGACCTGCGTAGTCCACTCCTGCGGTCTTGAATGGTCGGCTTGGTTTAACTCTGGCCTCTGGTAACTGACCCATCAATTGGTTGCTTGCTGCCTTTGAATATCTCAAACATTGTGTACAATTCCTATAATATGTTTTAACCATCTCTCGTGCTCTCAATATCCAGAACTTGGATCTCAAAAAATTCATCATGACTTGAGGTCCCCCGTGTAACGTCTTCTTATGGGCATCTGCAATTATTAGTCTACTCAGATGATTCTTAGCGGGCAAAATAATTGGGTGCTTTTGACCATAGTCCACATTAGCCAAATTTATGCGTCCACCAACTCTCAAAATGCCATTTTCGTCTAAAAACGGATGAAAAGTATATAAGGCGCTCTGTTTTGCAACATAACCCTTTACTTTTAGTGAAATAATTTCTTCATTAAACTCGACATCTTGCACTTGTTTAATGCATATTTGCAAAGTTTGGTTCATCTCCTCCGTTGAAACGAACTTTGAAAATGCTGTCCTCTCATTTCTCGACAACTTTAGTGTTAAAAATCTCCGGCATCTCGAAATAACCTTTAACATTTTAGTTAAATCTGAATACTTCATCCAAACAAAATTACACTCATTGTTCATCGTTGAGAATGATTTAATTCGTTCTTCTTCATGTGTATCAAGTATTTCAGGGCTCTCTACATTAACAACTTGTTCTGAAAGCCATCTCGGGCCGTTCCACCACAGTTTGTGACTATTCAACTCGTTGGGTCTAAGGCCTCTTGATGCACAATCAGCGGGATTCATGAGAGTTGATACATGTCCCCATTGCTCGATGTCCATAATTGTTAGAATGTGTGATACTCTATTACTCACATAAGTAGCCCATCTATTAACTGGCCCACGTAACCAAGCTAATACAACGGTTGAGTCAGTCCACGCGTACAAATCCTGCTTGGGGACGTCCAGCACCTGTGAGGCTTCATGTATGAGTTTTGCAGCTAACACCGCTCCGCAAAGCTCCAATCTTGGTATTGACACCTCCCTCTCGATTGGCGCGACTTTAGTTTTAGCTGTTACAAGCTTCACGTGTACGTGGTAAGTTGTATCCACCACTCTCAAATACACTGCTGCTGCATAAGCTACACTTGACGCATCCGAAAATGCATGAAGTTCAAGTTTAGATCCTTTGGTTGAGCCGAGCCAACGTGGAATTGAAATATTTGTAAGCTGCTTCAAATTATGTCTAAATTTTAACCACTCAACCATTAATTCGTTTGGTAACTCTTTGTCCCAATCAAGATTTGCTTTCCACAACTTTTGTATGAATACCTTAGCAGTGATCACTACCGGTGCAATCCAACCAATAGGATCATATAGCCTGGCAATGTCTGAAAGTACCTTTCGTTTAGTAATAGGTTGTTCGGGATCGCTTAGATTAACTCTGTACTCAAAATTATCTGTCAGTCTGTTCCAACAAATCCCTAACACCTTCATCATATTGTCACTTTTTATTGTCATCATTTGCTCATTACTTAATTTTTCTTTCTCGATGTGGTTCAAAAAGTTGTTATTATTGCTGCTCCATTTCTGTAATTGAAATCCACCATGATTCATTAGTTTACTCATTGACTCGTAAATTTGTAAGGCTTCAATCTCAGTTTCGCAACCTGTCATGAGATCATCCACATAGAAATCAAGTTTTGTTATCTGTGCTGCTAATGGAAACTGATCTTTCTCTAGTTCTGCTAACGTCTGCAGTGTCTTCACGGCAAGATATGGTGCGCAAGCTGTGCCAAATGTTAACGTCAACAGTTTATAATGTTGGATTGACATATCAGGTCTAGGTCTCCACACAATCCTCTGGAAATCAGCGTCATTCTCATTCACATGTACTTGTCTGTACATTTTCACAAGATCTGCAACAATGCATATAGGATTTCTTCGCCATCTAAGTAGGAGATGACGTAAGTCCTGCTGAAGTTTAGGTCCAATATGAAGGTCGTCGTTTAGTGACACATTATTTGATCCCTTACTCGAGGCATTAAACACTACGCGAACTTTCGTCGTATCTTTATCCTCGCGTACGACAGCATGATGAGGCAAGTACACTGCCTTAGGGTTGTTAATCTCGTAACTGTGAACTGGTCTCATGTGATTTAAAGTAATGTATTCCTCCAAAACCTTATTATACTCGTTTAAAAGTATCGGAGTTTTACTCAGTCTTCTCTCTGATGCAAGTAGTTTCCTTTCAGCTATGTCGCATGACTTTCCATACTGACATTGCGGATCGGCTGTTTTAAACGGTAACCTTACAACAAATCTCCCGTCTTCACGTCTTATTGTAGTTTTATCATAAAACTCTTCACAAAGTTGCTCTTCTCTAGTTATTTTTTCCTCAATACTGTTAGGCTCGTTCTCAATTTCCCAAAATGTTTTTAGTATCTCGTCTTCGTTTATTTTCACGTGTAAGGTTTTAATGTTTTCAGTACTTAGTTGTTGTGATACTCTTCCAGATAAAATCCACCCGAATAAAGTGTTTTGTGCTATTAGGTTTCCGTATTGACTCTTCTTAATCCCATCTAGCAATATTTCTCCATATACGTCAGCTCCGAGTAATAAATCAACCTTACCTGGTGAGGTGAATCCTGGATCTGCAAGAGGTAAATTGGTCAGCTCCAGCCAATCGGGGATCGGTACTTCGCGTGAGGGTAAAACCGAAGTAAGTGATTTTAGTACATATGCATTAACTCGTATTATTTTTCTAGGCTCGATACGCGATTCGACTTTGAGACTAACTACGTGTTTGACCACCATTTGACCATCTCCCAAACCTGACACCTTACCATTTACATTTGTTCGTTTCAGACCTAACAATTGCACAGTATCTTCAGAAACAAAGGAGGCTTGCGAGCCTTGATCAAGTAAAGCCCTAATTACAAAATAAGAACCGTTTTTACAACATGTTTTAACAACAGCAGTCGCTAATAGTACATTACTCGTATTAGTTTTTAAATCTCCTCTCGAAAAATTTGCTACTACAGTTGCGTCGTTTATTTTGTTAGTTGTTTCACTCTTAGGTTGTTGTGCTTCTCCTCTGGAACCCTCATTTTGCCTCAAGTTATTATACGCTTGTTTATCCTCGTCCTCGAAATGCAGCAACGTGTGATGTTTCCTACCGCATTTACGGCAAGATGTAGTTTGACGACACTTATACACTGGATGCGTTGGTGCAAGACAATTAAAACAAAGTTTCTTGGCTTGTACTATATTTTGCCTCTCAAATGCTGGCTGCTTCTTGAATTGATTACAATAGTATATGTAATGTGGCCCGTCACACATCGCACATAGCTGTTCAGACGAACTTGGCTTCACATTCACAGCGGAATGAAACGCTCTAGCTTTCACTATTTGATTTGGATTTTTATTTTGCATGTTTGTTTTAGCAGTCGCAGGGTTTTTACTTGTATCTACCATTTCCAAACTTCGAAATCTTGTTTCCATAAACTTCTCCAATTGTGACCATTCTGGTAGGTCCTGTTCTACAGTACTCACATGATTCTCCCATTGTCTGTGTGACTCAGTGTCTAATTTTGACACAACCAAGAATATTATTATCGCGTCCCATTCTTTCGTGTTAATTTCAAGATTATATAATGCCTTTAGACATGATGTTGTAGTATCTAAAAGTTGTCTTATGGAGCTTGCAGACTCGTGTTGTAGACTTTTTTGAGCAAATAAAGTCTTCAGAATGGCATTGCAATTGTACCTTTTATTGTTATAACGTTTGGTTAATAGATCCCATGCTTCTTGATAATTTGCTGAGGTAGTCGGAAAATTTCTCAACAGCAGTTCAGGCTCTCCAGATAAGCTCGTTTTTAAATAATGTAGTTTCTGTACTGGCGAAAGTGAGCTGTTTTCATGGATTAATGAAACAAACATGTCGTAAAAGGATTGCCACTCGGTATATTTCCCTGCAAAAACGGGAAGTTTAATTTGCGGCAAGTGAGCCTCAGAAGTACTTTCCTTAGTCTTGGGCACTGTCGTATTATTTGCCTTAGTAGTACTTGGGTTGTTCATAGTGAGGTAATCCTTAAGAAGGGTTTTGTAAGTGATAACACCTTCTTGAAACGTATCCTGCACATCATCAGTGAAATATGGTAATGTTGCCTTCTGCTCTTTTGTAATCGATGCGACAATTTTAAAATGATTTTTGTTAAATGCTTCTTCTAATTTATCCAACGTTTCCATTCTAGCTGTTAAATAACTAGATTTTGCTCGAGTCTCGTAACTTGCTTTTTTAAGATTCCGCTCAGCCTTTTTCAATTGTTCAAGAATCTCCATTTGACCTTCAATTAAATTTTCCATTTTGATTTTCAAGTACACAAATTTTTATTTTTAAAAGTAAGTTCTAGTTTGTTACTAAATTAATTAAGTTCTCAAACGTCACCAATATTCAATGCACTTTTCGATTAATATAAATTTAAAAAGTTTTGCAAGTCCAATTTGAATCACTTCACAAATTGTAACAAGTACCTATTTAGAGTCCAAAAAATTGCTAAGTCACGAAATTGTTACAAGTCAATTTTAATTAGAATTTTTTCTCAGTATATTTTCTCAGAATAGTTCACTTTTACTTACAATTTACAAGTCCAATGTTTTTGTCACTGGTTCACAACACTTATTTCTGTCTCACTTGTTCCCTGGTTTCGGCACCATGTTAAAAATGAATCCTCGCACTCGTGAAGGTACTCGTTTAATTGTGTAAACAAAAGTATAAGTAATTACAACTCGTTAGAACAACACGTTAAGACAACTCGATAAAAACTACTCTCTTATATACATAACTCTACTACAAGTTAATACAACAATACTTCTCGATAAAACTACACGTAAATACAACAATACTCTTTTTTTTAAATTAATATTGCGCTGCAGTTCATGAGTAGGTACGTTGTGACACATACTAGCGCCATCTATGATAAACCTTAGTAAATAGTCCTGCTCTACGTTTTACACAGATACAATGGGTAAAATCCAGTATTTGTATACATTCAAAATGTTATGTATGTATGTTAAGACGTATGTGTGGTAGAACGATATACGACAGAATCTCAAATGCTGATATAAGAAAGGAATGTAGAGCGGAAGAAGGTATAATGAACAAAATTATGAAAGGATCGCTGCGTTGGTTCGGACATATGGAACGCATGGATGGAGAAAGAATGGTTAAGAAAGTATACGTTAATGATGTAAATGGGGTACGAAGTCGAGGCAGACCGAGGAAAACATGGCATGACCAAATTAATCAAATTTTAAAGGTTGGTCATGTTAGAAGTCGGAGGAATCGACGTGCGTGTATGACTCGTTGTATGAATGTGGAGGAAGCTAGAGAGGTTTGCCAGGATAGAGTAGTGTGGCGGTCCATTCTCTCTGCCTACCCCTGCGGGGAAACGGCGTGATGGTTTTGTTGTTTGTTTGTTGTTGTTGTTGTTGTTCAAAATGTTATA
Organism: Lepidostoma basale; assembly: GCA_022606425.2. Taxonomy (NCBI): domain Eukaryota; kingdom Metazoa; phylum Arthropoda; class Insecta; order Trichoptera; family Lepidostomatidae; genus Lepidostoma; species Lepidostoma basale. The sequence continues at coordinate 1,019,928 of JAHDVF020001307.1, forward strand.
TTTGCCATGTTTTCAAAATATCTAATTCGATTAGAAATATATATAAATGTGAAGCCATCCAATCCGCGCTAATAATTGTCAAAATAGCAATTTAGTTTGTTAAAATATGTACGAGTATGTCATATCAATCTGGTATTACCTTGTGTGGACGAGAACCGCTACCGATCGCACGACACCTACGCTTTTCATGATTAAGCGTCCTTCCAGCGGGGAATACGTGGAGCCCCTCCGTGATAGGAAATATAAATTCGCCCGCACGAGGGCGTAGTCGGAGGAACTTTCTGCTATCGATTCAGGGCACATTCTCGCGGAGCTCGTTCCTAAATATCTACAAAGTCAGCCCTTCAGAAACTATGAATCCTCCTTCATGGACGCCAATTTTAACTTGATTCAATCAAATTATTTGGTTGCGTTTTCAGCGAGACTACTCTGCCGCTGTTGCGAATCGCAAACTGCTGTGGTGCCCTCTCGATCGGCCTACGTGGAAACGTGATTGATTTTTAAAAAGAAGAGACCGGCAAATTGGAAGATCTTTTTATTAGCGAGGGATAAATATTATTACAAGTTCGGCATTGTGATGCTGTCGTGCAGAAATGATTATTTTTTGACTCGTATTTTCCAACCCGCCTACTATATTTTAGTTCGCATTATTTTGTTTTTTTAGGACTTCTTCTTTCCCCTCGCTTCTTCCCATTACTCTGGGTCGCCTTTTTTATCATTTCTTCTTCTTCTTTATGTGTCTTGTCAGGTCTTCCTAACGTTGACAATCACCCTTGAGTAGGCCTCATGGTGATGACCTGGGGAAAAATATCCAGAGGTATCCCCTTGCCTTCTCTGGAGGATTTCCTGTCGGGGTTACCTTCGCTTAGCTGGGTGTATCCAGTTTTGTGGCGCTGGAAGCTCGCCATTCGTCCTCTCTCTCTATCTGCTATGGCACTAAGTAATATGTGCCACATTGCCTGGGGTTCGCGGGGTCTTTAAAAAGACCTCTCGTGGACGCTAGAAAGTTGGACTTGATAGTAGTGTTGCTGTTGTAAATGCAACATGACGCTTTACGACATTTTGTAGAGGCATATTTTCCAGCAAAACATACCCCATCGTAGCCCTACTACCCTTTTTTAATCATTTGGCGGCAGGTATTTCTTTGGTAAGCAGCTTCCTCCTTAAGGCCTATGGTCTTCATGTCCCTTTTTACATTCGCCAGCCAGGTAGTTTCAGGCCTTCCTCTCCCTCTCTTACTAGTCACAGAAAGATACTTTTTCACGACGTGGTCATGAGGTCTCCTCATTACGTGACCATCGGAGCCTTGTTTCTGACAACTTTTCTTTTATTGTGGCAACCTTGAAACACCCCCTCACATATTCGTTACGCGCCTTGTCGTTTAATATGACCCCTCCCGACCACCGCAGCATGCGCATTTCTGTTTTTTTAGGACTGTGTCTTGTTCCTGAGATGGAGCCTTCGCCATCTTTTGGGTGGTCTTCCTAGGGGTGGACTGCCTGTTGGTACTTTATTTTCCGCTTTACTTATCACTCTTTCAGAACACGCTCTCTACGCATGATCTTTTCACTAGCGTCTTCTCAGTCTTTCCCATCCCATAATAACATATTATATGTAACTAACTAACCATTACGCCGTCTCGTCGAAGGGGTAGGCAGAAATAATGTACTGCCACACTTTTTTTTCCTGACATTTCTCTCGCTTCCTCAACATTCATATATCGTGTCGTGCACGCGCGTCGATTTTTCTGACTCCTCACATGGCCGACATTCAATATTTGATTTATTTGAACGTGCCACGTTTTCCTTGGTCTTCCTCTATTATTTCTCCCATTTACATCGTTTACATATAATTTTTTTACCATTCTTTGGTCACTCATTCTTTCCAAACCATCTTAATGATACTTTCATTATTTTGTTCAAAACACCATCATTCGCACCGCATTCACTTCTTATATTTTCATTTGACACTCTATCATACACAGAGTATCCACACATTCGTCTTAGAGATATTATATGTACGGTTATATTAATGTGACATAAAAGGCAAAAATACATAATGTTTTTTTTTAAATAATAACTTGTTTTATTTATACTTATCATCATTTTTTATTTGTAGTAGGAAATACATACCTACATAGAAAAGTGTAAATTAAATTTCGTTTTTTGTGTGTTTGAGGGCGCTGGATAATTTTATTGTGGTAAAGGGGGGAGATTCTTTCAATTTCGGTTAAGAAACAGTGATATAAAGCAATGTTACTCGTACAATTGCAAATATTCTTGCTGGAGTGAATAAACTATAGTGGTGACCCCAATACCGTGCGTGTGTCCGCGGTGTTCCCAGATTGTGGTTAATTGGGTCAATGGGACGGGCCCGGGCTTAGCGATGCAGCGTCCGCATAAGGATTCCCTTTGTTACGGAGGGTGTCGTCTGGATTAAATGCCATGCACCGCTTGATAAGTTAATCGCGGGAACAGAGATGAATTCTACCCCAACTATTAAAGCATCCATGTTACCGAGGTCCGGATATTTCGAATATCGGATTTATGTGTTATACACAGGTTTATGAGTATTAAGATTCGTAAAGAGAAAACTGAAATTCCATTATTCTAATTTATTTTATCAATTTAAACACTATGTTTTACTTTTTTTGAGTATTTTTATTTTAACGTATAGAGTGTCAAATGCAAATATGGTATAAGAAGTGAATGCAGTGCACATGAAAATGTGTGAACAAACTAATGAAGGATTCATATAGAAATAATAAATGAAAAGATAATAATAAATAATGTATATGTTAACGTTGTAAATGGATCAAGAAATAAAGGAAAACCGAGGAAAACGTGGCTCCATCAAATCAAACCAAATCTTAAATGTCGGCTCCGTTAGGAGTCGGAAAAATCAACGTGCGTGTACGACACGGTGTATGATAGCTAAGGAATCGAAAGAATATGTCGTGAAAGAACAGTGTGGCTGTCTATTCTTTCTGCCTTTCCCTTCGTCGAGACGGCGTGATGGTAAGTTAGTGAGTTTTTAGACATACATCTATGCTCGTATGCTCGTATTTTATCGTCGAGAAATTAGGTATATTATAAATAACTAACTAAGTTACAATTACGACGTTTCCTTGCAGAGGTAGGCAGAGATGATGGATCGACATATTACTTTATACCTCTTGACCTTTCACTGCATTCATACATCGTAACATGCACACTCGTGGATTTTTTCCAATTTCGAATGTGACTGCCTTTTAAGTTTTGATTCATTTGGTATGCCATGCATTCCTTGGTATTCCACGGTTTCTCTTTGAGGCCTTTACAGAAGCGATGATCATCGTCGCGCGTCGGGGAAACCTAATATGGTACAGAAAAAAAATAGATTCCGTTCCAAATTGTCTTTGCCTCTTCAAAATTTTGTTTAATCATCTAATTAGTATAATTGAAGCGCGCGTTTTATTTCAATTTTCCTCTCGAGTGTCCTTTGAGTTATATACACTCATTAATCATCCCGCTCGCATTTTATACCGTGAAAAAATTATTCACTTCTTATTGATGAGATTTTATTAAAACAGTTCATTTCTCTTAATATTTTCTGACTTGATCTACGATTTCTGATCTTGCCTGAAATCCCCCAGATGGTAGCTAGAGATTCATTACTTTGCAGCCTCTTACCTCCGGGACATTCTCTATCGGATAATCATTCAAGTTTCCAGTACCAAAAGTAATATTGCCAAGGAAAATATAAAACATCGACCCGGCTATTAATTTTCCATTTTTGCTCCTTTATAAATTCGATGTCAGCTTCGGTGCCATAAAGTCTTACTCATTTTAAATATTCATAACTTAAATATTTTATCAAGTATCTGATAGTGTATCCGGATTGATAGAAGTTTTAGTGATTAATGAGTCTGCGGTGTGTTGTTTCAATCTTATCTAAATGATCTCACTGTTGTCATAAATATACTAATCTTCATTTATTGAGGGAATTCCTATTTTTTAAAGATAAAAGTATTTTAGGTTATATGTTGTTTACATTGATATTAATAAATTAGTTTTTTTTGTAAATATATATTTTTATTTTTTTAAACTAAATAACTATCTAGCCATCATAGGCAGAGAGGATGGACGGCCACACTGCTTTGTCCTAACATACCTCTAGACTCCAGAGCCTAGGTTCTCAAAGTGACCGCTAACACCCCCTTGTGGGCGTTTAAGACTTTTAGGGGAGCAGTAGAAGACCCAGTAAAAATAGAGAGCGTGAGCAGATAAAAAAATATAGTCTTAAACGACAAAAAAAAACACGCTAATCACGTAGGTACTAATAAAGCTAATCAAACTTAAATATTGCTACTACAATATTTTAAAATTCAACTTTGTGTTTCTAAATGAGGGGGGCGTTGAACGTTTATTTTTCTTGTAAAGGGGGCGGTGGCCCAGTAAATGTGGAAACCTATGCTCTAGAGCAGTGTCCCGCAAAGTTTTCTCACCTACGGCACACCTAAGTTCTTCCTAGAAAGTAACGAAAAGCATATTTCTGAAATTATTATTGCGATAAATTTTTTGATTATGCCAATAGATAATAAATATGAAATGTCTTTATTGTGGTTATATTATTATTAATTTTCTGACGCAAGTTATTCCAGCCACCCTGGAGTATTAATAGTTTATAGCGGCTTATCAATAGCTTCTCTTAGTCCTTTCGACACGAGTAGGCGATTATTCCACCGGGTGAGTGAGTGATGAAATGCCTCCGCCCCCGCCCCCGCGCGGGCTGGCGGCGTCAACAGGTCCAGCCTGAACTTAGTGCGGACTGCGCGCAAATAATCCTGACCCCTGCTAAAGATCACCGCGAGGGATGTGGCTATTTTTAATTATGGCAATACCTTGTGGGCGCTCTATGATGGATTGCTGACGTATTGAACTCGTAAAGGGGTAGATAGAAAAGTGCGGGCGTTTTTTTTTTATTTTTTATAAAAAGACTAACAGGATTTATGTCAATGATATTAGAATTTATTTTAGAATTTGTTTTTTTTGTATACAAATACTTTTTAATAATATTTTTTTAAGGATTAATTGTATCTCAATAGAGGCGAAGATGTAAATTATTTGGAAACAGAATATGTTAATCGAGGCGTTTACAGGACTTATGACCTGTCATTGGTTGGGTTAAGCGACTTTATGTTTAACAACAATTTATTTTACAATCTTCAATGTGAGCAGAAAATAGCTCATTATTATGAATCTGGTCGTGTCCAGGCTTGAACCCATGTCCCCTGGATCAGGAGCCAAGCGTTCTATTCCCTAGACCACCACCCGAATTTTGTTAATTTCTATTTTAATTCTCTCCGTTTAACAAATCTCGAATGGTGATTTGATTAGTTTAAATTGTTAACTTAAGGGAATTTATAAGATAATCGAATGATTTTACTGAAATTTTTTGATGGAAGTTCATTTTAAATAATAATTCAATAAAACGATTTTTTAAACTACTTTCACTTTTGTCTTTATATTGACAGCGACCGGTTTCGCCAGACTCGCTGGCATTGCGCTGTTTAAAACTGAGATGAAGTTAGTTTATAACAGTGTCACCAGTCTGTAGATGCTAGCACACCTAGCGAAACCGGTCGCGTCGAAATAAAGACAAAAGCAGTTAAAAAAACATCATTTTATTTAATTATTATTTATAAGAATTTACCAACTATTATTAATTCTGTTACGTTAGTGTAGAGCGAAAGAAAGTCTTATGTACAAAGTTATAATAGGATCACTACGTTGGTTTGGCCATATGGAACGCATGAATAAAACAAGAATGGTTTAGACAGTATACGTAAACGATGTGAATGACGTGCGGAATCTAGCAAGACCGAGGAAAACACGGCATGAACAATTTTATCAAATTTTAAAGGTAGGCCATGTAGTAGTCTGAAGGATCGACTTGCGTGTATGACTCGCTGTATGAACGTAGAGGAATAAAGAGAGTTGTGTCTGGATAGCGTACTGTGGCGGTCAACTCTCTCTGCCTACCATTCCGTGGAAACGGCGTAATGGTTTATTATTATTGTTGTACTTTTTAAATATTTGAAATTAAAATCCATACAACATTTAGCTTATTTTTATTACATTACTAATTATTATCTGTTATTTACAATTTTTCGTTTTATTTAATAATTCCATACACTTGGTATAATCGATTTAGATTTTTATTTGTATTTATATCTATTAAATTTCGTACCATAAACAATCTATATCTTCACACGTTTTCTGTCATAGAAACCTTTGATTTCACAGCAGTTTTTACATGACTGCACATTATTTGTTTCTAAATACAATTGATACTTATGAAAGCAATGTTTCATTTCTTATTGATTCAATTTATTAGAGATCAATCGTTTGCGCCCTTAGCACATACTGGAAACATAGTCAATGTCATTTCATTATCTACCAGACCTAATGTAAGTATGGGCGTTCCGTCCGTCCTTGGCAGCAGGTACAAGAAACAAGTTACGGGGTACACGTGTCATGGATACACTATCTCCCCTGGGACATCTCGGGAAATGGATCAAATGAACAATTTCCTACGCAACGGACTATCTTCATTAGTGATCTTACTTAATGTCACACTTCCACTTTACTCTCTCATACCCTTCGCCCCTCGATTCATTTATTTCTTTCTCCATTTCGTAGACTTTCTCTTTCATCTTTTCTTGATGTATTATTTCGGACTTAACAAAGATTATTTTTTAATGTGTGTATTCATGTAAAGATTTGTAATAGAAAAGTATTATAAGTTAAGAGTCTGCTTTTCAAAATAGGTGTCTGAAAAATAGCTCTTCGAAAATTTAACTTGAAACTATTTTTCTTGTATTGTAATTTTAACAGTATCTATTTGATATCGAATAAAACATTTATTTTCTATGAATTTTAAAATTGAATATAATTAGTCGCGACAGCTGTTTCGCTAACCGATGTTAGCATCGTCAGGTCTTACAATAAACTAAAAGATACATCAGAAAGACTTGGTTTATTTACTAAATTATTAGGATGGGAAGAAACTTCCAACAATATTTTAAACAATTATACTAAAATATGGGGGAAAACAGTAATTAGGTTCAACAGTGACAAAAATTCAATATTGATGAGTCAACAAAATGTGGAGAAATAAGCAGGGAAGCAAATAACATTAGTAGAAAAGGGGTTTGACAAGTGAAAGACAATTAATGGTGGAAATTTTTGAAATATCAAAGTGTTTCCACCAAAATAATGGATTATCTATGAATTTTGTACGTTTTCATATTGTACCGCACTAGGGAATAATCAAATTTGTGATTCTCAACGTTTGTTTAACTAAATAACGCCGGGGCCGGTATGCTTCAGCTTAATGTCCTCGCCCTCGAACAATAATGCACTCTCCAATGTGATCAGGAATAGTTGTACAAAACATGTATACATTTGAACCCAAGTACCCTGGCTCAGGAGCCAAGCGTTTTGTTTCATAGATCAGTGCTTCGAAACCTTTTCTCACTTACGGCACACCTAAGTTCTTCCTAGAATTCCGCGGCACACCTAAAGCTAAAATTCGGTCTGGGCGTGGGCGTTAATCATATAAGGTTCCCACCACCACCCGAGACTGTTATAGGACGCAGCGACGCCCTTTCGTCAGTCTCGCTGCACTATCTAGGCCTGTTCCTTGTCCATCCGGGACTTACGTTAATTTAATTTAGCCTTTTCTTGTCATCAATCAAAAGGGTGACAGACCACATTTAATCTATTCTTTTAACCTTATATATCTCCCGCGCGGCCTCACATCTCTTTATTATGAAATAAAATCAGAAGTAAATATTATATAAAGCACACCTTAAATTAGTAAAAAAAAAAAAAAAAACACATTAAAATGATATAAAACACACGTTAATCAGCTCAGCAGAGATGTTGTTGACTTTTTTTAGCTCATTCGGGAAAATCGAATGTTCGATTTTTCACAAATGGCCTAAAAAAGGTCGCCAACAAAAAATATCCCGTCAGATTTTCACCAAAAAGCTGAATGAGCTAAAAAAAAAACAAAAATAAAAAAAGGTCACCAACGTCTCCTGGGCTGATTTATGAAAGAGTCGACTCTTTCGCAATTCACGAGTTCTGACTACAACATAAAATATTTTTTTCATTATGTATTTGACCGCGGCACACCTGCATCCGGCTCACGGCACAACGGTTGCGGAGAACTGCCATAGATCACCACATTGATAAATAATATTGAATATTTGGTACTATAGTATTGTTCAAGTAAAAATAAAATAATACAAAATATAACTCAAGATTTATGCCTAAGAACGCCTCATGTTGATTGTATGATATTAATATGACTCTTTTATTTGAAATTAATGTCATCATTTTTCAAAAATGTAATTTATTGAGAATAAGGGTTTAATGTAAGTTTTTTTTTCTTTCTACAATAACAATATCAGTTTTTTATCAACTTTTTAATAAATTAATTTTACTGCCTGACAAAAGTTAGACCAAACACGAAACTTTTCCCGTCGGGATTTTTTATTCAAAAAGATTTTCTTTCCAGACTTTTGTAAAACGATTGGAAGCTTAATTATTTGAAGTGCCTACTATTCCCGATAAAGCGTAAAAGTTGATAGGTATCATCATAACAGATGAGGAATGCCATTAGTCAAACTTTGCGGATTACGATATTATGGATTTCCAAGAGCTTTACTCCGCCTCGACGATGTCTTTGTCGGTTCAATTTCAGTTAAGTATTTTCAGTTTCACGAAGAGATAATTGAACATCGCTTACGTCAAACGGTTGTTTTTTGTTGTTGTTAAATTTAAATAAATTAAAACATAATAGAGAAGATCTTCTTCCTCTTAGTTAAGGTCGTTAACCTGTTTGTGACGGTGGGCTGTCCTGGGATGATGATGTCCAGCCATCTCTCAATCTCTTCGGCGGCCTTCATGGTAATCTCTTGCTGCTTGGATTTTCATCCTTAACAATTTTTGCAATTCTCGTATTCTCCATGCAGTCCACGTGGTCTCTCCAAAAGCGCCTTCTGCTTCTTCCCCATCTCACTATGTCTTCAACACCACAGACAGACCTTATCGTTTCATTTCTGATCCGATCTCTGAGGGTTTTGCCTGCGATGGAGCGTAGGGTTCTCATTTTTGACCTCTATTCCATACGTCATGATGGGGCGAACGCGTGCCTTGTATATCTTGACTTTACTTTCGGTTACCATGTGTTTGTTCCTCCATATGGTGTCGCGCAAGCAGCCAGCCACGGCTGTCGCTTTGTTAGTTTGTGCTCGCACCTCGTCATATATATAGAAGATAATGTGTTATTTTGAAAAGATGGCTTTTTATGTCAGATTAAATGTGGTAATTTCCCGTTGCTTTCCACATTAACAATAAGTAATTTGAGCCCAATTACTGTGTACAACTATTGTTTCTCATGACATGCGTTAGGTAGTCTATAGTCATTTTTATTGTCACGTGAATTCTACCAGACCAAAGACAGGGCAATTTTCTCACACCGTCATTGCCGGGAATCGAACCCAAGACCTTCGGTGTGGCAGTCATAACTGTTGACACTCTGCTCCGAAGGCCGTGAACTCATTGATTCGCAAATGTTTATAATACGTACAAGTTCAACCTTTTCCACTTAAAATTTAAAATTTTGTTAGTCCGTAAGGCCTTCCGGTAACCACCCCTTGTTCCGAGTGTTTCATTTATTAGTATTCACATTGTAAATTTTGGAGTATTTTTTTAATGGAGTCACGTTGGGCACAGTACTGTTGAGTATTGATTTTATGCAAAGCAGACAATATGAACATGGCGTAAGCGAAATGTACACACGTATGTATGTATTGAATTATACATACTAGGTAGTGGAAAATCTACATATCGAATAATATTACGCGTGCTTGTTAGTGAGACATGGGTGACAGAATGTTGCCAAGAGACGTTGATACCTCCTTATTTTTTTGTGTGCATACAACAGTTTTTTTGAACCCCATTACTGTACACAATCTGTTTTAAGATATTATATATATTTTTTTTTTATGTACACAACAGGTCGTTTGGACCCAATTACAGTATCCGATTTTTATTTTTTAGCTATTATATTGATTCTCGTGACATGTGATAGGTAGCCAATCTATCGCCATTTTATTGTCACGTGAATTCTACACCAGACCAAAGACAGTGTGACAATCACATTGCCATCAAAGTTTTGTTGATTTCGGGTGTGTATCTTGGAATAAAAGGGTTCCATCTGAAGTAGATGAAATTCTTTTACTGAGAAGCGTGTAAATTTTCTCTGGCGACAGTTGGAATAATAAAGTGTAAATGAATCCTTCAGTGAATCGTGTGTTTTGAATGATCAGATGGAACTTGATTATTTTCGTAACATCAAAATGACTATACTATTAACATGTTTTTTTTATTGTACATATAGGTAAGGTTTGTTAGAACCCATTTCACGAAAAAAAGTCAAATGTGAAATTTTGTTAGTTAGAACCCTCTTACTGTCAGGTGACGAGTTGTCAAAACTCTCCACATAAACGAAAAAAATATTGTGTCCACATCTACACCTCGGCAAATCTGGTCTAGGTACTCCTGGCGAGGTTGTCCTCTGCCAATCGATCCCTCGACCATTCCCTCCAATCGATCGTGCAGGAAACATTCGTGTCGCAACACATGACCAATCATCTCGCGCGCCTCTCCGCTATGGTGTCCAGATTTGTCGAGATATGGTGTCCAGATTTGCAGAGACGGGCTACACCTCTTATGCGGAGTTGAAGAGAGTTGCAGAGGATCGAGCGGAGTGGAAGAGGAGATGCGTCGCCTTGCTGCAGACCAATCATTAGATTGCGACCGGAGAAGAGAGCTACACCTAATTGTGCCAACATGGGTTTTTGAAAAATCTATCGCAAAAATTAAATAATAAATTGTGATACCATAACAGCGTTTGAATTTAAACAGTTAAAATGTCGAAATATCATAGTGTTTCGATTAAACCAATGGACTATTATATTGATTCTCATGACATGTGATACGTAGCTGATCTATCGCCACTTTATTATCACGTGAATTTTACACAGGACCAAAGACAGTGTAACAATCTCACTGCCATCCCCGGGAATCGAACCCGGGACCTTCGGTGCGGCAGTCATAGCTCATGCCAATCTGCCACGAAGGTCGTCAAATCAGGTTATCATCACAACTCAAAAAAAATGTTCTTATGTGGGTTTAAATAAATGCTATTTTAATGTAATCTTCTTCGCGTGCCGTATCAGGTCCCCCTGACGTTGGCAATCACTCCGGCGAAGGCTTCTCTATCTTGCGCAACCCGGAACAGCTCCCCCACATGTCTCATCCCGGTCCAGTCTCTTATGTTGCACAGCCAAGACGTTTACCTTCTACCAGGACCACGCTGCCCCTCAATTTTTCCCCATCAGTATTAGTTTAATGTAATGCTGATTGTGAATTATTGTTTTTTATGGATTTATTGAAAACGTTAAGAAATGCTCCAACAAGCTTTTTAATAATGATTATGTATCCCTGTATTGTCCATTGTCTGATTTGCAATTTATTACGTGGGTAAATAGCGCGTTAGATATTGCAGTGTCGGTATTATGTAATTAATAGGTAATTTATTATCAAATTTAATGTCATGAATTTAGGCTCTAGCAGAGATTGCGTCATATTTTATTGTAAATTTATGAACAAATTTCAACCGTCTATCGCTCGTTGCAATCTAGAGCAGTTTATCCTATAGTAGAATAGGACTGTACTAACTAACTATCACACTGAATCTCTGTGGGAGTAGGCAGAGAAAGGATATATAAGGTGTTTTTTTTTAGAGGTTTGGTTTTTAAACTGGCAACATTGTTTCTACAGACTGTCAATTTGACAGTTGACAGTTGATTTTTAGTCAGTACGTTTTTACATTTCAACCAGTTGCTTAATAAATGTGTCGAAAATTGAACTTCACGATTGCGCTTTTTTTCTAGCTAGCCGTGGCGCTCATATGCCTATAATCATATTTAAACAACAATGGCATAAAATTATGTATTAAATAAAGTCAATATCATAGACATTAACATTACTTTAATGTGGATTTTTTAAAATAAAAAACACATTAAAATAATGTTAATGTCTATGATATTGGCTTTAATTAATTGATAATTTTATGCCATTGTTGTTTAAGTATGATTTCAGGCCTATGAGCGCCAAACCTCTAAAAAAAAATTACGGATACCACCACACTGTTCTATCCTGACAACTCTCGCCCCTCTTTTACATTCATACATCGTGACACGCGCGCTCACTTCTTGCATGACCGCCTTTTAGTTATGATTATTTTAATCGTGCCATGTTTTTCTTGGGTTCCCTCGACTCTTCCAATTCACACTACTTGTATAAAGCGCCCTTGAAGTGAATTATTCAAGAAAACTGCTTTATATAAATTAGCCTCATTATTATTATTACCACCAGGACGACCACCAAAGATCTAGAGAGAAGGCTGGTCGTCTTCATCACAGGAAGAAAGTTGGTATCCTGCATAAAAGAAGTAGAAAATTATTATTATTATATCTTTTTAAGCATTTTGCTGGTTCTATCTCAATTTTATTTAAGATGCATTCTTATGCCTTTTCCTTTCTCACTTCTTCGTTCGTTATTCTTCTTACATTGTTTTTCCGAACATTCATATTGGCGATCTCATTTCAACGGCATTTATCCTACTTTCATCCTTCTGCCAACTCCATTAAGCATTGCAATTTTTGCTTCAGTCGATATTTTTTCTATTGGCAATGATCATTTTGATTTATATTGTTTATTTTAATACAATATTTTTCCTATGCTACTATGTGGTGAATGCATTATGCTATAGAATCATAAAATTCTTTCCGCGACTATTTATATTCTTCTTTTGTGCTTTTACAACGATTTTTGACGTTTTTCAGCCTCTCTTTAATGTAATATGCGTACCTTGTTATATCATCAGGTGGCCTGGCACTTGATCAGAGAGGCCTTATACTGTGTGGGCTAGAAACAAATGTGTATTGTATAAACTCGGCCCTTTCCATTATGCGGTGGCATTTCGCTTTACAATTTTTGCGCGCATATATTTTTTTCGTTTGTCCCCGATCCATTGTTCCCCGCCCGCATTGTTGCCACAACAATGAAAAAAACGGAAAATGAAAGAATTTTTTCCTTAATGAATTTTAAAGCTGAAATTATTAAGCATTCCTCATTGTCGTATGTATAAATTATTTGATTTTATAATAGCCATTTTCCCTTTATTTTTGGTTCTATTTTGTTCATCATATTATAAAATATATACTTTTTTGCAATTTCAAACAGTAAACATAAAAATTGTATGATACGTGCGTTCATTACAATTTACTAATTGTAACCCGTGAAATATTCACGGAAGTTAACCAAAATCTGCACTAAGTTTCATGGTTTGTTTATTTAATGTCATTAAACAGTAATCAAAATAATCCAGAAACGTTCTCGAGCATGCGTATCGCGTGCATTTCGAATAACTTTTGCATAGAATCGAAATATTCCTAGACACGAAATATTTGACGACATTCGGGTATTTCTGTTTTTATATTGCGATAGAACCCCCATTGAAACAAAATTAAGAAGAGTTTTGTTTTTCGCCAATAACTTAATTGTTTAAATGTAAAAAAATCTTTAGTATCATTGAAGACTACGAATAAGTATAATATTATATTATATATATTTAAAAATTAACATATTAAGATGTTCAAATGATTTTACTGAATGGAAGTTCATTTTAAATAATAATTAAATAAAACGATGTTTTTTAACTACTTCCACTTTTGTCTTTATTTAGACAGCTGTCTAAATAAAGACAAAAGTGGAAGTAGTTAAAAAAACATCGTTTTATTTAATTATTATATTAAGATGTATTTTAAATTGTTTAAATAATAAAAACTAGTCACAGAATGAAAATATTGTAATCTAGCCAAAATTCTCGAATGTTAACCACGGTATGGTTATTATTGTATTCGCTTGGACCCAAGCTTCATCAGGGCAGTATAACAACAGTTTTTATACTGCCCTGATGAAGTAGTAATGATAATCTTACCGTGGTTAAATTCAAAGTGTTTTATTATTTTACATCATATGTTTAATTTGTCCAACCACAAAGTGAGTGTTTCATATGAAAAATTAACTGCATGTGTTTTTACAAATACGCATTTTGATTTATGTTGTGAAATAGCCCTTAGTCATCATTACAGACCTTATAAATAATGTGAAATTAGTAGACTTATATCACGAATGCCATTCGCTTATCTTATTTATTAATTCTAAACTTGCTATTTGCCATTTCCAATTTTAAGTGGGGTCGACCCTCCTAACATGATTTCTCCATGACGTTCCGTCATGGGTCTGCTCTATGTGGAGTCCACATTTCTTATGAGTGGCCTCGATAAATAATCTCCATGTCGCCAAAGGACGTCCTCTACCCCTCTGGACCGTTGGGATTCGAATGTCAGATTTTATAATTTGGTCATTTATGATATGCTCGTAACGAATTTGATCCAATTTGGTTACACCTCCAGCCCATCTGAGCATCTTCATTTCTGTCATGTGGAGCTTTTGCTAATGAGATTTTTTAAACGCCCAACACTTAGTACAGTAAAATATAAATTAATTATTGATTATCCAAGTGTAACACTTGTTGGCTCTATGATACTCGTATATAAAAAAATAGTATTAACACACTTTAAACTGTTAAATTAAATAACTTTGTTTTATTTATCACAATTGTATTTTATTTTACGCGACAACTGTTTCGTCAACCTATATTGACATCATCAGGTGTTACAATAATAAACAAAAAGTTTAAAATGTTAGGGTATCAGAGTGTTTCGGCCAAAACAATGGACTATTAACACACTTTTACTATTTTTTATACCACTTAATTTTTGTTAAAACGAAACCGGTTTCGCTCCCGCCGGAGCTTCATTAGGGCAATAAAATTAACTGTTTATTTTGTAATCCCGACGAAGCTCTGGCGGAAGCGATACTGGTTGGTTTTAACAAAAAAAATAATGCGGTGTATAGTAAAAGTGTTAATATTATTTTTATAATGCCACACCACAAATTAAGTGCTTCATACGAAAGTCTCTATAATATATCTTATTTCCGTTCTAACTTTAAAGCTTCAAACACAATTTCCCTGCATAGCAGTCTCGCTATAAGCTAAAACGTAAACTGTATATAAACTTAATTTCCTCGCATTTATTATTCCTGTTTTCCCATAACCGTATATTTCGCAATACTCGCGGAGCCGGTTCCATTTTTCCATCTCCCTTCCTGTCGCTGTAATAAATCTTTTCCGCAACAGTACGGCTGGTAGCGATCTCGTTATATTGATCCCCTCGCTGATATTTCTCACCGAGACGAATCCAATAGCCGCCGTTTCGAATATTAATATCTCCTGCAAATAAACGGTATTGCATTTTTCACTTTGTATTACGTATATAGTACATCTTTAGAGCCAGGGCCGAAGATTTTGTCATTTGTTTCTAGGCATTTTACTTATTCATAGTATCCGTTGGTATTTTTAGAAGTCATCTCGATTCCATTTGAACTTCGTTTCAATTTACATAATCCAGTACTGAATAATTTACTTAGAAATTCTTTATTTAGAACTTGCATAACTTGTCTTTTACACTTTTATTCGATTATCTTACTACAACACTATTAGGTTATTTGAAAGGAGAATTTGTAACATTGTTTTAGCCATTTTATTAAATTGATTAATTGAATTGGTCCTGGCCGAAGGCAAACGACTTGACTGTGCAACATTGGACTGGATTGGTATAAGGACTGGAATAGGGAGCGTGGAGGGGTTGATGATGCCAACATAGGTTGGCGACATAGCTATTGTGATAATTTCCTAGAAAATAAACAAATTAAACAAATCCTCTTTTATTTATTAAATATTTTTATAGAATAAAAATATAATACATATAACTTATTATTTCAAGCAATCAATCGAACGGATCAGTTTATTTTCTCAAAAGATATTACAAACATTTTTTATAGTTTACACCCGAGAATGGAGGAGGTCATCTCTGAAACATGTGTGTAATATTTTTATTCCGGTATAAATAAAATGTAAGTGACATAAAGCTAAAATGGCAGTGCACAGTGGTGTTCTTGTACCGACCCTTATGTATGGAAGCGAAACATTGAACTGTCAAAAGAAGGATGAAACTAGAATAATTACAGTAAAAATGAGATCTCTTAGACGAATATGTAGAAAATCTGTGTATGATAGAGTGTCGATTGAAAGTGTTATGAACAAAATAATGAAAGTATCATGAAGATGGTTTGGACACATGGAAATAATGAAAGAACAAAGAATTGTTTAAAAAGTATATGTTAACGATGTAAATGGAATAAGAAATAAAGGAAGACCGAGGAACGATCAAATGAATCAAATGTAGAATGTCGGCCACACGACGAGTCGGAGAAAACGACTTGCGTGCATGACACTATGTATGAATGTTGAAGAATCGAGAGAAGTATATCAGAAAAGAAAATTGTCTCATTCCATTATTTCAGCCTACCCTTTCGGAGAGACGGCGTGATGGGTAGTTAGTTAGTTAATTTATATATTTTTTTTATACTTATCTTCAAACAATGACACTATTTTTTTAAATTCAAACTTAAGGGGTTAGCACTATAGAATCAGTTTAGTATTTTTCATCAGGAAAGAAAATTGTCGCACTCCGGGGAGACGACGTGATGGTTAGTAAGTTAGTTTTAAGTGAATTCAACAGTCATAATAATTCTTTATTACGATGGAATTCCACGGTAATAATGCTTTCCATAAAGAAAATGTGATCTTTGGTAGTGTTCTAAATGAAACAGTTACTAATGTTGAAGTATCTTAGTGTTTCGCCCAACAACGAGATGTGTCACATCTCTCACCCCTTCGCAAGATGTTAGATGATGTAAAATAACAGCCGTTCATCAAGTGCCTTTCCGTGACCTTTCAAATTCAATATCTTTGTTAGTGGCGGAGAACAGTGAAGTCGCTGGGTGTTCTTGTAGTAATCCATATGTCTGTGATTAATTATATCTAGTCCTGTTTGCCTGTGGGACGGGCGCTAACGCAATTATCCCGGCGGTGGAGAGCTCCCGCCCAGAGACCGTTCCTTCTTTCTTTGCGTTTGCAATGGTACTTTGAAAATTGTATGTATTCTTGCCAAAATCTCGCGAAATACTGTAATGTTTAACCTGAGTTTTTCCGGCAATGGTACTTTAACCCTTATCAGTATTTGCCGATGATCTCAGATAAGTGGATTTCGAAGGTTATTCGCTTTGTTTTTACGGGAACTAAGAACGCATTACCCACACAGTTATTATATTAAAATTTAATATGGCAAGAATGTGTGCTTTCAGAGAGTATTACAATATATTGGTTACATTGCCCAGAGAGATCAGGACAACCTTGAAAAGCTAATAGTAATAGACAAATTAGAGGAAAAGCAACAACGGCGCTGGCTGGCCTCTCAACAGCTGCAGCCTGGAGACTGACGGGTGACAGGAGCGCATGGCGAGCCATGGTGAAAAGTTTCCGGGATGGTCATGAGAATTGCGAATAAGAAGAAGCTGATGATAATCTTCCTGTTTAACATCTGAGTATATTCATTATCCATTCGTTGTACAATATTTAGAAAATCTAAACTAACTAACTAACTTACCATCACGCCGTCTTTCCGAAGAGGTAGGCAGAAAGAATGAACTGTCACACTTTTCTTTCCTGACATATTTCTCTCGCTTCCTCAGCATTCATACATCGTGTCATGCACGCGCGTCGATTTCTCGTCGACTCTTCACGTGGCCGACATTCAATATTTGATTTATTTTATCGTGCCACGTTTTCCTCGGTCTTCTTCTATTTCTAGTTCCATTTACATCGTTAACATATACTTTTTTTTACCATTCATTCTTCATTCATTTTTTCCATAGAAAATCTACAATTTGTTAAATCTTTCGTGAGCGATTGTTTTAATAATTTTTAACATAGATGGTGAATCCTCAATGTGACCTTATCTCTGAAGAGTTCCATTCTACTTCTTATTCTTTTTCTTCAGCCTATTCCCGTCCACTCCTGGACAAAGTCCTCATCCATTCGCTTCCACGTTACTCTGTCTTGTGCACCCTGTATCCAAGTTATTCTGACATGTCTGTTCAGTTTATCCTTACACCGTAGTTGCGGTCGCCCTGCGCTTCTGAGTTCTCTTGTTATTTTTTTTTCGACCGGTTTCGGCAGCGACCTGCCGTCTTTTGAGAGAGCTGTTGAAACCGGTTGATTCTAGAAGAAAAAATGGAATAAAACTGAATATAAAAATTACATATTTTTACAATTAACTTCGACTAAGAAATTTCAATAAAAATAATTTTGATTCTACTTGATATTTTTCTTAAACATTTGAATTATTACCTTATTTTTTACTTTACGCTATACCTGTATTATTTTTTGACAATAGTCGTGCTGTAAACCAAAGTAGGATATGTTTCTTTGTTGTGTATTTGTGAATAACTCAGTCCAACGCAGACGCTAAGATAGGAGAATCTCCAAGTTTTGGGGGTGTAGCGGCGTTCCCTCCCGCAACACTCCGCATCTAATTCAATCATCGTGATAAATTACTACCCTCGCGTCTTCCCGCCCGCTTCCATTATTTGTAGTTTCGATGTGTTTCGGGAGATAACGAGTCATCAAACTAATGTGTCGGCATTACCACTAAAGCGCTTTTTGATTTGTCCGAATTGCTAGTTGATTGTATCGTAAATGTGGCGGATATCGCATCCCGAGGCGATATTTCATTCGGCGAAATTTAATTATTTTATTTGCTGATTTTGTTCAACTTTATCATCAACTTAATTAATTATTGGCCAATCATTTCTGGCGTGTCATCGTTAATACTGCAATATTATGTCATGAATTGGCATATTTTCGGGACAAGAAAAAATAGCTTTTGTTTCCGATCTTTCAAAATTGATTAATGTTGTTTTTAAGATAATCTAATGATTTTACTGATGCCTCTTGATGGAAGTTTTTTTAAATAATAATTAAATATAACGTTTTTTTTTTTTTAACTACTTTCACTTTTGTCTTTAATTCGACAGCGACCGGTTTCGCCAGGTTCGCCAGACAGACAGACCAGTCTGTCAATGCCAGCGAGCCTGGCGAAACAGGTTGCTGTCGAAATAAAGACAAAAGTGAAAGTAGTTAAAAAAAACATCGTTTTATTTAATTATTATTTAATGTTGTTTTTATTTTATTATTGTAAAGTGATTTACGATTTATACTAGCAAAGAGACACCTCATGGTGCCTCGCCGTATACCTGCTTCTCTACTTCAATGCCCCGAGTTCCTTTCGCCCTCCTTACCTCCATCCTTATCTTATCCTGTATCTCAACCCAATTACCACATCGGTCCCCATCAAATGTCAAAGTCACTTCCATCCCGCTCGGCTCCCCATCCAGAAACAAATGAAGGTCCTTTGGTCCACA
This sequence comes from Lepidostoma basale, assembly GCA_022606425.2. Lineage (NCBI taxonomy): Eukaryota > Metazoa > Arthropoda > Insecta > Trichoptera > Lepidostomatidae > Lepidostoma > Lepidostoma basale. Next base: position 1,039,505 of record JAHDVF020001307.1, read on the forward strand.
CCTTCGGCCCCTGCCTAAGGCCGTCCCCGGGCCCTCCACACTCACGCCTTACTGGGTAGTCAAGTCCATATGTCGGACCGAACCCACCACATCATCCAATAGATCCTCGGGCCATTCAACATGCTCACATCGAGAGAATATGTGGAGTTGCACCGAAAATGTTGGGATTTATTCTCTGAACTGGTAGAGTTTTCAAGAATTATGTATAACTCATTGCTCCGGACCCGGCTCGAGTGTGGTTCGATGGATTCCCTACGAGGCGAGATACTCGCTCATGTTAGGGAGGGTTCAGACAAGATTTCTGAGATAACTCTACATGAGGGAGTTTGGTAGCCATCCGTGGCTTTACCCCACTGCATTCCTCTTGGGCATGTTGGGGGCCAATAGTCTGCAGATAAGGAGGGATAGGTTTACCCTTACCCATTTCTTCAGACTTATCAGGGGATTCTTTGAGAATTCCGTCATCTTGGAGGCTATCTATCTTTATGTTCCGGATGCTTATCTTCGACAGGATCAACACAGACAGTTTTATCCCCCAGCATGCAGAACTAACCTGCCTCTGGTGATGCCATCGGGGAGATCAATCAAACTGCTGAACATGGTCGCTTCGGAGATCGGCGGCTTTTATATTCGTTAAAGTACGTTCAGAAGACAAATGCTCCTGACATTGGAGAGTATCTTGTATTCCTAAATCGAACCATTTATCATGTGTTCCTGGTATTATATATTATGTATTACCTGTTCTGCCTTAAACACTAATTGCTGTTTGTAATATCTTTTGAGAAAATAAACCGATTTGATTTTATTTTTATTTTTAAAAGACTAATACCAAGGATTTAAATCAATGATATTAGAATTTATTATTACAATCTTCAATGTGAGCAGAAAATAGCTCATTATTATGAAGATGGAATCTGGTCGTGTCCAGGCTTGTTTTGAACATTATCCAACCTTAACAACGAAAATTCCAATATCTGTGGGAGCAATAGCTTTTGGTCTGATATTCCCGAAAAGTCAAGATCCGAGACAAGAAGACTAACAAAATGTGCGTTATTTAGATTACCCTACATAGTTATGTATTTACGAAGAGTTTCGAATTGTATGTAATGTTATTTCTTATCACTGTATTTCTAGCGGTGAAATTCCACCGACTTTTTATCTACGAACATTCACATAGAGCGAATACCGATACATTGATAGTATTGCATTTCCTAGCTCGATCGCTGTTGGTAAAGTTTCCTCCCGAACAAAGTAACCGCCTCCTCGTGCAAAGCTTTCAGTCGATACTGCGCGGCCGGCGGGAAGTGGACCCCCACCGCACGAAAGCCGCAAACAGGAACGTAAACATTCCCTGGCGGTTCTCGCTTCACTCCGCAAGTTCGCGGTACTTACACTTATTGTTGTGTTAAACAAGTACTGGTAATCGAGAATACTTGCAGTATACGCTTTCAATGAAAAATTTCAACAAATTCAAATTATTTATTTTCCAAATAGGCATCACCAAACAAGCAATGCTCACTTGACCCGATTCCAACCTGGTTATTTAAAAAATGCTCTCACCAACTAGCTCCACTGCGACTCAAAATGCACCTTTTCAAATTATCATTTCTTGACAGGAAGGGCCGATCGACTACGTCAGGTTCAGCCCTCATACTAAATATGTTTAATATTATTGTTATCATAATTATGTTTAGTTTTATCTAGTTGATAAAACGGAGCATCTTCTACAGCGCCCTTGAGATGAGTAATTCATAAAAATGGCGCTCTATAAATTATCTAATTTATTATTATTACGAATATAATTACATCTAAGTCGCCGATTTGGAAGAATTCTACGACATAGTAACACATGAGCAAGTACGTTGCTAATGATGCTGAATATTTTCCAATTTCCTTTCGAACTATCCGCATCAATCATGTTTAAAAGTTTGATTGCTCCCCCTATTAGCATCACCAGAGGTAGGTTGTTTCTGCATGTTGGACGATAAAACGGTATGATTTAACGCTATCGAAGATAACCATTTGGAGCATAAATATGGATACCCTCCAAAATCGCAGATTTCTCAAAAAATCCCCTAATAAGTCTTAAGAAACAATTATAATACATCAATAACAATTATGCATTCGTCTTGGGGAGGCTGGGGACCAATAGTTTGCAGATGAGAAGGGATGGGCTCACGCTTACACATTTCTTCAGACTGATTAGACGTTATTTTGATCCACCATCTTTGATAGTACCCATCTTTATGTTCCGGGTGGGCTATCTTCGACAGCGCCAGCACGTACTGTTTAAACTCCTTACATGCAGAACCAGCCTGCCTCTGACGATGCAGTGGGATGAGAAATAAAACTGATGAACATGATCGCTTCGGAGATCGACATTTTCCAAGTTGATGTAAGAATGATTAAGAAGAAAATATTCCAAATATTTTAGAGTATTCAGCTTCATTAACGTCGTATTTGTTTTTGTGTTACTGTGACGATGCATTCATCCAAATCGGCGACTTAAATTTTTTAAAGATTTTATTTTAAAAATACCACCTCCTTCGACTGATATTAATGGGTAAAGTGGAGGGACGTCGGGGAGTTGGTAGAAGGCAGCTGTCCTGGCTGCAGAACATCAAAGAGTGGACAGGAATAACAAGAGTTCAGAACCTGTTCCACCAAGTGGCGCAGGATAGAGATGCCTTTGCTGTAGTGATCGCCAACGTTGGGGGCACCTGACACGGCACCGAAAGAAGAAGATTGTTAATATATAGTACAAATAAGATAGAATTCTCCTAGCATCATATATTTTTTTTATTCATATGGTAAAATAGTTATTTGCAGTTTGTTCGTTTTTTTTTTTTTTTAATTAAATCGGTATTTAATATATGATTCGATGCAAAATGGTGCGTTTATTGAACGAATTATGCAGCCTGGTACAAATTGTTTAAGTCTTTTCGAGAATGTTGAAATTCAAGCTATGTTACTTCTCAAGCTACCCTACGAGTCAGGTCATTATTCCTATCGCCGAATAACGGCTTAATGGAGTCCTGAATTATGGAGTGTTAACACTCCCGGTTCTGGTGCTCCCAACTCTTCGGGGGCGCATAGCGCTGCATGAACGATGTTTCATACATTTTACATTCGTTTTTAGCTTTATGACATGATTTTGTTTATATGATCCCTTGAATACGTAAATAAAACAACACAGTCTTTGCAGCTGCGCTTTTAAATGTCACACTTTATACTTGTAAAAGATATTGTATCGCTTTAACAATAAAGAAATCAATGACTATTTTTTTAAGAAATATCCTACTACCAACAATAAAAAATGAAAAATTATGCAAAAACACATCGTAACACTTCAAGTTGATTGTAATATGAACCGTCATAAAATGACACTATATGCTTATATCATACTTGTCTTTTGATTATTGAATAATTTTATAGTTGTTATCAATTACACGAATTATGAAATTTTAAATAAATTATTAACAATAATTATAAATAATAATGTTTAATAGTCTTAAGGCGTTAACACTGGAATTCCATAATTATTATTTAACTTAATGAATTTAAACGCTAATGCGTGAGGAGTGCGTGCATGACACGATGTTTGAATGTTTAGAAAGCGATAGAAGTCTGTCTGGAACGGACGGTGTGGTGATCCATTCTTTCTGCTTATTTTATTATTTTGTTGAATCGCTCTTTACATCATGACAGCATGAGCCAAATCGATGTAAATGGTATTTATAGTGTGATAATCACACTGCCCTCGCCGGGAATCGAACCCGGAACCTTCGGGTGGCAGTTAATGCACTTATCACTCGGCCACGAAGATCGATCCCTTGGGAAAGGCGGTGTGATTTTTAGTTAATTAATTAGTTACACACTAATAATGTAGCAAGTTCAAATGTCAGACTAAACTATAAGTAAATACCACGAGAATATAATTAGATTGCTGTAGTTTTTCTTATTATTCAAAACTAAGTCCAATTATGTGCATTCATATAATGTTAGGTTCCCAATGGGGGCCGTACCGCCCCCCAATGGGCGCTAAATTATAAACGAGTATAAATACTTTGAACATAATATATTTATGAATATACAATTTATGAAACTACCTGAATCACAAAAATTCTGATACATTTAATAATAATATGAAGTTGATATTAGTGATTATTATTACAAGTGGATAACCTATAACCATATTTTAATAAGTATACCTATTTTGGTAGAAGGGGCGTTGGATTTTTATTTTGTGAAGGGGGCAGTGGTCCAGATGATATAAAGCTACCATGGAATATTTTATTGTTAGACTCAGTATATTAATAATGGCAAACTTATCAAAAGGGTTCGCACCCCTTTAATTTCAGATTATTTTTAACTATTTGTAGATTTTCACGGCTAAACCAATCACCAGAGTTGTGCGCAGGCGATATTGTTTCTTTTGTTTGTTAGAATCCAATCAAACTGTTGGCTTTGACGTGGGATACTCGCAATCATTCAGCACAATTAGTTTATTTTGATAGCTCTGATAACGTGATTAAATCCGCGATGGGAAATCAATATCGCCCGTTTTCAAAACATCCCAGCGGATCCACCCACCTATCTCGGAGTATTTCTGTGCTCCTCACGGTAAAAATCTACTCATTAAAATAGAAACTCGAAACGGCAAATTGGATTGGTATCGTTATTTAAAGTACCTATATATTATTTTTATAATTTTAAAATAGAACAATATCTATTAACATGTATTTAAAAAATATATTTTATAACCTAATTAACTAATCATCACGCCGTCTCGCCGAAGGGGTAGGCAGAAAAAATGGACTGCCACACTTTTCTTTCCTGGCATATTTATCTCAACATTAATACATCGTGTCAAGCACGCGCGTCGATTTCTCTGACTCCTCACGTGATCGACATTCATTATTTGATTTATTTGATCGTGCCACGTTTTCCTCGGTCTTCCTCTATTACTAGTTTCATTTACATCGTTAACATATACTTTTTTTATCATTCTTTCTTCATTCATTCTTTCCATGAGTCTAAATCATATTAATGATCCTTTCATTGTTTTGTTCATAACACCATCATTCGCACCGCATTCACTTCTTTTATTTCATTCGACACTCTATCATACACAAAGTATCCACAAATTCGTCTGAGAGATCTCATTTCTACTGCATTTATTCTACTTTCATCCTTCTAGTGCCAACTCCAAGCTTCACTTCCATCAGGGTAACAAATGAAACTCAATTTGTTTTGTTACCCTGATGAAGTTCCGTTTGGAGCAAATCCGGTTGGTAGTTTAATAAACAGTTTTCAGTAGCATTGAAACAAAATATTTATGTGTTTCATTAGTTTCTAAAAATGGCACACATAAAATTAAGTGCTTCATACAAATTATAAACATTTATTGTTTCTTGAAGAGTGTTCTTTGTCGTGTCAATGGCAAACTAGTTTCGTAGAGATGGCGTTAAAAAGGACTATAACTCTCATTTTCTCATGCCATCGTGGTTCCCATATTGCAAAGTCTTATTTTGTATTACCTATTGATGAAATCATCATCTTTTTAGAAGTTTTATTATAAGTTTCGCCTTGTCACCACAATTGATGATTCCCTAGCAATATACTGTCAACACATTTTTTCAAACTAATTGGGGGCTCTATTGAACAACCTTATGTTCTGTAGCAAATAGGTCTTTTTGTTCCTGATAACTACCTGTGACAACGCCGACATCAATTGTTCTTTACTCCGTCACGCAGAACCAACCTGCCTTTGGTGATGCCAGTAGGAAGAGCAATTCGGACGCTGAATCTAATCATCTCGGATTTGGACATTTTCAGTGTCAGTGAGGCAGTATTCATAAAAAAAATATTAATAATTCTGGAAAGAGTACTGCCTCACTGACGTCGACATATTTGGATTTCTTCTGATATGTATGATTTTTTGGTCTCATGTTGTTTTGTTTTATTTTATCTTTGTAATACCGTTTTGTGTCCAAATGAGTCGCCTAAATGTTTTATCGTTTGTAATGTCTCATTTGTGTATAAAGTATAAATAAAATATAGTTATTTTTCTAGAAAACAGTTTTTTTTGTAAATATTTAATAGTATAAACGATTGCTAATAAATACACGCTTTCTCGAAGACTCTATTATATAAACCGTGATCCCTTGTCTCTTATTTTCAAAAAATTTCATCCGTCACAGTCTATCCTAAATAGCGATATCACCTATTATATTTTTAGTTTTGTTTGAGTACAATGATCAGAATTATTTCCAATAAAAGCTTCGCTCACCTGAATATAATAAGAAAGCCTTTTATAACCATCTGTATGTTTTAATCTAAACCGTTATTATTTTAATATTTAATCTTAATTCATGTCCATTAGCTTCACGATCAGGTTACCTATCAAAACTTCCTTGATGGCTGAAAACTTGCCAAACCGACTCTATATACTAAAACTAGGTAGTCCAACACCTCTTCATCGGTAAAACAAAAATGATCTTTCTTTTTTGTACATTTTTAATTATGTCCCCGAATCATTTTTTTCTTAGTTAATTATGTTTTCAAAAAAAAACTAACTAACTAACTAACCATCACGCAGTCTCCCGAAGGGGTAGGCAGAAATAATGGACTGCCACACTTTTCTTTCCTGACATATTTCTCTCGCTTCCTCAACATTCATACATCGTGTCATGCACGCCCGTCGATTTCTCTGACTCCTCACATGGCCGACTTTCAATATTTGATTTATTTGATCGTGCCACGTTTTCCTCGGTCTTCCTCTATTTTTGGTTCCATTTACATCGTTAACATATTTTTTTTTTACCATTCTTTCTTCTTTCCATACGTATATTTTACAATTTCTTCATTAACTTTGTACCCAACACCAAAGTTATTAAAAAATAAACGTTTAAAAACAATCATGTTTCGAACACAGAAGCCCTTCATCAGTGATATAAATATTAAATTATAATGATTTTTATTTATTTATAGTCTTTCATGAATGTGGTTAGTTTTGACAGGTATTAAAATGATTTATTTCGAAACGTTTATGCTTTTGTATTATAACACTATATTTTGAATGAATTTAAAATAATAATTCAAAGTTCTTTTGATTTGTTGATAAAGTTGGTATTGTGAACAAAATAAAAATAAAAATAAAAACATTGTTCAATGAATCTGCAACACAAAGTTATCTTGGATATACAATAGAAGAAATTATATTTCACATTAATAATCGTTATTATTTTAAATAAAAGTTTAATAAACGATGTATTTTAAAAATTACTTTTGTCTTTATTTATTGAATGTCGGTCACGTGAGAACTCGGAGAAATCGACGTGCGTGCATGACAAGATGTATGAATGTAGAGGAAGCGAGAAAAGTATGTCAGGACAGAACAGTGTGGCGTTCCATTCTTTCTGCCTACCCCTCCAGGGAGACGGCGTGATGGTTAATTAGTTAGTTAGTTAGTCTTTATTTCATCAGCGACCGGTTTCGCCAGGTTGGCTAACTTCGACAGACTGGTCTGGACTAGACTAATTACCATCAATAGATTTCAGTAAAATCATTAGAGTATTATTATTTTCTTAGTCACGTAATATCGGATTTGTTCTTGAAATTACTCATATCACAAGGTGTGTCCTTATTGCATTATAAGTCATTCCAGGATTTTCCATCATTTTGCTATATTCTGTATGTGTTTAGGACTAACATGAAACTGTTATTGCATGGAATTTTAATCTTATTCTGCAATATTTATTATGTTCTTATTAAGAGAATAAATGCAGTAGAAATGAGATCTCTTAGACGAATGTGTGATACTCTGTGTATGATAGAGTGTCGAATGAAAATATAAGAAGTGAATGCGGTGCGAATGATGGTGTCATGAACAAAATAATGAAAGGATCATTAAGATGGTTTGGACGTATGGAAAGAATGAATGAAGAAAGAATGGTCAAAAAAATTATATGTTAATGATGTAAATGGAACCAGAAATAGAGGAAGACCGAGGAAAACGTGGCATGATCAAATAAATCAAATATTAAATGTCGGCCACGTGAGGAGTCAGAGAAATCGACGCGCGTGCATGACACGATGTATGAATGTTGAGGAAGCGAGAGAAATATGTCAGGAAAGAAAAGTGTGGCAACCCATTCTTTCTGCCTACCCCTTCGGGGAGACGGCGTGATGATTAGTTAGTTAGTTTTTTTCTTATTAAACCTATGCAAATACTTCCAATGTGGTGTTAATTAATTTAGAATTATCTTACTTGGTGATTAATATTCAGCTTCGCTTTCTTTGTAGGTATACCCATTTTCGACCCACCGATTCTCAATTTGTCCTGGTCGATACCCAAATTCGCTCGGTCTCGTTTTCCATATTACATTCGTTGCCGCGACTCGGATGGCAACAAAATTAGCAAGTCTGTTTTATGACATCACCCACGCAATCCTCCTATATGGGCACTCGTGTGCAACGAATAAGTCTACCTGAATTTATGAATGCACGTATTTTTATATCAATGGTTCACCAGACGGTCGTACGCGCGTTAAGTAATTTATAATGAAATACCTGTATTATGATGTCATATTTTATTTAATAGAAATGACCGTTTTCTAACATACTAACCGTCCTCCTTATATAGTATTCCAGAAGAGTTAGGCAGAAACAATGAATAGATTATTTCCTGACATACTTCTCTTATTCCTCAACATTCAATCATCGTTTCATGCCGCACGCGGATTTTTCTGACTCCTTACATGAGCGACATTTAATATTTGTTAAAATGAAAACGCGATTGTTTTATCGGTTTAACAGAGTTTTTTTTTATTATAAATATATTAAATCATATAAATACGATTTAGTTTAAAAATTTCGTTTGGGAATATCCTCGCAATACAAAACAAATTTGTAACAAGGATCTATATATTATATAAATTTAAAAATCTCTGTTAAACCGATAAAAAATCGCGTTTTCATTATAATTTATAATGGGGTTTTATTTATTGTTTCTTGAACAATGATGTAAAACTTCATATTAAATATTTAATATAAATGAAAACCTCTGGCTTCTAGGAGTTTTATTAAGTTTTTTATGGAATGATATGTTTCGACCTTGTAAGGCATTATCAAATTTCATCTAATTAATGCCTTAAAAGGGCGAAACATTTCATTCCATAAAAAACTTAATAAAACTGGTCGTGACGCGACCATTGATTAGTGTTTAAAAAGTATCAACCGACATATTTCTTATGATTTGTTGTTTTCCTGAAAAATCATGTAAAAGTCCATATTAAATAATGAATATGAATGAAAACGTTCTAGGAGTTTTATTATACTATTTAAGAAGGAATGACATTTTTCACCCTTCTAAGGCATTATCAAAAGTCCTTTGATACATTTGATAATGCCTTAGAAGAGCGAAATACTCGTATGTCATTCTATCTAACGTATAATAAAACTCCTAGAAGACGGTCGTTTTCATCCATATTCATTAATTAGGATTATTTCTTGTTCTTTTTTCGATGTAGTATGGACAAAAAGAATTATACTCGTATTATCGTTTGCGGTGTCCCACGTAAATTTGGTAAACCAATAAAAGATTCGCTCTATTTGTTCTAGCTAAGTGTCCTGCTGTCATACGTCAGTGCGGATGACGAATTGTCGATGCATCATACTCGATTCACTCACGGAATACTCGGAACGTTATTCTTTTACGAGGGTCTCTTCGCTATATCTCATACAATATATCAATTCATTGATATCCGAAGCAAAATAATCGTAAAATAATAAACGAAAACGTTTCATAATAAAAAAATGATAAAGAATAAGCCGCGTTCTTTAGGAAAGGTAAAAGCTAAAATACTTGAAATGACTATCGATCACATTCTCGGAAATCTAAACTTTCATTCACATTCGGCGGGAAGGCTAACATTGTATGTTTATAGCGTGTCACAATCTTTATGTTCTAAGAATAAAGCTTTTTCTTTTATTCATGTTTCGCGAAAATTCTTTTTAAAATTGAATTCGAGTTTTTTTTCCGTTGGAATTTTCTTTTCCTTTATTCTATTGTTATTCTTGTTCCTTTTTGAAATTAGAGGGAAACATTTTAATGTCTATTTTATTTTATCATTTTACGTTACTATTGGGTTTTTCTATTTAATTACTTATGAATTCTTTAAGAGTTAAAATAAAAACTTCTAGACGAGATTCCTTTACATTGATATACACTTTGGAATTTGTAAAATAACGTTGTTTATTATCCACTATAATATTAAAAATCACGACATATTTCGGAGGAGGCCTCCTTCTTTGGTGAAAACATGATTAAAAATCAGATTCCTCCTTTTACTCCTTTCTCCTTAAATACATTGTTTACTTTTAGTCTTCCAAGCTCCCATTCGCAATCATAAATTAATCATTAATAATCTATTAAAATATGTTTTTTTCAAATGTAAGTTTTTTTTCCAAATTGCAATTTTATATTATCATTTAATTATTATGTATTATTATTATGTAAAATGATTTATTAGTTCTTACTTATAAAAAATAATTATTAGTACTTAAAGTGATTAGGTAGTCCAGGTTAATTTTTTAAATTTCAATGTAATCGTATTATTCCTTTTTATTCTATCGATTTTTTAATGCGTTATTTATTAGTCTTTCTATGTTTAGTTTTTTATTATATATGTACACCTGAAGATGGAGGTCTCCTCCGAAACGTGTCGTGATTTTAATATATTAGTGGATAAATAACAACGTTTTTTTACAATTTCCAAAGTGTATTACAATGGAATTCCACAGTGTAAATGCCTTAACTTTCAATAAACTTATTGATATACTTTTTTATGTTTGCTAAACAAAATAAACAAAGTCACGCTCTAATTAATTAATTAATTGAAATATTTAAAATGAACATTTAAACAAAACATAATCAACATATGTATTTATAAAAAAAAATAACGTATTCTATTGGTATTGTTATCTTACGAAAGTAAAATGTCGTTTTGTTTTATTTTGTATCCACTTAACCTATCATATTATAAAGCAAAACATACGAAAATTTGCAAAAACAAGAGACGATATAGCGTATGTTTCTGAAAAATGTATTCCCACTTTCTTACATTTTCCGGTTCACATTCTACATTTCGCTACGAGCTTTATATAATACGTATTTTTCTTCTGTATATAAATAATTATACACGAAGTAAGATAGACTTTAATATCGTTGTGTCACGAATGCAACAATATTTTTTTAATACAATGTAATCATTAGTAATTGACCTACACAGATAGCAGAGTTTCGGTATAATATGTTTTGTGATTCTTGAACGATAAAAACCATTTTGCGACATTGTGAAGTCGTTAAGTTATTTAATCAACGCATAAATAAAGATACAGAAATATAAATAGGTTTAACTGTTTTTTTTATGATTTATTATTTGTTATTACAATTAACTATTTTTAAAATCCACCTTCAACCCTTATATAACACGATTTGGGTAATCTTTACGTTATTTCTCTTTTTTCTTTTTTATACACTTTGTTTATACAACACTTACATTTAAAAAAATATTACATTGACATGTTTCGGACAACCAGTCCTTCTTCAGTGATTTTAATCTTTATAACATCTGTCAGATCATGTAAACAATTTTATAATATTTTAAATATGTATCTTTATAATATGTATCTCTGAAGAAGGACTGGTTGTCCGAAACTTGTCTGTGTAAATTTTAATATGTTTTTAAATGTAAGTGTTGTATAAACAAAGTGTATAAAAAAGAAAAAGAGAAATAAAGTAATTACAACACAAATATGACGAATATAGAAGAAAATTTTAAGATTTTTTAAACACATGTTAATTTATTTTGCTAGCTATTATGCTAATACTCATGACACGTAATACGTATCTAATCTATCGTCATTTTATTGTTACGTGAATTTTATACCAGACCTAAGACAGTGTGACAATCACCCTGCCATCGCCGGGAATCGAACCCAGGACCTTCGGAATGTTAGTCAGATCTCCTACCGCTCTGCCACAAAGGTCAATCTAGTATATTATCCAAACTCGTAAAAACTCTAAAGATTGAAACACTTATTATACGCACCACAGTGTATTTTATGAGATTGTTTCGCTCGTATTATATAATATTATATTATTTGGCTTAATTAAACGTCATCGAACAGACTAATACATGGGCAAGTGATCCCCTACTTTGCCTCAGATTCTAAAAGTTACTTCTTCTCTGGTTTCAATCTAACGATTGGTCTGCAGCAAGGCGACGCATCTCTTCTTCCACTCCGCTCGGTCCTTGGCAACTCTCTTCAACTCCGCATAAGAGGTGCAGCCCATATCTCGGTAAATCTGGTCTAGGTACTCTTGGCGAGGTCGTCCTCTGCCAATCGATCCCTCGACCATTCCCTGTAACACATTCTATATGCAGGAAACATTCGTGTCACAACACATGACCAATCCTAAAGTTACAGAATTTATATATTTGAATGTTTTTATTCCACCCTTAAATTGGTAAGAAAACTTTTTTGGTGTTCCTTTAGTACTCTGCTTTCCACGCAGTGTTTAAGTACACGCGGGCGTGTATTATCTCACGAGACAGAAAAAATAAACTGGCATAAGAGAAATCCCCTCGTTACTAGCACTCCTATTTCCAAGGCCCGTCTACTTCCCATTTAAGTTAGTTTTAACGTGACAGGGAGGCGTGCTGGCTCCACTCAAAAATCTGCCGTCGTATCACCTGCTCTATATTACAACCCACTTGCAGAAACCGCGCTTCACCCCAGCAGCAGAGTTGACTTAACCCGAAATGTTTTCGCCGCACGTTGGTCGCTAATATGAGATGTCTTCTTCTTAAATAATTTCTTTAATAATATTTTTAAGTTCTTGCTGGTGTAGGATTGTTTTAAGTGCCTAATTACAGTTAATCAATACTGACGAAGCTCCGGCGGGAACGAAACCGGTTGGTTGTTGTAAATAATAAATTGGTTTAAATACAAATTTAAGAATATAAAAACAACAATATATTAATAATTAAGTGCTTCATACGAAAGAATATCAATGTATATTTTTGTATGTATCTTCTTCTCCGGTCTCAATCTAATGATTGGTCTGCAGCAAGGCGACACATCTCCTCTTCCACTCCGCTCGGTCCTCGGCAACTCTCTTCAACTCCGCATAAGAAGTGCAGCCCATATCTCGGCAAATCTGGTCTAGGTACTTCTGGCGAGGTCGTCCTCTGCCAATCGATCCCTCGACCATTCCCTCTCCGCTATGGTGTTCAATATGTGCCTATTCTCTTCAACTCTGCTGAGAACCTCCTCATTTGTAATGTGGCCCCTCCATGAAACATGAGCAATTCGTCGGTAGGTCCACATCTCAAATGCCTCCAGCCTTTTGCATTCTCTCTCGCCCAGGCACCAAGTCTCGCAGCCGTACAGTAATGTATATCGTTTAAATAATGAAAATGCCTTTTTATGAACTTCTTCCACTTTGATCTTTATTTCGATAGCGACTGGTTTTGCCAGACTGACATCGGCATCGACATTGTGGTGACATTGTTATTAACTTACTTTCTTACATGCATACATATCACGGGTGGTAAACAAAATTGTAGACAATAGTATTTTTTAAATAAATATGTTCAATTTAATATTTTAATATAATCTTGTTTACCACCCCTGGTATGTATGTTTATAAGGGAGTTAGTTAGTGACTATCACCATGTATCGATGCCAGCGAGCCGGTCGCTTCGAAATAAAGACAAAAGTGAAAAAAAAATATTATGTAAAAGGTATACTTTAAAATGTGGTATATATTACTGGCTAACGCCCGGCATGCGTTGCACTGCCCCATTCAATTGATACGCCAACATTGTCAACAACAACTGTACAAAGTTTCAACTCGATCGTATGAACAATGCACGAAGGCGTAGGTAACGAACTTCCTTGAAACGATTTCAGTATGATCATTACATGATTTTAATCCTCAATTTTTCATTATATATCTTTTGAGTTTGCGTTGAGATCACTGTTGCTAAGTATGGATAGCGTTATTTCTCTCGGACTGTAGTCTCGTGCCCCGCGTTAGTCATACACGGAGGGATTGTATTTTCTTTATATTATTTTTATGTCCACATTTTTTATTTTATCTACGTGTTAACGGTGCTCGCTGCGAGATAGCGCGGAACGGATTTTCAGGTAATCTCGCTGAAGACTTAAAAGGGTTTCTCCCTCTTTAGTACGTATTATTATATAACGATTCTCTCCCCCCGCTTCACATTCGAGACAGGTTTAAGGCTTTATAAATATTTATATCATTTTTATTTTATTCACATTTAATTCCCATTTATTTATATTTTTTTATAACTCATTGTATGAACTTTTTCGGTTTGTTTATATTTGTTTTCTAACTATTTTTGATACTTTGTATTTTATATTATACTATTATTTAACATAATATGATGTGTTGTTGTTTACAAAATCAACATTAAAATACTTAATTACTAACTAACCATCACGCCGTCTCTCCGAAGGGGTGGGCAGAAAGAATATAATTCTCTCGCTTCCTCAACATTCATACATCGTGTCATGTACGCGGGTCGATTTCTCTGACTCCTCACGTGGCCGACATTCATTATTTGATCGTGGCACGTTTGCCTCGGTCTTCCTCTATTTCTGGTTCCATTTACATCGTTAACAAATATTTTTTTTACCATTCATTCTTTCAATTAAACCATTTTAATGATCCTTTCATTATTTTGTTCATAACACCATCATTCGCACCGCATTCACTTCTTATATTTTCATTCGACACTCTATCATACACATAGTATCCACACATCCGTCCAAGAGATCTCATTTCTCACCTATTGTGCACTGCCATTATTTAAATTCTGTAAATTTTACATTTTTACGTCATGTTTTCACTTCCAAAATACCACAATGCCTCAAGACTAAAGTCTTCAACCAGTGCGTTTTGCCAGTCATAACATACGGAGCCGAGACGTGGACATTGACAAAAGGTCTAGTCTACAGATTCAAGGTTGCCCAGCGCGCCATGGAAAGAGCCATGCTTGGAATAACCTTGAGGGATAGATTTAGAAACGAATTTATTCGACAACAAACCAAGGTGACTGAGGTGGCTCTACGGATAGGCGGGCTGAAGTGGCGGTGGGCTGGCCATATCTGTCGGAGAACCGACAGCCGATGGGGAAGACGGGTTCTGGAGTGGAGACCGCGTACAGGATTCCGTAGAGTTGGACGTCCCCCTGCCCGCTGGACCGACGATCTGAAGAGGATTGCTGGACATGGATGGATGGGAGCGGCAATGGATAGGGGGCGGTGGAGGGCTTTGGGAGAGGCCTACATTCAGCAGTGGGTGACAGACGGCTGATGATGATGATGATGAAATTTTACATTCTTATTTTAAGATCATTTTTTAATAGAATTTCGTTTACCACCCCTGATCTGTATGTCGGTGATGACGTATGGGATGGAAACTGTGACCCTCACCAAGAGAAATGTAGAAAGATTGAGAGTCACGCAGCGTTCCATTGAAAGACATATGCTCGGCGTCAGTCTCCGAGATAAAATCAGAAATGAGGAGATTAGACGCCGAACAAAAATAACGGACATCATGGAATGACTAGCGAGACTGAAGTGGCAATGGGCGGGTCATGTGGCGAGACAGATGGACCCAGAAAATAATAAGGTGGAGACCATGGGAGAATAGGAGAAACGTCGGCAGGCCGCAAAAAAGATGGGCCGACGACATTGCTACCGTGGGGGGGAGAATGTGGCTACGGCTGGCAGGAGATAGAGACGGTTGGAATTGAAGGATGGAGGCCTATGTCCAGCAGTGGACCGATAAGGGCTGACGAAGAAGAAGAAGAAAATCTGTATCTATATAAAGGAATAAGTTTTCAATTGTGTCACCAGTATGTCGATGCCAGCGAGCCCGGCGAAACCGGTCGCTGTCGAAATAAAGACGAAAGTAGAAGTAGTAAAAAACGTCATTTTATTTCATTATTATTTAAATAGAACTTCCATCAAGAGATTTTAGTAAAATCGTTTGATTATCTTAAGAACTATTCTTTCTCGCATTCTTCTCCGGTCTCAATCTAATGTTTGGTCTGCAGCAAGGCGACGCATCTCCTCTTCCACTCCGCTCGGTCTTCGGCAACTCTCTTCAACTCCGCATAAGAGGTGCAGCCCATATCTCGGCAAATCTGGTCTAGGTACTCTTGACGAGGTCGTCCTCTGCCAATCGATCCCTCGACCCATTCTCACATTGCGTTGTATAAAAAATGTCATAACACTGATTTTAGTCTTTAGTTTTGGTATTTTAAAAAAAACTTATTAAATATAAATAATATTTTGATAGTGTAGGTATCTATTATATTGTCATTTTAACTTTGTGTACGTGAATCTTAAAAATCGCGGATTGAATCGTAAAAATCGCGGATTATCTCCGGGAAGATTGTAGACAGGAATCCGAGCGGATTTCGTGTGAAAGCAACAGGCGGGGATTGAGTTTGGGTGTAGTAGGAAGACTGCATTCACTGCACTCTTCTGCAATATGTATTCTATATTCCGCTCCGACTTTATTACTGGGGGGAAGTGTGGACTCAATACCAGCCCGCCAGCTGGAGCGGCCGCCATCTTGTGATAAAACTGCAGACACTTTTGAGTTGAAAGTTGAAACTTTATCCGGAGCACGCTGCATCCCCCTACATTATGTAACATGTCGACTCGCCTTTGGTTTATATAAAAGCTCTTTCCGGATTTTTAAAATTTTACATGTGCTCCTAGTTGTGATGTTTTATTTTCAATGCATCTTCGTTGATACTTTTTTATATATATACTTGGAATATATGTCATTTCAAGACCTAAGGAATACTTAAAAAAATAACAAATTTTACAAGCGATATATTTTATTTAAGATCATGTTTATATTTTCTGGGACTGGGGTTTATTCGTGTCTGTTTTGGTATACTCCTCAACTGACGTTTCGGACCTAATTGTAGACTACATATTCGACTTGTTGAAGATCTCGTAAAAAATACTTTATTCCAGGTTTGGGTGTTCAAACCCACGACCTGCAATTGTTGGGAGTCAGACCCGAGGAGTGGAAGTCAAGAACTCAGAATAGGGTTGACTGAAACTTTTTGGAAGCGACCGATGTCCTCCCGGGACTTAAGAGACAGAAAGAAGAAGAAGAAGTAGAACGTATTCGACTCCTCTAACCTATCCATCTTCGATCTCATCGATGTTTTTCACCACTTCTGCAAAGGCTTCTCTCTCTTGCGTCGCCGGTCGATTGAACCCAATTACTGTGTTTATTTTTTTTTACCTATTATATTGATTCTCGTGTCATGTGGTAGATAGCTAATATATAGCCATTTAATTGTCATATAAATTCTACAACAGAAAGATAGTGTGACAATCACACCTACATCGCCGGGAATCGAATCTGGTATCCTCGGTATTGCAGTCAGAGCTCTTACCACTCTGCCACGAAGGTCGTCAATTAATAATCTACGCACATGTATGATCATGATTTATTGTATTTTTCTGTTCTGTGGTGGCGTTAAAATGGACGCGGCTATACTTTCGACACGTAAAAGGACATAATGTATTTCAAATCTCGTAGAAGCGACCTCTTTTCATAAAGAAACGACCCTGACGTTCGATCATTGACGAGACCCGATACTACTTATGGGAGCCGTCTTGCGAGAAGTCGATCAGTGCAGTGCCCGAAGCGACTTTATCCTCTCCGCGATAGGGGAAAAGACAGGAATTCAAAGGAATGTCGGCCACGGGGGGAATTAAAAGCACACAGAATACATTCAAAGCGGGGAAAAGTTTGCAGCGAAAAATGTATACAGCCATGCTTTATCTGGATGTTCGTATAATGATGTGGAATTGAACGAGGTGCTTTCGGCTATCTACGGAATGCTATTATCTATCTCTTCAATGTAAATATAAGTAATAACAAATAAATAAAAGCATGTTTTTTAATGACTACTTTTATCTTTATTTCAACAGCTACCGGCTTCGCCAGGCTGGCTGGTATCAAAGGAACGGTCGCTGTCGAAATAAAGATAAATGTTGAAATAGTTATTTAAAAAACATCGTTTTATTTTATTATTATTTAAAATGAACTTCCATCAACAAATTTTAGTAAAATCATTAGATTATTTTAAATATAAGTATTGTGGTGGCAATTGAATATGACTAACCTAAACACAATTTCACAGTAGAGATAAAACAAAGTTTTCGACACATGGTAAATTGTATCAGATAGACAAATTGATTTTTTTTTTGTATCACATACCAAATTGAATGTAATTGCCATGTCTACAGCATATAATCTTCTCGTACATATAACATCTGAACTATTTCGCCATAACAATAATAATGAACCATTCTGATTACATATTATCATATTTAAGTACCCTACTAGTTAGATAAACATCTTTAGGCTACATCAAATATTTAACTAATTTAAGAATTTTGCAATAAAAAAGTAATAAAACGTTTTTTCATCACATTATTAATATTGCCTCTTTTAATTTTACGTTATATTCTGGAGTAAATCGTGGAATTTCTATATTGGAAGTACATAATATAAACATATTTAAAGTTTACAAAACATTGAAAAAATTTATTGGGTTTTAAAAAAATGTATTGTTACATCTCGAAACGAAATTGTTGCGAAATATGGAATGAATATGTATTTTTTTTAAATAAATATTATTACAAATGATCCGTTGTCTAAATGGTGTAATTTATATTTTGTTTTGATGTTTTGGGTATAAGTTTTTTCTTAGCATATCGCACGTTGAAAACAAAAGTGACACTATACGAATATCTCAATTTTTCAGTACGGTCATTTAAAGTTTTGCCTGCTTATTAACTTAATTAAAATCAACTAGATTCTGATAGAATAATATCTAAACTAATATATAAAACAACAACATTAGATATATTTCTACTCACAGTCAAACTATTGACCTCACAAAAACTTTAAATGACCGTACTGAAAAATTGAGATTTTTGTGTAGTGTCACTTTTGTTTTCAACGTGCGATATGTCGTTTATGACATTTTTCCTGTGGCAAATTTTTTCTTAAATCCACATCTAATAGGAACGTATTTTTTTTCCTTTTTATTTTAATATTGAGATTTTAAACATAGAAAAGCTGCAGTAAAATGTGAAAGCGCTCAATCAAGCGCGCATAATAGCTGCCAACGTGCGTTAAGAATAATGATGCATACTCCATAAAGAGGTACGCATGATATCCCAGCGGTGAGGTTAACGGGTCTATCCCATTTTTTTATATAAAGAATAACACATTTATACGTTACATCATCGCAGTTATAAATTATTATTTTGTGTACATATTATCATAACTAAAACATTTTTTTTTCTTCTATATTCGCCATAATTTTGTGTTGCGGGTTCATTGAATAATGTTTCTTTTTTTAATTTTGTACACAGCACCAACTTTATTAAAAAGTGTAAATTAAAAAACAAACATGTTTCGGACATAGACGCCCTTCATCAGTGATAAAAATAATAAAAAATTAAATTCATGATTTTTAAAAACGGTTTTGACAGATATTAAAATGATTTTTATTTCGGAACGAAGCTTTTTTTATATTATTTTAGATTTATTCAAAATATTTGCCTTAACAAAAGCATGAATGTTCCAAAAAAAATCATTTTAATATCTGGCAAAACTGACCACATTGATGAAAAAACAAACATGTTTGTTTTTTAATTTTAATTTTTCAATAAAGTTGGTGTTGTGTACAAAGATAAAAAAAGAAACATTGTTATATGTTTTGTGTTCAAGATAATTATTTGTTGACTATCAGTAATTGGAGATTCATGGAAAGCAATAAGCATTATATTTTCTACACTTGATCAGATACTTTATTGTAGTGATGTTCTTTATGCTACTTGCGATTTTAGAAGATTTATTGTGACCTTTTTTATAAATTAAAATGATATTTTCTTCTTTGCCTTAATTTCCATCATACCATTCCTTGTACGCAAATTCCACAATATTTGATCCTGTCTTTGCTCCTGAAGTCGCTGGTTCTTTCTTTCATATACGTCATAATGCTGGTCCACTATGTTGCCAACGGCCTTCCTCTGCCCCGTGATGCAGTTGAAATTCTAAACGCTTTATTAATAACAATTTGGTCGCAGTCTCGGCGCATCACGTGGCTAAACCACCGGATCTGTTTTTCTGTTATTGGGATAACGGTTTACATTGAAGCTAACCCTGACGTACTAATTTCTAATGTGATCTAAATTTCTGACGCCTCTTACCCATCCTAACATTTTTTTTATGAAGTAAAACTTTACAAAATTTACTGAATGAATAAATTACGACATGACCACTTTTGCTTTCCCTCCGTCGATATGATCGTCCCCCGGTCCATCACGCGTCAGATATCACGCCCCATTAAGCTGGCATGCTCAGTCTAACAAATCTAATATACCCGCGGTTTAATTTACCCCCGTCGCCCCCCTGACTAGGGCCTCGCAAAGTGTTCGTAAAGTTTCAGCGCCGCACACAGCTACGGAGAATTTGCGAACACGCCCGACGAACCCCGGGCTTAGCGAACTCGGCTGCATTCACGAACTTGTTAACAATTTGTATTACAATGGATGCAGGTATTACGAAAAGATTTATACGTAATGTACCTGCGAGCTTTTCCGCCGGTTTGCGCGCCACTGGACTGGAAATGTTTTGCATGTTTAAGGGAACAAAGTAAGTAGTTCGTCACATTGAATATATTGTTAACAGCTAAATATAAAAATAACCTGCGTTCGATCTATAATGACATGGAATTGAGACGAATGCTAACACCATCAGAACAAAAAGTTTCCTTAGAACCACAGAAATGAGGACTCTCCGATTCATTGAAGGAATGACACCCCAAAGCAGAGCCAGCCGTTCGTCTCTTCAGCGACTTTACTGGTGGTCTCTTGCTGCTGGGGTTTTCATTTTTAATATTTTTTGCAAGTCTCGTATCTTCCATGTGGTCTACATGGTCCCCCTAAAAGCGCCTTCTGCTTCTTCCCCACCTCACTATGTCTTCAACACCGCAGAGAGTTCTTATCATCTAATTTCTGATCCGATCTCTAAGAGTTCTTCCTGCGTTGGAGCGCAGGGTTTCCATTTCTACCACTCTGAGAAGAGAATCATTGGCTATATGAAAATAGACAGATAGATCAGGATTGATATTCCGATACTTTATTGATTAATCTTAATTACGGAGTGAGTATTTAGGGTTTATAAATTTATATATTTTTTTAATGTTTCAATCCTAGGGATTGGTTAGCCGCAAGTCTATTTTGCTGGTTTTTGGGATTCTAATTAGGCCTTTAATGTGGTAGTTTCCCTTGCTTTCCACATGTTTGTATAACACAGATTATATCGACGTCTTTTATATTGGTGAATGTACCTACGTTCAGAAGACAAATACTCTTTACATTAGAGAGTATCTTTTATTCTTACGAGTCGAACCATCTCATGCGTTCCTGGTATAATATATATTATTTTACCTGTTCTCAATAGATGCCTTAAACTATATTTGTTGTTTGTAATATCTCTTGAGAAAATAAATTGATTTGATTTGATTTGAACCCAATTATTATATACTATTTTTAACTATGTTGTTTGTAATGTCTTTTGAGTAAATAAACTGATTTGATTTGATTTGAACTATTGATTTTATTGACATCTGATAGGTAGCTAGTCTATTTCCATTATTATTGCTACATTTTTTTTCTGTGGCAGAGTTGCAGTCATAGCTGTTGCCACTATGCCCCGAAGACTTCCGTTTATTTACGATATTAATAAATATTACTTTAGTTTAACAGCGATTTATAGGAATTTTGCGCGCTGGGTGGAATTTACTCCTGAATGCAACAGATTTGAATGGATGCCGATTTAGATGAGGGTTTTTGAATTCTTCCAAACCCCCGTCGGAGTCTCGGGTTCCCGGGACATCGGGCTGAGTAAATTTATCGCCGGGCCGAGCGCCGAGACCTATTGGGTGATTTATTGACCGTGCCGTTTGTATAGAGCCAGAATCGCCGAACGTAAACGCTTTGCTACGTTTTTTGTATTGGCTCCGACGCTATTTATTTTGATTTTGGTTCGATTTAGATGTGTTTTTTTTTATACGTAAAAAGCAATTTTCCCTTCAACCCTTTTTTGTTTCGTTTTTTTTTTCTGTTACGTATATTTACGAACATAGCTCCGGGAAAATAAGATAATAATGCGATGTAACTTGTTTAACTCTATCTTATTGATAAAGCATTCAGAATACAACCTTTATTTTGAAAGCGTTATCGACCTTTCGCATTCGGTTAACTTAATTTCAAGAGTAGATATTGCTGTCGGATTGTGGAATGAATGTTAACAATTTATTGGCTTAGTTTTCCCATTGATGTAATCTTCCCTCTGATCTCGCGATTACTTAACTAATGTTGCCTACGAAATACGTACATTTTAATGTGATGTTTCGCAAAAGCAGTCCAAGTAATAATAAAGACACATTCTAAACACGCGACACCAAATGTTCGCCAAATCCGATTCCGCTCACGTGTAGCCGCAAGCCCCGCATGGTGACTTTTCAATCAATCTTAATGCTTCGTGTTCTTCCGCTATTTCGCTGATTGCGTCACAATGGGGTCGTTTTCCTTTATTTTGATTCGAAAAGTAAAAACAAACGAATTTGTCCTTAGCTCTCTTCATATTTGTTCTATTAAAAGATTTAAATTATATGGAGCCATAGAGGGCTCCCTCCGCCTACCCGAAGCTGTTATAGGCGCAGCGGCGCCTCGTGCACTCCCTAGGCCCGTCCCCCGTCCAAGCGGGACTTACGTTAAAAAAAAATAATAATATATGTATATTTGCAACCAAGGGGGACCCAGACCACATTTAAGCTACGCTACTCTCCCTCTATGTCCCGCCGTACACACATAGCAATACAACATAAAAACTAAATTAAAAGATTTGCAAATACAAGCACATCACTCTTGGAACAACAACAACAAATCAACACGCCGTTACTCCGCAGGTAGGCAGATAGAATGGACAGGCACACTACTCTATCCTGACGCACCTCTCTAGCTTCCTTCACATTCATACAACGAGCCGCCATACACTTACGTCAATTTTTCCCACTTCTAACATGACCTACCTTTAGAATTTGATTACTTTGGTCATGCCTCGTTTTCCTCGGTCTACCTCGACTCCGTACTCCATTTACATCGTTTATGTATGTTTTCTTAACCATTCTTTATCCATCCACGCGCTCTATCCGAACCAACGCAGCGATCCTTTCATAATTTTGTTCATAATACCTTCTTCCGCTTTACATTACTTTTTTATATCAGCATTTGAAATTCAGTCGTACTTGTATTCATTGAAACTCTTGGAACGAATTAGAAAATTCAAATTCCTATAATGCTCTGATCCACCAATGGCAAGAAGCATTGTACATTGCAAGGGTGTCGCTAAAAATGACCTATTTATAATAATTCTCTTGCCATTCTTATAAGGTTTGGGTGGCGTTGTGCCTCCACGTGTGATGATAATACTACACGTAGATATACCTTCCAAATGCACCCCTGCTCTTGTGACGCTTTAAAGGCGGGCCAGACTGTGCTAAACATCGGTTTCCAACCAACGAGCCAGACTATCTATCTCATTCTACGCCGGGTAAAATAATGCGAGGAAGAGAGATAAACGTACCATGTTTGTTGAATAGTTTGAAAGGATAACCGTATGCAGAAACATCCGCGGTTTAACTAAAATCGACGTTTTTACTACGTCTAGAACATGGTTTAAGTTTGAGTAATAACATTCAGTATACAAATTTTGGTTTCAAACCAGCTTGTTTATCACAGTGTGGCCCGCCTTTTAACTGTGTTTATATATCGTTCTCCCGATGGTGAAGGTGTAAAATCTTCGAAACGTGTCGGGAAAAATAAACTCAAAAGTAGATAAACTGTGTTTTGATTCATAAAAATTCGCCATTAATTATAGTTTAACCGCCCTACCTTCGGGTTATTTTTCGAGAAACGTGAAAAAAAAGCAGATTTTTTTTAGTGAAATTTAATTATATATTTATTTTATTTTTTTAAATTACGAAACGTCAAATACTCGGCCGTACACTTCGCCTGCCCCTTGTAAAACTATCATATTTATGAAGATTTGTACTCAAGTATTGTTGGCACACGCGCGTATCCCTAAAACTTTGTACATTTTAGGTACATTACTTATTTTCAAGCGCGTACGTGATACGGGATAGCGCAGAATGGTACAGTCAAAGTGAACGTGCACGTACGAGTACGTTCAAATAGGTAGGGTGGTTAACAACGAAATTCACACGCTACCGTTGGTTTTTTTTTTGGTCCGCGGTCCGGGTTAAAAAAAAGCTCCTAATTCGTGTAGGGAGGCGCCTTCTGCTTCCCCGATACATCTTTCGCTACCAGTTTTTGCGGGGAAAGTTGGGACAGGTCGTTTTTTCCGTTTATCTCGAGCCCCCGCCCGCCTCGCCCCGCATTACGGCGCCCCGCCGCGCTGGGATCGCTCATCTTTCCTCGGATGGGTTTCCGTATTTTTTAAGCACTTAACATTCATCTCCCCGAAATCGATGTTTCATACTATTTTTCGTAGGCAATTTATTCCATTTATTCTCCCCACGCAGACGAATCAGAATGTTACCCCACTCATTTATCATATCATATAATATATACGGCGAATGCCCTCGTATTATGGACACTGCATATTTTTATTGATTATATTTTCTAACTAACTAACTAACTAACCATCACGCCGTCTCCCCGGAGGAGTAGGCAGAAAGAATGGAACGCCACACTGTTCTGTCTTGACATACTTCTCTCGCTTCATCTACATTCATACATCTTGTCATGCACGCACGTCGATTTCTCCGACTCCTCACGTGTCCGACATTCAATATTTGATTGATTTGATCGTGCCACGTTTTCCTCGGCCTTCCTCTATTTCTAGCTCCGTTCACGCCGTTTACATATACCTTCTTTACCATTCTGTCTTCACTCATTCTTTCCATGTGTCCAAACCATCTTAATGACCCTTTCCTTATTTTGTTCATAACACTTTCATTCGCACCACATTCACTTCTTATACTTGCATTTGTCACTCTATCAAATACAGATTTGCCACACATTCGTCTGAGAGATCTCATTTCTACTGCATTTATTCTACTTTCATCCTTCTTTTGCCAGTTCCATGCTTCACTTCCATACATAAGGGTCGGCACAAGAACACCATTGTGCACTGCCATCTTGCTTTTTTGGATAGGCTTTTGTTTGCGATGACAACTTTAAGTGCACCATTTATTCTGTTGCCTGCCCCAACCCTTCTTTCAATATCCTTCTCCACCCTCCCATCCTTTGTAAACATACTTCCTAAATAAACAAATTCATCCACTTGTTCCAGATTTTCACCGTTTACACTAATGTTGCAGACTCTCATGCTTCCTTCTTTTTCGAAAATCATTACCTTAGACTTATTCACATTCATCATTAAATCGTATCGCTTGCATACCTCATACATACTAGACACCAGGGCTTGCAGTTCGTGCTCGTTGTCTGCAAGTAGCACAGCGTCGTCCGCGTTATAAATATATTCATCTTCACATCCATTATGAAGCCGACCCTTTCTCATGATACACAACCCTTTATTCCTTGAAATATATTGAAAAATTAAATATATTATATTAATAAATGTGATCTCTTAGACGAACGTGTGGAAAATCTGTGTATGATTAAGTGTCTAATGAAATTAAAAGAAGTGAATACAGTCCGAATGATGAATGTGTTATGAACAAAATAACGAAATGATCATTAAATTGGTTTGGACACTTGGAAAGATGTAATGAAGAAAGAATGGTAAAGTATACGTTAACATTGTAAAAGGAACTAGATATAGAGAAAGACAGAAAAAATGTGGCACGATCAAATAAATCAAAATTTGAATGTCAACCACGTGAGAAGTCGGAGAAATCAACGTGCCTTCATGTATGAATGTTGAGGAACGAAAGAAGTATGTCAGGAAAGAAAAGTGTGGGAGTCCATTCTTTCAGCCTATCCCTTCGGGGAGACGGCGTGATAGTTAATTAGTTTTTTTTTTTTAATAAACGTATCTTTATAATATTTATTTTGTTTTTATTCCTTATTAAGTTTCCACCATTGTGGCAGGTCTTCTGGTCACCAAAAGAGGTTTTGACCTGTCGATACCGGTCAAAACTAAACAATTAAAATAAAACTATTCGCCATCACATTGTGCTGTGGATTCACATTTGAATAGAATAATTTTTCCACATACTCGTATGTTATCACAAACATGTTTCGGGCCATAGATGCCTTCCATCTTATTAATTTAAAATTTCTACACCGAGGAAGGGCGTCTGTGGCCCGAAACATGTTTTAGGATAAGTGCAATGTATATTATAAAGAGTTTTTCTCATTATTTATACCAAGATATTTTATTTAAAACATTAAGATTTTATTGAGAAAATATTTACTTGTTATTACAATATTTATTCACAGCAGAAATTCTTATCAAATTTTAACTACTGTTTGTTCTGAAGACTGAGCCTTGATAACTATTTGAGATTCTAGATGGTTTAATTATATCGTATTGTCTTTCTATTTCCATTACTAATTGTATATTTTCTTCTTTCCAGGTAAGTGTCCATTCATCGCCCTATCATTCGAGAGCAAGATTCTGTAAGTTAAATACGACCCCGGCCTGATTACTTGGTGTATTAGTTGATCCAATTTGTTTAACGTACCACTGCCAACTAACGCGCTGGTCTCACGAACCCACCCATTTCCAAGGTACAATAACCCTTTGTATCGCGGAGATTACGAGAATCGCGTGTACGTAACATAATGCTGCTAAGGTGATTGTATTATATGGAATAATTTTCCTCCCACTGTTTCACCCTTACTCTCGTACTTGCGTATTACGTGAATCCGCGTTTTCTCAAATCCGTATCCATTAGTTCGTTTCAACAATTTTTTCTTTAACGCCGACACAAATAATGTATTGTGTTTTCACACTATCTTTTCAATTTCAAACCATTTTTCCGTTGGCACGCTTCCATTTTATCTTGATACTGGATAAAATCATTGAAATTTAAAATTAATCTGTAGACCTACATTTGACCAAATCGAAAACAAGTGCCAATTTAAAAATAAATCTGTACTTTGAATGTAAATATATGAAATCAATTGATTAGCGCTAATATAATATCATGTCAATTATTCAAATGTAATATCATATATGTGTACATTTTATTAACCTTACTCGTTAACGCTGTTGAATTCCATAATTATGTTTTGTTTAACGTATTAAATCAGGTCTACCATTCTCGACATGCTTCGAAGATATTTTTACCTCAAGCATATTGTTTTAATTCATAAAAATTATAAATTAATTCATCTGCCATGGTATTTCCGCATTGTGGAATCTCTTTAGCTTATATTACCACCGTTGGCAATTCAGTTCTTGACCCGACCAAACATCTACGCCGATGATGAAGATTATCTCCGAGAAGAATCGCCGTATTCTTAGGTTATTCCAACAACAACCACTTAAAATATGTTTATTAAAGCCCTTCTAAGGCATTATTAAATGTCATTCCCATAAAATATAATAAAACTTCTAGAAAACTGACGTTTTCATTCGTATTAATTATTTAATATGGAGTTTTACATCATTGTTCAAGAAACAATAAATTAATTATTGCTCTTTCGTTTAGTGTTGTTCTTCTGATTTATTGGAGGATTTTTTTTAGGTATTGATTTTTTTTTTAATTTTTCTATAATTAAGAGTTCTCATTTCTACTGCATTTATTCTACTTTCATCCTTATTTTGCCAGTTCCATGCTTCGCTTCCATACATAAGTGTTTTAATTAATAACCAAATATGTCATTATGGAATTCCATCATGTTAGCGCCTTAAGGTTATACAATTTTGTCTTTTTTTCCGTTAGCGGTTTTCTCTTTTATTCTCCCGGCACACCCTCATCTAGGGGTTATCCCGGCCATACGAGCTTCACAACCCTGACGGCAGGTCGTTAGTGGGGTGAAACGCTGCAGTCCCCTGACCGTTGGCGTTGATTCGTTTCTGGGTTCATGAATACGTTCCCGTTTCCACAAAGAGCATTGTCACCCGAGATACCCAGCGGTCCGTTAACTGCTCTCAGATTAATCGTTAATTAAATTTATAATTGTGCTGTTTTAGCCGAGACCGCTATACATGTGTGGTACGTCGATTTACGTGGAAAAAGGGTTCATATTGTAGTTAGAAAATCCCCCGACCAAACTACGATGTGGTCACAGTTTTACTTAGCATATTATCAGGCTTGAAGAGATTTCAAATTCTAGAAATTCTCTCATTTGAATTTTAATGTATAATAGTAATAAAATTAAATTGCCTCGATTAAAATTAATCATCTTTTGGATCACCCTCTTTCGCATATTAAAAACCATTTAATGTTTGTCGAACTTTCGAAAAATATTGGACATATTTTTTGAATTCGAGATCACTTTTAGATTGTTATGTATTTATACGAGTACTTGTATCAATTCTAATTCTTTTATTTCGTAAAACAAAAGTTTATTTGTATCAATTCGCTTGAAAGTTTGTTGGGTCCATCATTTATGATTCATTTTATCACAAACCATTCAGTAAGCTATTAACACTTGCTTTTCGGTACTTAATTCATCATTTACCTGCGGTGTTGGACTTTTGATCATCTAGTTATATTTATGTAATTAAAATTGATAATTTATAAAGCTTCACTTACCTGGGCTCGTCTATAACAAAAGAAAACGAAGATTACAAGGATCGAAAGAAGAATCACAATTGGCAAAAAAACATTCTTCTCTCTACGACCAGCGCTCAAATCAAGAAACGTACACTGGAAAACCAAAATCATCCTGTATAAAACAATCATCCAAACAGTAGTGACCTTGATTTGGATCTGTGATTTGTTGGAGTGAGACTCGGAAGTCTGTTACTCTTTCCCATTGACGAGAGTATTGACCTATGGATGTGAGGCGTGGACAATGACAGCGAAATCCGCAGAGCGACTGGATACTTTTGAGAGAAGGGTGTTGCGTAGAATTCTAGGACCTGTGAATGACGGTGAAGGCTGGAGAGTACGGCATAATGACGAGCTGTACCATATTTACAAAGCTCCCAGTCTCTCCACACAGGTCAGACTGAATAGACTGAGATGGGCCGGTCACGTGCAGAGGATGCCGTCATCGCGAACCCCAAAAAGATTGCTGGAGTGGCACCCAGGTGGTAGAAGACCAATTGGACGACCAAGGCTGCGATGGGAGGATGAAGTTGGGAAAGATGGGGCGAAATTGTTACGAGTGTCAGATTGGAGGGTCGAAGCGGAGGACAGGAAGAGTTAGAGGCGAAGAATACTGGAGGCTAAGGCTCGATATGGGCTGTAGGGCCATCGAAGAAGAAAAAAGAATTTACATAGCAAAAACTGCAGGGTTAATGACTGTCTTTAGCTATAAATGTTTTTATCGTGAATTCGTCGAATATTAAAAAAAAATGTATGATAGAACGAAACAGCCGCGACAGGAATGAATTCGCGCGTCACTGCACACTTAATATCCATCACATTGCAGTGCCTGTTTATAAAACATTCGGTATAACGTAATGTTAGATTAAATCTGTTTTCTATAAGTTTTATCATAGTTCATAGGAATGACATGTTTTGCCCTTCTAAGACATTATCAAATAACATTTGATAATACCTTTAGAAAGGCAAAAGTTGTCACTCCCGTAAACTAACATATATTTTCTAGAATTTTTTTTTCGTATTAATTATTTGATGTGCAGTTTTACATCGTTCAAGAAAACATAAGTTAGATAAAATTTAATTTATTGTTTTTTGAACAATCACGCAAAACTCCATATTAAATAATTAATACGAATGAAAACGTCAGTTTTCTAGAAGTTTTATTTTATTATGGAAAAGACATGTTTCGCCCTTCTAAGGTATTATCAAAACCCCAATTAGATAAAATTGTTAAAATATGGTTATGATTCCATTGTATTGTACCAAAATAAATCTCCATTTTACCTGCCCATTTCTCTCCGAAGAATTGTCGTATTTCGACGATGTATTGATCTTGTTTGCAACTTCCTGATTCCCTCGTTTGGTGCAACCGCTCCTGGTGTGTGTTATGTGCGGCGCCCCCGTATGATAAAGCTCCCTCTTCTGTCACGAAACGTCTCATGAGTGGGCCCCTTCTTGGGCTTGATATATTGGCTGGGCCAAGCGCACAATGGCCGCCTCCCCTCGAGAAGGAACCGGGAAATGTAAGGGCGGAAAATAAATTTGTTACATCTGTAAGCGGTTAAGGTGACAAACGGACAATTTATTCTACACTTTTATAAGTGCGAATGAGAAAACATATTCCCTTCCTTTTGTATTTAATCATTTTAGTTTACTAGGATGGATATGTTATAATCATACATATTTTTTTAAATAGGACACAATTAATGTCTGTTTTTAAGAAATTTTATTATATTTTATGTGAATGACGTATTTCGCCTGTCAAAAGCATTATCAAATGTAGTGAAAATCTTTAAAAATATACACCCTAATTACCGTATTCTGCTCGTTTAACTCGTGTATATAAACATCAGCGCGTTTGATTCTAACTACATTTGATAATCCCTTATACAGACGAAACGTGTCATTCAAATAAAATATAATACTCGTAAAACTTCTAGAAAACGGACGTTTTCATTCGTATTAATTATTTACATCTTCGGAGTTTCACATCATTGTTCAAGAAACAATCAATACTCATACATTAGAAAACATTCACGAAACAATTAAGACTATTCGAGAAATATTTATACGTGAAATATTAAGAATTTTATATTTGTGGTGTAAAAAAAAATCGGTATCCCTTATTAAGCATTATTAATTCGGTAACCTTTACCTATGATACCCCTTTGTTTGTATGCTATGCATTATTTCTTATTATTGCGCGTCCAAATGATTTTTTATCTTAATCAGCTCACATTTAGTGACTTAGTAATATTTACGAGTTTTAATTGAGTAAAACACATTTTTTTTCTTATGCGTTCTTTTTTCTCGATATATTTTCAAATAACTATCACGCTCCGGAGGGGTATTCAAAGACAATGGACTTCCATACAGGTCTGTCCTGATATACAACTTTCCGACTTCGAATGTGGCGGCCGAATATTTTGAAGGTGTTATTTATACCTTCATGAAACAGATTACTTTAAGTTTATAAAAATAAACTAAATAAATATCCAACAATAGTTTTAAGATAATTGAACTCATTTTTGGATTATGTAATTAGAATTTTTCATAATTTAATATTTTTTTTCATAGTCCATTGTTTTGGATGAAACACTATGATACTTCAACTATGATATAATATAAATTTAATAACGGGACAGCTGTTTCGCCAACCGATGTTGGCATCATCCCTGCTGTTTTTCTTTCGTTGAAATGAACAGCAAAAAATCTTTTTTTTTTAGAATTTAAAACTCAAAAAATTATTACCGCCTAAATTCTTCTTGTCTGAACATCGATCAGATTGCTGAAAAGTTTGCCCATACTTCTGCCTTCACGACTTCTTGTTTATCAGTTTTCCGTGGTAACAGACATACAAGTAATTCGGAGAGAACTGAAAAATCGAGCGAAGGTTAAGTGGGAGGCATTCTCTTTCCCCATTTAACCGATGAGACTCGCAGATAGACGACGGAAATTGGAAGATTGTTCCGCAGATATAGGCCAAGAATACACTCGACGCCGAGAAGAAAGAGCATACAATAACTCTGTATTTTCTTGAAATTCCCCTCCACTATTCGTATTATTTTCCCCACAATAGAACAATACACTTCTTGCGTATATGCTCTTACCAAAACATTATCTAACGAGTTTATCCCTTATCCGCTGTACGATCGTGTTTCTAGGGGTTAATAAGACGAAAATACTTTCAGAGATGTGGGTACAAATTTGAATTTCTGATCACAACAGGTTGAAAAATGTTTCTTCTTCTTCTTTCTGTGTCCTGTCAGGTCTCCCTAAAGTTGACTATCACCTATAGTGATGACCTGGGGGAAAATATCCAGAGTGGTATCCCCTTGCGTTCTCTGAAGGATTTTCTGTCGGGGTTACCTTCCCTTATCTGGGTGTATCCAGTTTTATGGCGCTGGAAGCTCGCCATTCTTCCTCTCTCTATCTGCTATGGCACTAAGTAATATGTGCCACATTGCCCGGGGTTCGCGGGGTCTTTCAAAAGACCTCCCGTGGACGCTAGAGAGTAGGACATGATATTAGTGTTGCTGTTGTAAATGCAACATGGCGCCTTACGACATTTTGTAGAGGCATGTTTTCCAGCAAAACATACCCCATCGTAGCCGTACTACCCTTTTGAACCCCAATGTTTAGTATATATTTTTTGATGTGAAAGGTGGCGATGAGGTTCGCAACCCATCACACCGCGTCTCCCGCGGGGGGGTGAAAAGAGAAGGATGGAGTGCCGCATCGGTTATAGTGTGGCAATCCATTCTTTCTAAACCTCTTTTCTCTATGTCCCGGATGGACGGGGACAGGCCTAGGAAGTGTACGAGCGCAGCTGACGAAAGGGTGCCGCTGGGCCCTATAACAGTCTCGGGTATGTGGTGGGAACCCTTCTTTGTTCCTTTCTAATAAAATAAAAACAATTTTAATATCATTGATTTAAATCCTTGGTGAGAGTATTTTTTTGTATGCTAATAAAATTAATTCACAGTATAACACCCGTCAATGTATATTGTACTAATATATACTTGAAAAGATAACTTTTCTTATTTTTACTTTACAAATGAAGTTCTGATTTGGCTGAGTTTTCAATAAACTCGATAAAAAGTTCGTTACATTAAAAGCATTCCTTGATTTTACGTTACCGAAATAAAATGTCGGCCGCTTTAAAATTTTGCGTAAAAGTTCCCGCAAAACGCGTATTTGTATACAAACAATATTATGTTTTTAAAAGTATCCTTGGAAAATTGCTTCCTCTTTACGGAAAAGTTTCCCCTTGTATTTTTATGAATTATTTGTGTTGCCATCTTCCACCCACGGCGGTTTTTTCTTTTCCGGGAATATCGGGCGGTATTCCCTGCCACGGAAAAACAACGGAACCTATTTTCTAATGGCGCCTTTTCATTATTATTTCTTTCGGGATATATAGTTTTTTTTCATGATCTATATAATATTTTGCGAGCGTGGGCTAGCCACATTAATCCTCAGAAATAATTTTGCTTTCATTTGATACCCTCCTGGTATTTCGTACATATTATTATATACTGTTATTCGTTTTTAATGTGGATCGCGTGCTCCTTTTTACTTCCGATGCGTTATCGAGTCTAGACCATTTTATTTTGTTTAAAATTTTATTCGTAGGCTCGATGAAGCTCCATTTATAAATTGGTACTTCTAATAAAATCTTCCGTGTTATGTGCATATGAATCATTGTATACTTCTTCTTCTTCTCCTTTCAGACCCTTTCTGTTCCTATTGTTAGGCTGGCCTCTCTTGGGAAGTTGACTCCCAACTATCCCTCATATTTTTGGTGATCTTCCGGGAAGGGGGGAGCTATCAGGAAACTGATGCAATGTGTTGTGGTATCTCCATCGTCTGCACGATACTGGAACAGACGATAATTGAGTAAACTTCTGGATTAAGCAGGACCGTCGAACTTACGATGATAATAAATTTCTATAAATATGCTTAATTATTAATATTAATAATATTTTAATATTAATAATATTATAATAATCATTTATCATTCATAATAATCATTATAATAATCATTTATAATAATCATTAGAATAATAAATTAATTATTAATATTAATAATATTATAATAATCATTTATCATTCAATAGTCCATTGTTTTGGCCGAAACACTAAGATACTTCAACAACAAATTTATAACACTGTTATAATATCAAAAATTATTTTTATTCACTGAGAATGTCGCCACAGCTGTTTTGGTTTTTGTAACACCTGATGATGCCAACATCGGTTGGCGAAACAGCTATCGCGACATTTTCAGTGAAAAAAAATAAATTTTGATATTATAACAGTGTTTTTATTTTTAACAGTAATTTATCATTCAATCAGGTTGGGAAAAAAAACTTGCATCCTCCTTTTTATCGAGGAATTCAAATAGCTTTTGTTGCATCATAATGTTGAAGGCCACAAAAAAGCTATGATAATCTATAATAGAGAGAAGACGCAACGGAAGACATTTTACGAAATGATACTATTATATAATATACCTCACAGGCGTTCGTTAGTCTTACAGTAAGATACACGTTTGTATGTGATATATTGTTTTTGGAAATTCATATTTATTGATCATTTACCAAGTACATGGTTTTAATACCTCCCAACTGGGGTAACCCGTTCTAGGGAGGCATTCCTAGCACTCTATATAATCTCAATATATAAATTATAGATTTAGGGAACAATTAATGAACAAGGGGAATTAAACATATCTTAAAGTGTATAACTTAAAATTAATTGTCTTGTAGAATATATTATAACACTATTTAAAACTAATTACTTATTTTTTTAAAGTATACTACATTCAAGCCGCCCTTTTTTAAATGTCTCCGAAATAACATGTTTTTATGTAATTGTGCATTATCATTTTTTGGGTCGTTTATAGCTTTGTTTATTATGTTATATAGTTTGGGTACAAGATCGTAGAAATGTCTTTGTGATTAAGAAGTTTTAGTTTTTGGTACAGAATGGTTATGTTTGTTGCGTGTGTTGTACGTTTGTTGTCCTTTTATGTGTCTGTGGGTGTATACGTAAGTGATTTTCGTATCGTGTGATGATGGTTCTTCTTCTTCTCCCGCGCTACAACCTTTGGTGGGTCTTGGCCTCCTCCAAGAAACGACTCCATCCCGTCCTGTCTCTGGCCGCCACGTCCCAGTCTTGCTGCTCCAGGACCCGACAATCTGCCACGGCACCATCCAGCCATCGCAGTCTCGGCCTACCGATGCTTCTTCGCCCTGCTGGATTGCCATACAGCATTCTTTTGGGGGGCTCCAGATCTCCCATGCGGTGCAAGTGCCCTAGCCAGCGCAGTCTGTTAATCTTTATAAACTTGACCACGCTGACGTCCTGGTATAGATCGTAGAGCTCTGTGTTGTATCTCCTTCTCCACGTCCGACCATCCTTAATGGGTCCGAAGATTCTGCGGAGGAGCAGTTTATTTTGTTTCATCCTGTTTAGTGAGCGTCCGAGTCTCCGAGGCATATGTTAGGACTGGTCTAATCAGCGTTTTATATATTGTGGTCTTTCTAGACAGTAAACGCGACATGATGGTTATTTGGCGTTATGATAGTTATTTGGTATTATGCTAGTTTCATGAGTAAACTTGTTAACAAAAATAATTATTGCATAGCGTTCTCAGAAGGTTAGTTGGTTAGTTAGTTTTCCATACGAAATATTCGAGATTCAGAGTTTCCCCCGACCCGGATAATGAATGAAGCCGAAGCCGCCTGAAGAGTGTGACGTCAGCGTCAGCCGATACGCCGGGCGCCGCGCCGTCATGAATATATTCATGCCTTGGTCCCGGCCGACTGTTCGCGAATCGTTCTCACCGTGACACGTCTCATGGAATTTCCCGGAAATCCCTGAAGATGTTGCTCAGTATTATGTGTACATATACAGGATGTGTCAAAACTTCCAGATTCATGAAAATATTGAATATGTGTTAAGGCATATTATTTTATTTTTGGTCGTTTTTTAAATGATGGTCGTTTTGTTATTTCAATAAAGTGGTGTAAAACAAATTAAACGTGTATTAATACGAGTATTATATTTAATAATGTCACACCCCAAATTAAGTGCTTTATACGAAAATATAAAATCGTTACAAAATGAAAGAAGGGAGTTAATTTTAGTTGTAGGGGTAATTGTTATTTCATTAAGATTTTAGGACAAATGGAACAAATCAAATATTGGACTTAAAGTTAATTTTATTTTGGTTGTTAATATTTTATTCTTTATTTTTAATATCTTCTTTAATTTCGTAAGTTTTTTAATGTGTTATTTCCCCTTTTCAACGTGTAAAATTTTAACTGCGTTATTTTTATTAAACGAACTACTAACTAACCATCACGCCGTCTCCCCGAAATGGTAGGCAAAAAGAATGGAATGCCACCTTTTTCTTTCCTGGCATTTCACTCGCTTCCTCAACATTCATACATCGTGTCATGCACGTGCGCCAAATTCTCTGACTCCTCACGTGGCAGACATTCAATATTTGATTTATTTGATCGTGTCACGTTTTCCTCGGTCTTTCTTTATTTCTAGTTAAATTAATAATATTTTATTAAATGAACATTCAATAAAATAACAATACACTTTGAGTATTTGTATCAAAACCACTTTATTGTCGAAATTAATATTGTTCTGCTTCATATACCAATCAAACGAAACAATGAGACTTCATCATAAAGTCGCATATTTGCCGTTTTAAAGCGCCTCAAAATTGTATGTAAATGCCAGTAATATTTTTCATTTTGGAACAGCGTGTATATTTTTGTAAATGTTAAATCCCCTTGCCTTTGCGCATGGTGTCAAAAACACTGAAACCGTTTGAATAACGATGCGAGCACACGGCCGACACTTTTCATTGTGATCAACTCAACAGGGTATACCTTCAGAATTTATATACATCTCTAACTGTTTGAAAAATACATCGTATGATCTGTTTCTCAAAAGGATATCACGTCTCTAGAATATCATTATAACATTGGAATGGTTACATATTCTAATAGTGCCGTGTCGTAACTCTCCCGACTTTGCGATCACTGTGGCAAATGCTTTCTCACAACAGTGATTTCTTGGGTAGTGGTACTGGAATGGTTTCCCGTTGCCTTCTCCAGAAAATTTCTGTAGGGGTTACCTTCCCTTAGCTGGTGGATCTCGGATAGGTGGCGCCGAAGATACGACATACACCCTTATGATTACATAGTTTGCAGAATCTTTAGGACCGATTTACAATTATGGTATATATATGTACGTAGAAAATTTGTCACGATCGCATCAGTGAAAATCTTCGGATGATAACGGCCTCGAGCGTACAAACGTTTGAGCCTATGAATAAGATATGTGTACTTAAGCATCGCATTACAAAATTTTACTTTGAATTTATAATTCATGCATAGTTTACCCGCAGTAGCAGATTTTCGTATATAATGAAGGCGACAGGAAATTCGCGGAGTGGTATTATAATGGATCCCATCCTCACTACAGCCGTAACAATGCGCCTGTGTACGCGTGTCGAAGTTTGTTTGGAATGAAATTCACCTCTCTTACAAGAGAGGTAGGCATACTTATCGCGATACAAACTTTAACATTCCGACCGGCTTTCTTTATTTCGCAACACGACCTAATCCCGCATTATAATATTTTATCCTTTCTTATAGCCTGCTTACCGCTTTATACCGAACAACTGTGCGGTATATTTAACTCTAGCACAACTCTTCGTATAACTTCTACAACGTTGTTCCATTTTTATTTATTAAGTTAACTCAGTACGCATTTTTTTCAAGGGGACTCTGCCGCGTTGCCTCTACGCGTTTTGCCAATTTCGGGTCTTGAGCTAACAAAGTTCTCGCCTAGACTTTCGTCCATCTTGCGGGGCTCGCGCGCGACGGCTGAATATCGATTTTGAGACAAAGGATTTTCTCTATATATTTTTTCGTTCCGAGAACATAAATGTATGCCTCCGCCTTCCCTCGTAATCTCGCATCCCCAGGCATTTGCGTACGTTGGTTGCATGTGTAATTCGGCCCTGCAGACGCCCCCCCGGCCCTGCCTAGCGTCTTCTCCCTTTAACCCTTATTCCGACTATTTATCGTCTCTCTCTGCCTTTATCTTTTATAGAAATAGATATTTTTCTGCGCCTCTTTCAACTAAAATAACTGTGTGAATGAATTGTAGACTTATTCACATCGGGTGCCTTAATAGAATCGCATTAATTTAAACCTTTTTTCTATAGGTTGCTCCCTCTACCTCTCAGCCCATACCCTGTTCGTATGTAATGAATTAAGAGTGTAATTAATTACTTAGTATTATGGACACGGAGCTTAATTACACCGGCCAAGTTTTTTTGTAATAATACTCGCTTATATATAAGATACTGAGAACCGACCAAATAGGGGTGTTTTTATCTCTGAATTTCTTCTATATTCGCCTACACTTTGTGTTGTGAAATTACATTTGAATAATGTAGAAAATAATTGCTTTTTACTACATTAAATATATTTTAAATACATAGCTAAGAGGAATCGGATAGTCAACATCCTTCTTTCTACTTGTAATGTCTTTTGAGTAAATAAACTGATTAGATTTGATTTGATTCTTAATATAAAAATATACTAACTCATAATTGGAACCTTTTTTTACTTAAATAAATATGTTTTATTTCAAAAGTATTTTTCAATTATATTCAGTTTTTTTCTGATTACTTATAGGTACAATCAAATATTATCTAGGATAATGATTCTAATTCTTAACCGTTTATTTAAACTATTATATATTTTTTTTATATACTGCTAAAAGAAAAACATTGATTTAATAAAATTATAAAGTATACTAATGTATGCATACATTCGAATCAAATTAGTACTACGTTTTAATTATAATTGTAACACGAGACTTGCTGTAAACCACATCTGTATTATGTAATGAAATAGCAAGATAAAATCCACAATATCAAACAGTAAAGGTACCTACCTAAAAGTATTTAAATCTCATGATCGAACTGTAAAGGTACCCACCTAAAAGTATTTAAATCTCATGATCTAACTGTTAAGGTACCTACCTAAAAGTATTTAAATCTCCTGATCGAATTGTAAAGGTACCTACCTAAAAGTATGTAAATCTCATGATCAAACTGTTGAG
Organism: Lepidostoma basale; assembly: GCA_022606425.2. Lineage (NCBI taxonomy): Eukaryota > Metazoa > Arthropoda > Insecta > Trichoptera > Lepidostomatidae > Lepidostoma > Lepidostoma basale. The sequence goes on from JAHDVF020001307.1 coordinate 1,078,603, forward strand.
GTACCTACTTAAACATATTTGAATCTCATGATCGAACTGTTAAGGTACCTACCTAAACGTATTTAAATCTCATGATCGAACTGTTAAAGCACCTACCTAAAATTTAAAAAACTCGTATTTTTTGTGTGCTAACATTTTCATCCACTAATTTAATTACACGTTCGTACGTCGTGTCCATACAAAAACGAGTGGCATGATTGGCGCGAGCCATTGTCTCGTCCAACATGTTGCCCGGGTCAAAATGAGTAATCTGGTCAGCTTAAAGCTTCATCCCGGGGTGGCGGTTGACAGTACACGAAGCCTAGCGTCCTCATGTCATAATGGCTACATTGTAGCTCGTGTGCTTTGTCACTGCGTAGTCAGATTTTATTTTATGTACATTAAGATAGCCACAATGTAGCCCCCAGTGAGGCTGTATGGATTGTCCATAAATCGGTTTACGGTGATAAGTATCAAATTATGTGTAATAAATCTGTATATGATAGAGTTTTAATGCAAATATAAGAAGTGAATGCGGTGCGAATGAAAGTTTTATGAACAAAATAATGAAAGGGTCGTTAAGATGGCTTGGTCACATGTCATCATTATCGGCTGTCCCTCGTGTCCGAGAAAAACTGTCCTTAATGGTTATTGGTCCGCATGTGACTGAAGAGCCCGATCCTGGACCCACAAATTCTGAGGCATCTGGGGCAGGGGAAGGCGCTTGTAATCGAGCTGTCACCGTCTCCCAGTGGTCTCTCCTTTCTCCTCCACGTCGTCTCTGCGCTGTGCTTCAAAGTCTTGTGTGCCTTTATGTACTGCTGTTCTCCACCTATGTATGTCTTCTGCAGTCTTTTCCCAGCATTCACAGTCGATGTTAGTCTTTTGTAGGTTTCCTTTAAAGGAAGCCTTTTGTAGGTCTCAGATTGGGGCTGCGTAAGTGAAGATCGGCCTTATGACCGTTTATATACAAAATAAAAATTACGAATGAGAACGAATAGCCGTTTAGCGGGCAAATGGTTAAAAAATGTTTCACTGTACACTGTAAAACGTGTTAACCCCGATCTGTAACCTATTTAAGTCTGACTACGCGTTTTAACTCGTACGCGACAGGCGTATTCCATTGACAGCCCCGCCCAGACCATGCGGTCGACACGTCCGTTCTATATTCACATTTCACTTACTGCGCTAAAAAATATGCGCTTTACGATGCTGTATATAATCATTACACTTTACACATTACAATCAGCTATAAAAATATAACATTCATAGTATATTTATATAACATTTAATCATTCTCTGTCGGAGTTTCAGGTTAGGTCTGTTCTACTATATGGCTGCGAAACTTGGACTCTAAGCGTGAATGTAATGAACCGGTTGGAGGCGTTTGAGATGTGGATATACCGCAGAATGCTCCGTATACCGTGGACCGATAGGGTCAGTAATGCAGACGTACTTCAGAGAACCAGAGCCAATAGAGCGCTGTTGTCGAGTGTGAAAGTTAAAAAGGTCTCATATTTGGGTCATGCGCTAAGGGGAGAAAAATACCACCTCCTTCGAATGGCATGTTTCGCCTGTCTATGGCATTATCAAATGATATTTCATAATATCTAGACTGGCGAAACATGTCATTCACATACAATATAATAAAACTTCTAAATAACAGACGTATTCATTCGTAGTCATTATTTAATATGAAGTTGTAGCTCAAGAAACAATAAATAATGTGTACTAGCTACGTAGCCTCGGTATGGGAAGGTTAATCCAGACTTCACTAGTAATTTCACATTTTAGACATAGTTTGTTGCAATTTGTATCTTTAAAAAACATCACGTACCGCAGATGGTGTTTCGCAATACATACCTATAATATTATGTAAGTATATACCAAAACGGTACACGGTCTAACCCCGTTCGGCACGCGTGGTGAGACCTTCTATCTCAAGGTCACGGAGTGTAGGGCGATCCCAACAAGAAGGGGTGGGGGTTGCGCTAGGTCAGAGATGGTTAACTTCAGTTCATGATCCAACTTTCTCTAAAGTCTTTCTTTTAATGCGTATATGGTATATAGATGTACGGTATAAGGAACTTGGTGATTCTATTCCATGACACATTAAGTATTAATTGGAATTTGTTTTAAGAAATATCTATTCCTAACATTTATTTATTTATTTGTAATTAAAGTTATATGCGATATGTTTTTTAATGAAAACGGTTTTAAACATTTTACACCGAGGAAGGAATTCTGCTGTACGAAATATTTTTGTGAAAAGTTCTAAAAAGTGAAATAAATTGTTTTTCAAGCCTAAATATTAATTATAAAATTAATCACAATTTATTTATACTTAATTTAAATATATTATAGTTACCTTTTTATGTCGTTATTTTTCGTAATATTATAGACGTATATTATTCAATATTAAAATTGTGTATTTTTTATTTGTTCATACCCGCTAGTTTCAAGGTGACTTCAAAGCTTATCAACCCCTGCTGGCGGGTGGTATCAGGGTCGGTGAATTTAAAGCCGCACCTCTCCCCCCTCTCCCTCAGCTCAAAGATCCGCTCCTTCAGCCCTCAACAAGTGTATTTAATGGAAAACGCTGGCAACGTAAACTTGACTTTATTTTAAGTCAGTACTTTCAAACGGTCGCATCCCATGGAACAAAGGGCGGACCAACTGGGTGGCGTTCGGGAACCTTATTAGATATTTGCTAAAACAAACTTTCTACTGTGAAAACCCATTCATTTTTAATACATATAAATACACTCTTTAATTTAACAGACATCTGCTCATAATATTGGTTATATAACAGTTTTAATGTTGTAAAATAGTTATCATTAAACTACTTTAATTAAATTAAAATGAATATGACGAAGACAAAAATATTGACTAACACACAAATTGAAGACATTAAAATCCATAATAAAAATGTACAAGTGGTGAATGAATAAGTGTACCTTGGTCAGGCATGGAGGCATGGACGTTAACTAAAGAAGCAATGCACAAAATCAAAGTTAAACAGACGTCTAGCGCCATTTTAGCGTTACCACTCTTCCGACGATGTGATGTCCGACACTCTTGTTCTGGCTCTAATAGTGGTATATCTCACCCTATCGGTTATACGAATTCCCAAAATTGGTCTTTATGTGCTCTTCACATAGTTCTTTTTATTAATGTGGTATAACAGTGAGGGACGGGGCTGAGGACCGTGGGGGAGCTGTTCCGAGCTGCCCAGGACGGGGAGGCCTACTCAAGGGTGATAGTCAACGTTCGGGAGACCTGACAGGACACGGAAAGAAGAAGAAGTACGAAGATACGTGAAGAAATACGAGTATAACAGTAAATAGTTAAATCTCGCAGTCAATATATTACTTATACAGCCGATGCCGTCCACTGTTGGACATAGGCCTCCCTCATACTTCTCCACATACTCCTATCTTGTGACTTCAACATCTAGTCACCAGTAATTTTCCTTATGTCATCAGGCTATCGTGTGGGGGTTTTCTCTCTATTTTTTCTATCATCATGAGGTCTTCCACGCCACTACGCTTCTGCTCCATAACATAAAATGAATATTATATTCCGACATGAATTTAAAACATACGCGAATATTTACAAAAAAGACGATGAAACTCTAATTTAAAAATTGACCGAAGTTCTGAATGGAATAACGAACATGTATAACTTAATTTAGTTGTATAAAACAAATTTAATTCACTGTACTAAAAATATATTTCTACATTTACAAGTATACTGTTAAAATGTATTTTTTGTAACGTCTGAAAACAAAGTTTTGATTAGACTTTAAAAACACAAATGGCTACATATTTAAATGAAGAAAAAAGCTCTCCAAAGTACTCCAACTTGGAAAATACAAAGTCAGAATTGAAAGATCTCTCGGCGGTCTCAAGGGGATTGACTTTCATCGAATATAAAAGTTTTGTTGGCGGTCTTCTTTGCCGAGTTTACTTGTTGCTTGGATATAAATACGACTTAATTATGCGCTCTTCATTCTTTTGAATAAACTCGCTCATCATTTCAGAGCCATATGCCAGAAAAAGCGCTTGTTGTTCGATAATTCGAAAATTGTTCACATATTTCGTCTTGGTATTTTGAGGAATTGAGCCCCTAGTTTCTCATTGTACTCATTGTACTAATTAATTAATTAGTACAATCAAATCTACATAGATGGCTAACTGGAACTGCCACGTGAAAATAAGTATGGATTTGGAGTATATATACAACTTCCAAAAAAAATGTATCATACATGATCATAACAATGGTGGAATGGGGAATGTTGTAATTACATAAAGCGTGCGCTTAACCCAACCAATGACAGGTCATAAGTCCTGTAAACACCTTGATCATCCATAGTCAGTTTCCAGTTTGTTTCTTCGTCTCTATTGAGATATAATTAAAAATTTAAATTAACCACCCACAGGTGAAAATCCAGGATTCGTATACAGATATAAGTATACATTTCACAAATATTAATAATGATAGATTTTATTATAGGTAAATCGTTATTTCTGACGTATCCATGTTGCGTTTATTCCTATGCTCTATTTTGTAATCAATATTCAAAACACTTTCACTACCCCTTTAGAAGGATCTGTTACTTGAGACGGATAATTCTTGAATATAATTTATTTTCAAATGGTTCCATGCCATTCTAAAATATATTTTCACGTGTCGCAACTATTGTCCTTCACACTCGAATTAGTTACGTTTTTTTGACGTGGCGTGATCCTAATCGCTTCAATATTGTTATTTTTAATCTCCAAATTATAAAGCAACGAATTTTTTCCTTAGAATACAGTTTTTTTATATACATAATTGAACCACCCTACTTAAGCAGTTTTTTTGTGATATTTATTTGATTGTTACGATAATTTTTTCCCCCTATTTTATGTGTAATTTTTAACTGTTTTCTACCGATTACAATTTCACAATTTTCAATATCAGAGTACCAAGCTTAGTCATTTTCATAGTTTATTATTTTTACACGAGTCGTGCAATCACTTTTGACTTATGTTACTGTTAATATTTAAAATACATTTTGAAGGGAAATCAAAATCGACCACCAAGATCAAAAACAAATTGTGTGAAGTTTTTACTTTTAAATTTTCAACATCTTATAATGGTCTTAAAGTTGTACGTAATAATTTTATCATTTCTTGAACAATGATTTAAAACTCCATATAAAATATTTAATACGAATAAAAAAGTCTGTTTTCTAGTATTTTCATCATATTTTTTTGTAATTATGGGAGATGACTATTGGTGGCGATGAGGTTCGCAACCGATCACACCGCGTCTCTGTAAGCAAGAAGATCCAAGTCCAAGACACTGCCTTAGCTAGGCGAAACAAGTATTTCCCATAAAAAAATACAACTTCTTGACAACTGACGTTTTCTTTTGTATCGTATTAATTAGTTCGTAGTACAATATTATCAACCTTTTGTTAAAATATAAGCATTCATGGAATGTACTATCCTAAAAACGACCGTTTATATCAGCACATTGTAATGGTTCAAATAACCCTTTCTAATGTTCATTGCATTTTATACAAAAATATATTGATTTAATCAGGGATAAAATCATAATATTATTTAAGGGTTAATTTATTCAATTGTTAACTTTCACATATTTGTATGTTTGAACACATTAACCTTTTCAATCCGACCTTGTCGGGTTTATTGTGAAAATAGCCTTCCCGATGCTGGGTTCTATTTGCACCCGAAGTGGGAAATACTTTTTGCCTTTCACTTCTTGTTTGCAGAGCGAGCGTCGCGTTGGCTTCGTTTCTCACCTGCGTCGATTTTTCTCTGGCATTAGGGTTGTACCTACCTGCAACTGGGTACGACGGTGAGACACGCTACAGGGATATAAATAAACCTTTCTGATGTTAACGATACTTTTATGATATACATATACATTTTAGTATATTTGTTCACCCATGCAGTTTTGAGGCAAAGACTTCTTGAGGTCAATATAAAAAGCGACCAGGTCATAATTATTCAGCAACACCCTTGATGGGCTGGTCATGTCTTAAGTATGACTGTGATTAGACTCCCAAAGAAAGAAACGGTACTTTCAACTGACTAGGAAAATGTTCCAAAAACTCCCTGAAAGCGAACCTCCAAAAGATAAACATGTTGACGGTTGGGAATGGCTGGAGGATAGAGCTAGATGGAGAACAGCAGTAAGTATATAACGGAACCCAAAACTTCCAAGCACGAGGTAGTAACTATGCTCTAGGAAGAGAAGAACGGAAGAACTATCAGGGAAAAGCTGCCAACGTCTTCCTATACTCTAAATGCTTCGGAGTGTGTACGTCCGTGATTGTAGTCTTCAGCCATAGAAGGGCCCACATCCGTGATAGACAGTTTTTCTCGGACACTTAGGGCAGCCGATGATGATGATTATGGCGTCATGACTCTGACATTCAGGAGTTTTAATAAAATTAATAACGGTGCGATTCAACAGATCTGTAGCAACAGTGACCAATATGGTTAAGTGCGAGCACAAATCATCAAAGAATCGGCCGTGGCTGGCTGCTTAAACGACACCATATGAAGGAACAAATACTCGCTAACTAAAAAAAAAGTCAGGGTATACAAGGCATGCCTCCGCCCCATCATGACATATGGGATAGAAGTCAGAGCCGATACCAATAAGATGTTCGGCAGAATCTTCAGAGATTGGATCAGAAATGAAACGATAAGGTATGTCTGTAGTATTGAAGGCACAGCGAGGTGAGGAAGAAGCAGAAGGCGCTTTTGGAGATATCACGTGAACCGCATGGATGATACAAGAATTGCAACAATTGTCAAAAATGATAAACCCATTAGCAATAATCTACCAGGAAGGCCGCCGAAGAAATGGAGGGATGACTGGACGTCAATACCGTCACAAAACTATAAAAAAGAAAAATTAGGGTATCATCTTATTTTTATTATCTCGCGTGATGGCTTTTTGTTGTAATACTCACCACAAAATCATTTTACTTTTTTATTATTCTTCCTCAGCCTATTCCCGTCCACTCCTGGACAAAGGCCTCCTCCATTCGCTTCCATGTCACTCTGTCTTGTGCAGGCTGCATCCAGGTTATTTCGACGTGTCTGTTCAGATCATCCTTCCACCGTAGTTGCGGTCACCCTGCACTTCTCTTTGCCGTCCACGGTCTCCAAGTCAGTAGTCTGTCCATTTTTCATCTGAGCTTCTGGCTACGTGACCTGCCCATCGCCATTTTAGAGTCGACCCGGTGGATGATGTCGGTGACCTTTGTTTTTTCTCTCACCGTATCGTTTCTGACTGTCTCCTCGGCTTATTCCTAACATGGCTCTTTGGGTCATGCGTAGTTTCTCGACACTTTGTTTGGACAATGTTACAGATTCAAGGCCATGAGTACCAACTGGCAGAACGCAGGCTTCATTGACTTTTCGTTTCAGGTTGATTGGTATTTTCCGTTTTTTTCCGGTTTATTATATTTTTAATAAATCTGCTGATCTTTTTTCCTTTCAATATTTATATCCATTTGCTATTTCTATATCTTGAATGGTAACCCCGCTCTACTGTATGTGTGATGGCATATACCATTCGTGTTATCATGAAGGTTGTGTGTACCTCTGGGGGTAGAGCTTCCACCGGCGGTACAGGTGTGGCGAGGTGAAGCGAGGTGAGACGAGGTGAGGCGAGGTGAGGCGGCGAGTGTAATGCATTGTGCCCAAACGGCAAGTCACTGATTGCTACCGCTTTTGTCAGCCCATTGTACCGCTCGCTGAATTCGATCCCCCACGGTGAAGTGCGGTTTTCTTTATGAAATACTAAGGTTTTTAATCTATCCAATGTTACGTTTGTAATGAGGTTTAGTGTTATGGCATTAGACACTATTGTATCTATTTGTCATATTATCAAATACACGTGATTCGCTGATATTTGCTTATGCTTCCTAAGTCCATATAGTGTGATTATAATGAAGATTCAATATTTGATTTATTTCATCGTGCAACGTTTTACTTAATCTTCCTTTATTTTTAGTTTCGTTTACATCGTTCACATATTTTTATTTTTTATTTTTCCTTTCCATGTATCCAAGTTATAAAATATAGAATGTCGGCCACGCGAGGAGTCGGAGAAATCGATGTGCATGCATAACATGATGTATGACTGTTGAGGAATGAGAGAAGTATTTTAAGAAAAAAAAGTGTGGCAGTCCATTTTTTTCAGAAACGGCGTGATGGTTAGTTAGTTAGTTTTATTTTTTTCAGCATGAAAAATATGTGTTTACGTAAAAAAAATGTTTTTTCGAATAGATTATTCTCATATATAACTAACTAACTAACCGTCACGCGGTCTCCCCAGAAGGGTAGGCTGAAAGAATGGGCTGCCACACTTTAACCGATGCGACACTCCATCCTTCTCTTTTCGCCCCACAGGAGACGCGGTGTGATGGGTTGCGAACCCCATCGCCACCAATAAGCATCTCCCGCGCACACTTCGATTCAATTCTCATATATTTTTTTAATATCTTGATTATAATTAGTATAATTTTTTAAACATCGTTTATCGTAAAATTTTCTTCTTATTTACGAGTACATTGGCAGCTAACCAACAATATAACCGTAACCGCTTTCCCTTTGAAATATTGTAGGTTGCGGCAATATCCTATTCCTGCTGAGCGAATACAACCAACACTAACTTTAGGTAGAATTGACTAAAATGCCCTGTAACGTATACATACTTTTTTTCAAACACCACCGAATTTTCATAAAGTCACGATGAATTCCGATGGATCCCACAATGCCGTTTGGTTGGGGGAACTGAATTGGGTTATAAGTTTGGGTATTTGTAAATTTGGACCGCGGGCGACGGTCTCCGGGCTGAGTTTTGTGTTTCCCAGTTAAATGGCGCTGAAAGCTCTTATCCCCTCCCCTCCCCTCCTGGGCGCGGGCTCGGCCCGTTATCATTAGCCTGCAGGAATTACACAAACTCGGTATTATTATCGCTTTCCCTCTGCACCGCGAAGGAGGTATTTATTGAGGGAAAATGTGCGGTTCTCCCGCTGAACTGTCCCCCTCCCTATCGATTTAACAGTAGGGCTGTTACTCGAGTTAAATCAATTTTCAATAAATATCAGATTTTTTTATCATACATTTTATTATTTCACCATTATATATTGTATATATACCAGTCTGTTGATGCCAGCGATCATGGCGAAACCGGTCGCTGTCGAAATAAAGACAAAAGTGGAAGTAGTTAAAAAAACACATTTTATTTATACAACAACATTTTGAATGTATACAAATTCTTGTAGACAAATACTGGATTTCACCCATTGCGGATAAATTATTTTTATTTTACAAGGATTAATTGTATCTCAATAGAGACGAAGATGCAAATTGTTTTCTGGGAACAGAATATTATCAAATATGTACAATATGAATACCAGGAACGCGTGAGAGATGGTCCGACATTAGGAAGACAAGATGCTCTCTAACGCAAGGTTCCCAAAATTTTTGTCCCGTAGACTTCTCGCCGATTTTTTCTGTATTGCGTAAACCATAACATTGATTTTTTTTTCAAATTTTTCTATAAATATAAATAAAAAACATCGTTTTATTTAATTATTACTTAAAAAACATCGTTTTATTTCATTATTATTTAAATATAAATTTGTTTTTGAAGCCGACACCGAACTACTAACTTTGATAGGGTTTTCTATAGAAAAAATGAGTTAACTGTACATATAATTAGGTAATTTGTGTATTTTATAAGAAATTATTACGTAAGTCCCTACATACGTACTCTCTGTGAGATGGATTATTGGGAAGCTGATTTTCGAAAAGCCAATATTTTGGAGACACTTGCCTAAATGGATCCACTCTCGTGGACCCCCAAATTTATTTTTAAATGACGTGGGGATCCCTTGCAGGTCAGAATCGACCACTTTGGGAATCACTGCTCTAAAGTCAAGAGTAGTTGTCTTCTGAACGTTCTTTCACTAATATGAAAGACGTCGATCTCCGAGGAGACCGCGTGAAGAAATGTCAATGTGGTGCACGATCAAGGTAAAGCTGAGAATAAAACAAATATAAAGAAACGTGGCACGATCAAATCATAGAATCTTTTAATGAAGCCACGTGAATTCATAGCTTAAAAAATTGACGAGGCGAATGTATGAAAGTTAAGGGTTTGAGATAAAACAGTCTTACGGTCCATCCTTTCTCCTAATCCTTTCTAGGAATCGGCAAGATCATTAGTTAGGTGGTTGGGAACGTGAGCAATAAGTGTAATTACCTCGTTTCATATGTACGAAGGTCATCCGGAAAGTAGTACCCGTTTGGTAATGTAAATTTTTTTTTGTATAACGTTTAATTACTAAATATTCTCTACATAGTCAACTTATTTAAGCATTTGTCGTAACATGTGACAAGTTTTTGTATCCCAGCTTCATATTCCTCCGCCGCCAGTGTATTGAGATACGTAGTCACAGCTGCTTTCAGCTCTTTATTACTTTTAAATTTCTTTCCTGCCAAAAAGTCCTTGAGTTTTCTAAACAGATGGGAGCCAAGTCTGGATTTTAGGGTTCGTCCGTAATGACTGACGGCCGTCCCGAACGCTCGTCATCATGGGTGTTCTCTCTTCCCAAGTTGAAATAACGACAATAGCGCCGAACACACGACTCATCCATAACATTGTCTCCATACACCTCCTTCAATTGCCTATGAATATCGCAAGGTCGCACATTTCTTGCGTTGAGAAATTTAATCACAGCTCTAACGTCACAACTGGCGGTGTTCTCTATTTTCTTGAAAATTAAAAACACTCACAGAAACATCACAGTCAATACCAGCGAGATCTAATGTTGCACACAGACAGCTAAAATGCAACTGAACATGTTAGTACTTATGTTTTGTGTGATTTTGGGTAACAACGTGTGATTTTTCCTTCTCGACCGACGTTTCGGAGATCGTTGCAGTCTCCATCTTCAGGATTACTTCATTATCACCACCACATTACCCTGAGAAACGTCGGTCGAGAAGGAGAAATCGCACGTTGTTACCCAAAATCACACAAAACATATTGCTGTCAACCGTGAAAATCTACGCAATTATGTGTTAGTACTTGTCCGGCGGCTACTCTATTCGCCTACGCTCCGCACGGCGTAAACGGGTACTACTTTACGGAGGACCCTCGTATCTAAACATTTGTTTAATCGCTATTTATTTGTCACCCTTTTGATTGATGACAATAAAAGGCTAAATTAAATTAACGTAAGTCCCGGATGGACAAGGAACAGGCCTAGATAGTGCAGCGAGACTGACGAAAGGGCGTCGCTGCGTCCTATAACAGTCTCGGTGGTGGTGGGAACCTTATATATATTTATTTGTCTTCTTCTGCTTTATTTAGGACTGTGTCCTGTTATTTCTCAGAGCCTGTTTCTGGGATACAGATGTCCAACTGTCTCGCCATCTTTTAGGTGGTTTTTCTATTCATCCATCTTTCAGGTCGATTTCCTGTTGGTACTTTATTTGCGGCTATATTTATCACTCTTTCAGAACATGCTCTTTCCACATGATCTCTCCAGTAGCGTCTTCTCAGTCTTCCCCATCCCACGACATCTTCCACATTGCAGATCTTTCTTATTTCAGAATTTCTTATTCTGTCTCGGAGTGTCGTTCCCGCAACAGATCGGAGAGTCTTCATTTCTGTGGTTCTTAGGAGATTTTTTGTTCTGATGGTGTCAGCTCTCGTTTTTATTCCATATGTCATTATAGGACGTACGCGCGTCTTCTAGATTCGAATTTTGCTCTCCTTTAGCATATTTTTATATATATTTTTATTTATTTGTATTATCGTTAAGTAAGTTTTTGTGTTTTTGGTTTGCAAGGATTTTCACTTTAATCTAACGACACCTGTCTCTATCCCTGGCTGGGTTTCGCAGATACCCAGTCCAAAATAATAACACTAAACTAACCAAAATGGATAGGTTTTGTGAAGTAATGGTGAATAATTCGCCCATATCCCTCGTGCTCCGGCGCGGGATATTCCCGTGAAACAGCCCCCATTCGTGTGAGATTTTTCTTTCAATTTTCCTCGCTTGTTTATTATGCAAACGAAATACTTCGCCGTTTTTTTTTCTTGTGGGTGATGTGTAATTTTCACTTCGTTCGTACGTCGGGAAATTTTGTTTCGTGAAATGCTTTTAGATGTAATATTTGTCCATAAAAGGAAATCGCTTTCTACTCCTAGTTAGTAAATTGATCGTGAGAAATACCCTTTTGTGTACGAAAATAACTAAGTTAATCTCGTGCAAATTGCACCCACAATCTTTTAATCTTAAACGTCTGATTTAAACTCTTTTTCTCTGCTCTTATAGTTAATTAATAATGTAGTTTTGAATCTCTTTCATTCTTTATTTAACCTTACGGCGTTGACACTGTATGGAATTCCAACATTAATCAAGAAAGAAAATTTAACACTTTGTTAAACTACTTTTTTTAATGTAAATTTTTATTAAACAGTCCATTTATTTGGCCGAAACACTATGATACTTTAACATTATTAACTGTTAAATTTAAAAAAAACTTTGTTTATGTATCAAAAATATAATTTTTTATTATATTTTTGAAACAGCTGTTCGAAAAATAACAAATATTAGAGATCTATTAACATATGAAGAAGAAGAATATACAAGAATAAACACATGTTTCGAAGATATACTCCATCTTCTGGTGTAACTATAACTTGATTATAGCTTATCGTTTTAGAAAGTTATAGTTACATTGGAAGTTAGTTAATTTATTTTTGTAGTTTTTTTTTTTATAAATATAAATATATATGAAAGTGGTTTTACACATTGTGAAACTTTCTTTTATTTTTTTCTTATATTTAATGTTATATATTGAAGAATACAAATTTATGTATTAGAATAATGTTATATGCATCAGTTGAAGACCTGTAATAAAATCTAAATTGTTCATTATACGAGTACTATCGACATTGTTTCATTTGCAAGATTAGAGTATGATTTTTATTTTTCAATCTCCAATAAATTTTATCATCGTTTAGCAACCCTTTTTCATTATTTTTCATGAATCCTAAATTGGAAATTGATATCGGAAAATTATTTTCTCCGACGAATCCAGATGAAAATTCAAATAATCCATTTAAATACGGACGTAGAGACAAATTCGGCAAAGTTTGAACAAATTGTCCTCTTTCCATGGCGCTCGCGATCGAGCGGGCGATCAGATTTCAGCTCAATAGGCCTCCCATCCGACTGTAAAATATGTTCCTAATCGTAAAAATAAATGCCCCTAGTTAATGGCTCACTCGCGTGCCTGTGCCGGGCTCAAACCGTCATAATCCCGACGGAAGTGCAAGCTACAAGTATGTTTTCTACCAGCGCGGGGTTCTTTCTTGATTATAGCTTATCGTTTTAGAAACTGTTTGATTTTACGGCGGATTTGGGGTCCGACTCGTGGGGCCTACACAATTCAAATAGAACTTATTCTCTTGAACATAATAAGCAAACAAATGACTACGCTTTCTGGATACGTTATGTTAATTTTTGTTTTTGTTGTTTCGGTTCAAAAAATCAATTTTGTTTGTGACCCAAATTTTACGACCAAACACGACGTAACGTGAACGTGGTAACATACATGATTACATTATCAAATCTAATCAGTTTATTTTCTTAAAAAACATGTTTATGTTTAAGGATATATGTATTTGAAAACAGGTAAAATAGAGGAATGCGTGACAAATGCATCGACTTCAGTAAGATAAGATACTCTCTTAAGTCAGGAGTATTTAATTGTCTTCTTAACGTACTTGGAACTAATATGAAAGGCGTTGATTTTCGATGTGAACATGTTCAGCAGAGTCAACTTAGTAGACTTTTTAACTAATTAACTAACTCAGCCGTCTCTCCGAAGGGGTAGGCAGAAAGAATGAACTGTCATCCTTTTCTTTCCTGGTATACTTTTCGTTCCTGAACATTCACAAGACGTGTCATGCACGCACGTCGATTTCTCCCGACTCATCACGTGGCCGACATTCAATATTTGATTTATTTGATCGTTTCACGTTTTCCTCGGTCTTTCTCCATTTATGGATTAATTTACATCATTAACAGAGTGTTCATAACAATTTCATTCGCACTGCATTCATTTTTTATATTTTCATTCGACACTATCATACTCAGATTTTCCACACATTCGTAAATTTGCAATACAGACAAATTTGAAGTAATAATTAAACGTGATCTCTTTATTAAACACTGACTATTTTTTTCCTGACGAATCTATTCTTGAAGATTCGATAAATTCGAAACAAAAGTTAAGCCCGGTTTATTAAAAGGGTTAATTGAGATTTCTCATTTATTCAAATGATCTGCAAACCTGACTGTGTTTGATTTTAGTTCCTGTCGCTAAAGTTAGTTTTGCTCCTCGTGTTTATCGCTTTCACGTATTTGTATTTATTTAATAAATTGAACGTTACTTGCAATAGACATCCCGCCCTCTTGACTCTTTGTGAAGGAAGTGCCTGTGTAAAGAGAGAGAGCGCCATTCGTGTGAATCAACTCCCTCAAAGGATCTTTCACAGAGGACTTCCTGAGAACATGCTCTCTTCAGTCCCCGTGAGCCCATTGCAAGTATTTCTCTTTCCTTCGTTTTATTTGTAAGTGTACTATATATACACGACACAACTTGTTTCATACATATGCTCAATGTATTGCCATAAAAATAAATCGTCTTCCTATAACTGATGTTTGAGTATGACTTGGAGAATAATACAATATTGATCCCCATAATCTTTTCGTGTATGTTTTTTTTTATATATTTTTATATCTTTATATATATAATTCTTCTGTACGAGCGTATATAGATGAGCTACTCCTAAACGGCAGGACCGATTTTGATGTTTGAGTGGATCCCTGGATTGTTTAGATTCATAATTGGACCCGGTAGATGAGCGTTAAAATCTTCTGGGATGTTTAGCAGGCAAGTCAACGTTCGGACAGGACAACGTCTGTTGGGTCGGCTAGTTATTTATATATTTTACACATTCACCAGAGAGCATTACATGTCATACGTGTTTACGAGTTATACATTGAAGTTAAATCAAGTATAATTAAATCTGAAAATATCGTCAGGTTTTATAAATAAAAATATATTATTGTTACTTCGAGAATGAATGCGGCCTTGGGGTAATTGATTTTACAAAACGGTGCACGAATAATAATAATAATAATATGGGTTACGTACATATTTTTTGTGCGGAAAAAAGGGAAAAAAACTTTTTATTAACATTATCATGTCAATTTTGTCAATCAGCAATTTTGAGGCGCTTTGAAACGGAAGTGTGTGACTTTATGATGAAGTCCTGTTTTTTCGTTTAATTATTTAATATAAAGTCGAACATCATTCAATTGAAAAAAGATTATTAATTTAATAAAAAATAACGTAGTTAAAATTTCAGAAAATTATAAAAGGCCTTAAAAATAAATAAATATTAAAAACAACCAAATTACCTTACCCTTGTTCCCTTTGTCCTACAATCCTAAATATGTAACATATATCCCTTCATATACGAGTATACTAAACTCCCCCTTTCTTTTAGTAACGATTTTTCTCATTTTATTGATAACATTTCACCCTGTGGAAGGACGTCTGTGCCCCGAAACATGTTTTTGAATTGTGCAAGAAAGTGTTGTGACACTACTACAATGTTTTTAAAAAATTATTCAAATGTTAATCCACAACACAAAGTGTTTGCGAATATAGAATAAACTCATTATCATTCAGCTCGTGTGGTGATTTATTTACATAATAAAACGACGCTTTATTAATATGTCACACATCGTGTTGCGTTAATCTCGTTTTGAAACCAAAATCAATTCCGTTATTCTGCTCTTCCCGCTCGTGCCGCTCGTGCCGCATCATCCCCGAGGGAGCTACCGCCGATTTACAAATTATGCACGAGCGCATGATTGAACATTTCCCACTGTGCACCGCCCATCCCGTTTATAACGATGCGCGGGCTCCGATTGGACCGTGTCTCCCCGCTTATTGCGTATTCAGATTCCCCATTACGTTATGGCAAATCGGGGAATTAAATTTCGGTCCTGTGAACATTGTCATTCGGCATTAATTCGCCGAATCGCTGGCAATGTTATATTTTTGCATGAAATGTCAGGCGCGCCATTGCGAGCTGCATTGTAAGCTTTTTATTCATCAGATTTATGTTATTGTTGCCTGTGCGAATTTACTGTTTTTCATTTATCGTTTGGCTTTTTTTTAATGACAGGTAAATCCTTTTATGAATTCATTTAATAACTCAATTTTTATATTTGTTTTATTATATTATTTTCTAACAGATTGCAAATATCAGATGCAGTGTTCATAATAAGAATTTTAGATTTAAAACACGCCTCAATGCGCCCTTGGCGGTGATTACATCAAGAAAACGGTGCTAATAGATAACATATTATATTAAAAATACGAGTATGTTTATTATAAGTCAGATTACCTGAAAGACTATATTCTGAAAATGAATTTTGAATTGCTAGTTTAAAAAAAATGTTGGATGTAATTTTTTTTCCCTAGAAGTTAATTGTAGTTATAAAAATCAGTTAGGATTTTTTTAATTTAGTAAAAAATTGATTGTTTTTTTAATATTTCTATATTTGCGACCAGTATAACTTCTCGCACGTAAAGTTGGCAATGTACTGGAACTGTTCGAATCTAGAAGAATAATGGAATCAAAAATGGGTCTGATTCTTAAACATTATTTGAGTTACTATGATTCTTCAACATTATTAACTACTTAATTTAATGCAATTGTTCAAGTTGTTTTAAAACACTCAAAATGTGTGGTTAAACTCAACAAGTTGATTATAAAACCTGATGATTTCAACATAGGCTGGCGAAACAGCTGTCGTGACAATTTCATAATAATAAATCAAATAAATAGTATTTAATTGTTCTGAATACTATACTATTTATTGAAAATCCTTTGAAACTGCTCTTTGCATTTGTTCGTAACACCTGATGATGCCAACATAGATTTGAGAAAAAGCTTTTGCTAATGTTTCACAGAAATTAATAATTAAATTGTCATAGTACGTTATGAATTATAATATCAAAAGCCATTGTTTAATTGGTTTATCGTAGATTTTATTTATTTAAAAAATATATGAGTAATAAATCTGTTTCACCTTGCGAGGGCATTTTCAAACAAACTTAATCGCCAAACTGTGTTTCCTTATACAGTTAATATTTAAAGTTTTTAAGTTTTCTTAAATCATCCAACTAATATATAATTGTTTTATTTAAAAAAAAAACTTTATTACCAATCGCGTTTGACATTATAATTTTTGTTAGATCACATTATTTCGGCTTCAATATTTTTATTCTTCGGTAAAGTTCACCTTTTATTAATCTCACTTGTCTGTAAGATATCGTTTGTGAGTGTACAATCTGATGAAATCTCTAGGATTTGACATTCGATCAAAAAGGCCCGAAGATATCCTTTCCCAGATATGGAGAGCTTATTATGTGGCGCCCGCCCGCTCTCATAGACTTGGCGGTGCTCTTCCCTGAATTGCCTATAAAAACCGTAAAATATATTTGATTGATGGTTCCAAAGGCCGTGCATGGAATGAGACTCATTTGATATTTTATGATTTATCGGATTGAATTAGACATCGGACGTTTGCGCAATAACCATAAAAGATGTGCCCGACTTGTACAGCCTTTGGATATGTGCCAAAAGGGAATTTTTGTTTTTTTCCGCCTTCGGAACACTTGAGAATTTTCCTTTTATTTATTTGCATTCTTCTGCCAATTCTCAAAACGGACATTACTCTCATAACTGACTAACTAACCATCACGCCGTCTCCCCAGAGGAGTAGGCAAATATAATGGACCCACATATTTTCTTTCCTAACGTACATCTCGTTATTCCTCATCTGAGTCCTCTTTATCTTTATTTTTTCAATCCATGTATATTTTCGTACTATTTTCGGAAAAAATCCGTCCCATAATTAATGATTACCGAGGTGTATCATTATAAATATTAAATGGAAACAAATGGGTAAACCGTTTTATTTGTAAAGAAATGTATTATAGAAAAAAACTGTTGTTGTCTCACCAGATTCTTTTTATTATTTTGTTTATAATACTTTCGTCCGCCTTGCTTTCATTTTTATATCAAAATTTTACCCGTTCGTCTGAGAGATCTAGCTATTCATTATAGATATATATTAAATATTTTCATTCGAAAGATGTCTTTCTTAGAAACACTTTATTTCGTTCTACCTCAAATAACTTTTTTTGATTTACATAATGTCATTTGGTATTCCTTAACTATGTAATCATTGTCATAAAATTTCTTAATGAGTTCCGAGAAACACTTCTCAGTATTTCTGGGCCTATCTAAATAATTATTTGTTAAAAATGTATAAAACCACTTCGTTAATAAACTCCTCCATTTACTAGTGTATATACGAGCAAACAGCAAAGAGCTGAAATTTGACCACATTTGATAATGCCTTAGAAGGGCGAAATATGTCATTTCCATTAAATATAATAAAACCTCTAGAAAACTGACGTTTTCATTCGTATTAGTTATTAAATATGAAGTTTTACATGATTGTTCAAGAAATAATAAATATTTTCATTCCTTTGTTAATTCCATGCTTCACATCTATAGCATTTGCATTATATGTGAAGCATGGAATTAACAGTAACATCTATGCCATTGTATAGTATACAACCATCTTAGTTTATAATTTGGTAATGCCATGTAATATACATAAATTATAATAAAACTTCTAGAAAACAGACGTTTTCGTGTTTACATTCGTATTAATTAATATACTATAGGCTTTTGCGCGCGATGACAACTTTTATTAACTTAAAACAAGTTTTATTGTCAATAATACACTTTACGCAAATTTTCGTGTAATTAAAAATTGGTTTGTATACCGAATTCC
This sequence comes from Lepidostoma basale, assembly GCA_022606425.2. Lineage (NCBI taxonomy): Eukaryota > Metazoa > Arthropoda > Insecta > Trichoptera > Lepidostomatidae > Lepidostoma > Lepidostoma basale. The sequence goes on from JAHDVF020001307.1 coordinate 1,097,591, forward strand.
AACATAAATTGCAGACGACATTGATCTGATACTTGAAGAAGAATGATAACTTGAAAGAAGACAAAAACAAAGCAAAGTAGTGAGCATCTGTTATTGTTTAGGAGCCCATTCTGGCCATTATACAATGGAGAAAGCCAAGTTTTCAGCGCGGGCCTAGACAATGGTATTCTGGTGATACAAATTTCCTCGAATTAGGCGTGCCTGTATCAATTATTTCTCCCTCGCCGTTCCTTGTAGCCTTCGCCGCCCGGGCGACCCCTCGCTGCTTCTTGCCTTCTGCCTTTCGCCTTCCTCGGCTGCGATAACAATGCTCCACTTTACCATAATACACGACTTGCCTTAATTAAATTTTCTTGGCTAATTATTCACAGCTCCCGTCATGCACTCCACTGCTTCGCTCGCGTATTCATGAATTTCTTAAAAGCGTATAATTTTGGATTTACAATGAAAACTTTCTACGTACGAGTATACACACCGCATACGTGTACTGAAAGTATTGTATTTTGTGCAATAGAATTTCCTTTTCAAGTCAACAAAATATTTATCTTCAATAAGATGGTATTGGAAAAGGGTATTTTATTATTTATTTGTGTCTTGTCATCGATAATGGTACACGAATTCAAAGAAAATTTTCGTTTGTATAAATGTTTTATATTCTAGAAATTGATGCTGGTTATCTAAAAAAAAAATTAAATTTGATGCCTCAAAAAATATGTAGTTTAATATTCAATCTTTGAAAGCTTAGCTTTTCTAGAAGTTTTATTTTATTTTATGTTCATCAAAAAAACGTTTTAATTAATATTTCTTTTTTTGCGTATTCTGGGTGTCTGTGGTCCGAAACAAATTTGTGAAAAATTCAAAAAAGTGTTGTGAAAATACAATGCTTTAAAAAAATCTTCAAAAGAGATTTTGCATATTTGTTTAAGAAATAATAAATCCAATATAGAAATTTTTGTTTTCTTATTTTTATTGTCATGCATATTTTTGCTTCTCGGAATTCAATAATTAATATGAGAATTTGCCTTGGTGGTACATATTGCGTCTTACACTTTTATCATCAACTTTTGCCAGCGATATACATAAGTTTTTTAACGTATATTTTATATTCCATACTTCTCAAAAAGCACACTGAAATTTGCGTAGGTTAGTTGCCTTAGAGTGTTAGTCTTTAATATTCCCGGGAGACAAAAAATAAACGTGTTTCAATTTGCGTACTCAATATTGCATGAAATGTTCCGGTATTAATAGTCACCGTTTATAAAAATCTGGAACATTTCCGCCTTGTTCTGGTGTGTATAGATAGTTTCTCCGCCGGGAAATGCATGCCGCCAGCCATTATGCAAGCACTTTGAATAAATAATATCTCTCGACGTTCGCCGCAGTGTTAGGAGGTACTCAAAACAGATGTAAACTCTCAGATATTCGTGGTTGTACTATTCAGTATTCTGAAAATACACTATTTGAATTGTCTAGCTTTTAAACCACCAATATTTGTATAAATTGATTACGAATTAATCGCTGTCTTACAATAAAATAATGTTTATTTGTCTTATATTTTCGGAAAACATATTGGACTTGTACTTGGATCTTCTGGCTTACAGAGGTTCAGCTCTAATGGCTATTCCTCTTACGTCTGTAGGAAACATTGTTGGAATGCGATTTGGTGGTTGTTTTATGATGGGGCTAAATGTATGGCCCGGAGTGTCCCTCCGAAAGGGGGCGAGGGGGGATTTAGGATTTATGATAAAGTCTGACATAAACTTGTATGTCTTTAATATTTTTTTTAGAAAACGAACCTACATGATCATCATATTAATAACTGAATTTGGGCTTTTTTATATAGATGAAAATGACCGTTTTTTTTAGAAGTTTTATTATTTTAGCGGGAGTGCCATTTTTCGTCTTGCTAGGACATTATCAAATAAATACATTTTATAATGCCTTATCTAGCAGGGAAGGCAAAACATGTCACACCCATAAAATTAAAATGATTTTTTTTCGAAAACACGTTTTCATCCATTTGTGTTATTTAATTAACAAATTAGCATCACTATACTCCTACAAAATAAACAATCACATACCAATAAAAGAAAAAGTTATGATGTACGAAGCATATGTTAAAACCCGCCTGACATACTTATATAATTCGCCTCTGGAGGACAGCAAAGCTGAAGAACTTCGTTAGACTCGTAATTCTCGTAATCAAATACGAGACCTTGAAAATTGTACGTACACCGAGTAATTATGGAAGAGACAACAGATAGCAGCTACAAATTAATCAAAAACTCAGACGTACACAGACACTGGACCAGGAACTGTGACAGATATCACTTACCGAATCCACGAACAAAGACAGGACAATCAAGGATTTTGAACAATGGACTGAAACTTTACAACGACCTACCAAAAGACACAAGGAGTTTTACTAGAAACCAATTTTAAATATATCTGAAACATAATATAGTTACAAGTAAGATCTAAAAATGTATATCCATATAAGCTAATTTTTTTTTTTAAATTAAATAAATAAAATTATAATAATATTCAGTGTTACACCTTTGTTCAAGAGACAATAAAAAGTATACCGCTTTTATATCTATTCGAATTAATCATTTGTCGTGCTTGTTGGTGTCTTCGGCTTGATGAGCAGAACTATAGCTGTATATTTCATTCTATCTGAATCATACTTCTTCTTCCCCTTCGCCTCTTCCCGTTACTCGGGGTCGGCTTTTCTTATCATTTGGCGCCAGGTATTTATTTCGTAGGCAGCTTCCTCCTTAAGGCCTAGGGCCTTCATATCCCTCTGCACATTCGTCAGCCAGGTAGTTTGAGGTCTTCCTCTCCCTCTCCTTCTAGTCACGGAAAGACACATTTTCACGACATGGTCGTGAGGTCTCCTCATCACGTGACCATACCACCGGAGCCTTGTTTCCGACAACTTTTGTTTTATAGGGGCTACCTTGAAACTTCCCCTCACATATTCGTTGCGCACCTTGTCCTTCAATGTGACTCCGCGACCACCACCGACCACCGCAGCATGCGCATTTATCTTGAATGGAGTTTTTGTTCATGTATCTTTTTAGCTGGCCATACTTCGCTTTCGTATAGTAATGCCGGCCGGACAACTGTTTTATAATCTTGCCCTTTATCCTTATTGACATTTTCGCACAGAATTCCAGTCAACGTTCGCCATTTAGTCCATCCAGATATTGTTCGGTTGGTTATGTCCGCTTCAATTGATCCATCCTCTGATACGACCGATCCCAGATACTTTTTCACACAAATGAAATAAAATGCCTTTTTAAATTTAATTTTTGATTATCCAGAGCATCTTTGTAAGACGTGAAATAAAGGAGAATTGGCTGTAATTAATGCTAAAAGCGACCTCACTCCCCGCCTTACTCACACCACGTGGCCGCAATTAGAGACAGGCCATTCCGCCACCATGGCTCCTGCAATCCTTGAACTAACTTGGAATGGCGAACCTTCCCCTGGGCCGTGTATCATTACCGTTCCCACGAAATCTGGCCTGGGAAAATAAGCGTTCACCGAGAACGAGAATGCGAGAACATTTTTCCCCAATAAAGATAAATCTTAAACGCTGGATCAAGAAAATTTGTATTTTCTGATGTGTGTGTTTTATCTTTTTTATAACTAAGGCATTTTTCGTGATCAATATAATATTTTCTTTTATCGTTTTAAATTTAATTAATTATTATTAGGATAATCAATTCTTTTGATAGAAACTCTTGATACCACACATTTTAACTGTTATTCTATTTCGTATCAATGGTAAGAAAACTTTATAATCGTATAGATGACGTTAAAGGGGGCATTCGAAGACCTTTGTGGCCGGTGGTAAGTGCATTGACTAAGGTTCCGGGTTCGATTCCCGGCTATGGCAGTGTGATTGGCACAATTTTTTTTGGTCTGGTACAGAATTAGATTAGCTACCTATCACATGTCACGAGAATCACTATGATAGCTATAATACCCTTTATATCGATTTGGCTCGCGCTGTAATGGTGTAAAGAGCTATTCAACAAAATAATAATAATAATAATTCTCCTCTTATTCTTTATTTTTTTTTTGCTAACGCCGTCTCCTCGAAGCGATATACAGAAATAATGGACCACCACACTGTTATTTTGTGACATACTTCTCCCTCTCCCTCAACATTCATACATCGTGTGATGTACCCATGTCGATTTATCCGACTCCTCACGTGGCCGACATATAATATTTAATTGATTTGATCACGTGCCACGTTTTCCTACGCATTCCTCTGTTTTTTTTTGTGATGTTTCAATGCTTATTCTCTCCCAGGAATATTTCGGAGCTCATCTCTACCTCCGTACAATGTTTGTAAAATCATATTGAAAGTTTTTCTTTTTCTTCTTCACTCTCGCATATCTTGATTAATATTCCGCAGTTGCACGTCCCCTGTTTAATATTTACCCATCCATGAAATGTCCAGAAAGGAGCTCTGTTGGACGGTTTTTAAGGCGTTCCATAGAATGGTACCAGCTTATATATCTGTACTCTACTTCACCGAGAACCTGAATGCCAGACAGTCTACATTGCGATCAGCAAAGTCTTCCGCAATCGGTAGATTGACTGTGCCAAAACGCAGTCCTAACACAAATTTTGGCGACCGAGCCTTCACGATAGCCGGCCTTTCTGCCTGGAACAATATCCAGAAGACCTCAAGTTCATTGAGAATCCTTTAGAGTTTAGATCAAGACTCAAAACGTACATTTTAAAATTATTAACTGGGTCAAGTGCAGCCCTCATACTAAATATAATATGTTTATTTTCAACTGTTCATAAAACGGAGCATTTCCTACAGCGTCCTTGAGATTATTAATTCATAAAAATCGCGCTCTATTAATTTTCCAATTTATTATTATTATTATAGCTGAAAATTAATTAATGATTCATTGGTTTTTATTTGATTCGTTTTGTCTTCACTCCCTTGGAGTTTTCGGGAATTACTTCGCTCCGCCGATACCCGAAATCAAATCAATCAAAATATCTTCCCAAGTATTTACGCGTAATGACCCCTGTAACGATTGTAAGCAACAAAGTTTTAAACTCGTATTTTATTTTGATCACTTGTAATATTTCGTATAAACTAAAAATCGTCTTTGCTGCTCGGTTTTTTTTTGTGCCTTTTATATTGTCTGTCGCGGGAAGAATTCGGGTGACTGAAAAGAGTCATAAATCTTTTATTTTTTTTTCCTTTTTATGCTCAGAACTCCGTATTAAGCCTATTCCGACGGTTGAAAACTTTTAATGAGACTGCAGAGCTTAGAGAAATTGAGTTGAAAAGTTTCCTGCGATAGCCACCGCTTCTTGTATTTTTAATAGCTTTTAACTGAATATTTACTTGCTTATTCATTTCGTTAATTTTCGGTCAGGTTAATTATATTAGAGTCCGTGATATTCAATTCTCTTAATTCCTGAGAAGTGAATTCATTTTAAAAAATAAATAAATGAAAATTTTCCTTTTTGAATAATGTTTTCATTGTATTCTTTCTAAAAAAAACGTTTTTTTTATTATAGTATGTATATATAGTCTAATGTCATTTAAATTTTTTTTTTTTTGCTTAATCTTTTATTGCTGTGTTTGATGTAACATTTTTAATGACTTAGTAAACCAATCAAACATATTCCTATCCGTTGTCCCCAATTTAAAAAAAAATGCGTCCATTAACCCTTAAATGAACGGAAGGAAAATATTTCCCAATTGAAATTATCCATGTTCCTTTAGACACTGATTAGTTTTACCAACACAATGTTTTATAAATAAAATGAACATATCTGTCGATGGAATGGAGAGAATGATAACTTAAAAGAAGTACGTTAACATTATCTTCCTAGCGGCCAATTAAGGGTTAAAATTTCCTTCAACTTCAGAAACATTCCTAAATTATAGATTCTAATTTATACATATGAATATATATAATATGAATGAAAACGTCTGTCTTCTAAGAGTTTTATTAAGTTAATAATGCCTTAGAAGGGCGAAACATGTCATTCCATAAAAAACTTAATAAACAAACAAACAAACAAGCCATCACGCCGTTTCCCCGCAGGGGTAGACAGAGAATGGAACGCCACACTACTCTATCCTGGCAAACCTCTCTAGCTTCCTCCACATTCATACAACGAGCCATACACGCACATCGATTCCTCCGACTTCTAACATGACCAACCTTTAAAATTTGATTAATTTGGTCATGGCATGTTTTCCTCGGTCTGCCTCGATTCCGTACTCCATTTACATCATTAACGTATACTTTCTTAACTATTATTTCTCCATCCATGTGTTCCATATGTCCGAACCATCGCAACAATCCTTTCATAATTTTGTTCATAATACCTTCTTTCGCTCTACATTCCTTTCTTATATCAGCATTTGAGATTCTGTCGTATATCGTTCTACTACACATACGTCTTAGGGACCTCATCTCTACCGCATTTATTCTGCTTTCATCCTTCTTCTGCCAGTTCCGTGCTTCGCTTCCATACATTAGGGATGGGACCAGAACTCCATAATAAAACTTAATAAAACTCCTAGAAAACAGACGTTTTTATTTATATTATTATAATTATTTAATATGGAGTTTGAGATCATTGTTCATGGAACAATAAATAGAATGAAGTGGATTCAGCATTTTTTAAATATATTATTTTAAACCCACTAAAACGTACATTAAGTAAATAGATTTCTTTTTATGTGTGTACTTAACAAAGTGTTTATTTTTGTACTTGAAAGTAATATGCTTTTATCGTAAGTAACGCAACCAAGTAAGTGTCTCGACGTCTTTATCGATTCTCCTATAAAGCTTTCTGCACTCCACAATCAGAGCTTCTTCATCACAAAAACTGCGACTTTTTCACGATGTGATGAGTTTGTTTATTGTTATAGCACAATTCATAATTGTTTACATAATTCATTATTATATTTTGCCTCCCTTGAACGAGCTGGAAGGTATTAAAACCATGTACTTGATAAATGATTAATAAATACTAGTAATAAAGAATTTCAATTTAAATAATAATGAAATAAAACAATGTTTTTTTAACTACTTCCACTTTTGTCTTTATTTCGACATTGACCGGTTTTGCCAGGCTCGCTGGCATCGACAGACGGGTGACACTATCTGTCGATGCCAGCGAACCTGGCGAAACCGAACGCTGTCGAAATTAAGACAAAAGTGGAAATGGTTAAAAAAAACATCGTTTTATTTAATTGTTGATTAATAACGTTATTTAATTATGCACGGAATATTAACAGCTGATTAAAAATATTTCGAGATTCGAAGACAGGAGATGAGAAATTGTCTTCATTTCTACCTCGACCGGTTTCGCCCGGCCGGCTGGCATCCAGTTTAAATATATCACGTAATAAATACACAAATACAAATTTTTGCGCATACCTTTTACGATGTGTGAATGTTGAGGAATCTCGAGAGGTGTGTCAGAACAGACCATTCCATAATCTTTACCTACCCCTTCGAGGAAACGGCGTGATGGTTAGTTAGTTATTTAAAAGTTATGTAAATATACCAAGACATTCGTGTCAGAGGGGCAAGAGCTATGATTGCTACACCGAAGGTCCTGGATTCGATTTACGGCATTGGCAATGTAATTCTCACACTCTCTTTGGTCTAGTGTAGAATTAACGTGACATAAAAATGGCGATAGATTCGCTACCTATCACATGTCATGAGAATCGATATACGAGGTCTGTTCAAAAAGTATCGCGAATTTTATATTTTTTCAAAAAGTATTTATTTATCATTTTGTCCCCTTCAAAGTAATTCCCCTCGGATATAATACATTTATGCCAACGTTTTTTCCAATCCTCGAAGCACTTAAAAAAATCATTTTTTGTGATCTTGTTCAGCTCCTCCTTCGATGCCGTCTTTATCTCCTCAATCGTGGCGTAGCGTCGTCCTTTCATGGGCCTCTTCAGTTTTGGAAACAGGAAAAAGTCACAGGGGGCCAGGTCTGGGGAATACGGTGGCTGCGGCACCATTACTGTGTTGTTTTTGGCCAAATATTCGCGCACAAGCAACGATGTGTGAGCAGGGGCGTTATCATGGTGCAAAAGCCAGTTTTTGTTCTTCCACAAATCCGAGCGTTTCTGGCGGATTGCTTCGCGCAAATTGCGCATAACTTGCAGGTAATATTCCTTATTGACCGTACTACCCTGTGGCAAGAACTCATGATGCACCACGCCCCTGCAATCGAAGAAAACTGTGAGCAAAACCTTCACGTTCGACCGAACTTGGCGCGCTTTTTTTGGTCTTGGCTCATGCGGCAGCTTCCATTGGGATGATTGAGCTTTGGTTTCCACGTCATAACCATTAACCCATGATTCGTCACCAGTTATGACCCTCTGGAGCACATTTGGGTCGTCACGGACCGAGTCCAACATCTCCTGAGTAATGTTAACGCGATGCTGTTTTTGGTCGAAATTGAGCAATTTTGGCACGAATTTCGCGGCGACCCGACTCATGCCCAAATCATTGGTTAAAATCGAATGGCACGAGCCAATCGATATGTTTAGGTCCTCAGCAACTTCTCTAACGGTGATTCGACGATTGGCTAATACTATTTTCTTCACTTTATCAATGTTTTCGTCTGTTGTTGACGTGCTCGGGCGTCCGGCACGCTCTTCGTCGTTCATATCTTCTCGGCCCTCTGAGAACATTTTGTACCACCGATAAACGTTGCTTTGGTCCAAGGTAGCTTCACCATATGCCACAGTCAACATTCGAAATGCGTCCGCGCACTTTATTTTGTTTTTCACACAAAATTTGATACAGATTCTTTGATCCATTTTTTGGAATAGGCAAAAATCGAAGACGAGCCAAAACACATCCAAGCAAAACAGCTGTCAAAAATTAACTAAACATTCAAAATGGCCGACCTTGTCAGCATAAGTAAGGGACATGAGTACCAACATAACGCTACAAAAAAATCAAAAATCAAATATACGTAGCCAGCGGAAATTCAAAATTCGCGATACTTTTTGAACAGACCTCGTAATTGTTTAAAAACTTATTGCATACAGTAATTGGACACCAAAATAATTCAACTCGTGTTTATCAGAAATTTGTTTAAGGTAGTAGAATTTCAGTCATATCTGGTTTCATATGAAGATTGTAAAATAAATTCTAATATCATTGATTTAAATCTTTGGTGTTAGTCTTTTTATAAAAAAAAAATTTAAAAAAAAGTTATTTTATATCATCAATGGCAAGTGGGTGGAACCCTTAGAAATAGGGCACCCAGCCAAGAGGTTCGCAGATCCAGCAAAATTAACGTTAAGATGGAGTAAGCCGAGAGAACGATTCTGGATGGACTACATCGAGAGGATGGATCCAACAAAGATTCCTAAGATCGTGATGCACGAGACTCCAGAGGGTCATCAACCATCAGGACGACCACAAAAAGATGGAGAGAAAGCTGGACGTCTTCATCACAGGAAGAAATTTGATCCTGTATTAACAGATCGTAAGATCTACAATAAGGGGAAGAAGAATAGCAAAGTCTAAAAATCGCTAATCATCTTTGCCGCTTCATTTTGACGCACTATGTATGTTAACAACATGCGCGTACCGTACAACAGGCGGGATGGTGTGGTACTGATAGTGCAGGCATTGACATAGTAGGCCGCGGCCTTGTTCGCGGCTAGCCAGCCTTATCACCCATTAAGCGATACACAGCAAACAGCCAACAGGCCCGTCGCACACTGGGCGAGCAATTAGGCCTGTCTTTGGCGCAACTGATTTGACACGCTGGTATAGCGAATACACGCGAATTTGCTTTGCTCACTCGCTAATTGAGGGTATTATTTGCAAACCCGGCAAACTCCACCAACAATCAAAAGTGAGATATGAATTGGGTCATATTCATAATACATTTGCACACAATTTTTATTGATTTTCAATTTCAAATTCGGCTTCATTCTGAAGAATTTTGCTATTAAAATATAGGGTTTGTTGCAAACATGGCAACCTTCACTTGAGTGTTGCAAAGCTGATAAAACTCCAAAATGAAATTCATTATTTTTCATTAATTATCAACATAATGATGATTACTTCGTGGCTGATTACTTTTAAAATACTAACTGGTTGAGATGAAAAAAATAAGTATCGTAAAAAAGCTCATTTTATTAGCGTATCAGTTTTTTGCGATTTACTCAAAACATCTAATGATGAAGTTTGCCAGGTTTGCAACTAATACCCTTAATTATCAACAGTCGAATAGCCATGTAAGAACCTAAGATGAAAACTTAATCAAAACGATCACACCGTCTCTCTGAAGGGATAGACAAATAATAAATCACAATACATTTTTCTTTCCTGACATACTTTTCTCGAATTTTCAACATTCTTATGTCGTGTATCGCGTTTTTATATAATACTCGTATATATCTTCGTTTGCCATTCTAAGGATTAACCACTTCAATACCGAAAGGGTTCAATACTGGTGGCTGCTAAGTAGGCGCACCATCAATTCCGTAAGGCCACTTTGCATTAAAAATGATTCTAGTAGGAATTTTAACATTTTTTTTCGTATGGCTAGCGTCATCTATACACTATCTCTGCAAGAAAAATGAACATTCTGACGTTGGTCGATCTTATTGAAAAATGGATTTTTGTAGAAGTCGAGCACTAGAGTTACCACTTATGGTGAGATTGATTTAAAGGATATCACTTGAAAGAAATTAAATTTCAAGTGAAATTAGACAAGAACTGAAACAACATGCTTTGATTTTTTAATGTTTGCTTTCAATAAATATTATTTTTATAAAAATGTTAAAACTATATTTATTTATGTTTGTGACAACCCTGAAAGAAAAAAAAATATACGAAATTTCGATAATGCAACTTGAAAATATTTAACTTAATATATCTTTTTATATGTAAACTTTAAACATAATGCATAAAATCCATTAGCCCTATTTTTTTTAAATAATTAAAAACATGCGGTATGTGAGTGTTCCTAAGCTTAAAACATAACTAACTAACTAACCAAAACGCCGTCTCCCCGAAAGGGTAGGCAGAAAGAATGGACTGCCACACTTTAATCGATGCGGCACTCCATCCTTCTCTTTTCGTCATCGCGAGAGACGCGGTGTGATGGGTTGCGAACCTCATCGCCACCAAAAGGCATCTCCCGCGCACACTTTGATCATTCAACGTCTACATAATAAATCTAAAACAAATTATCCGAAATACAATGATATAAAATAAAAAAACAAAGAAAAATAATTTAACACATATTATTATTTTAGATGGTGCACTTGTCGTCAGCTGGACGATCCGGACATTTGTGTATATTTAATTTTTATTCCACGTATCCACTGTTTTCTTTTTTAATTTACTGTAATAAGGCACTTAAAACAATCCGAAACCAGCAACTTTAAAATATTATTGAAGAATTTATTCAAATTATCATTGGAACAAATGAAAAAAATATTTTTACACCTGTCAAAATTCTTTTTATAAACGAAAAAAAGCTTAAAACATCACGGTACTAAAACGGTTAATGGATTAGAAGAAGAAAAAAAAACAATAAATCTGTCAAAAATCGATATGCGTGTAACATAACAATCAGAGCTATGTATTTTCAACTGATGATTTCTGTTTTCAAACGCATGTTCACACTTGTGAATATTTTTAGTTTTATGTATACGAACTGATTTATCATATCTAATAAAGCATTTGTCGATTTCCATAGATAAAAAACGAACGATATATGAACGATTATTTTATTATTCATAGATACATCGACGGCGATGAGGTTATCACTGAATCGTTTAGTTGTGAATTGATTAAGTAGACTAGACAAAGCATGGAAAAAGACCTAATAATCATGACCCATTATAATGTATTGGTAAAGTTAAATCCATATACACGCGACCTTAAATGCTTTGTGCCCTGAATTTATGGCCATTAATCGTTTTGTCTATGGGTTTTATGTCTCTGGTGATACGTAATCTATACAATAAAGTGTAATAAATACCACTAACAAATTATTATATAGTTTCTAAATGTTAAATGTCATATTAAACAATTAAAATATCGAACTTGTTACATTACTAAGCATAGATTTTCCGTTAACCGCCCTGCCCTACCTTTGGGTTATTATCCGAGAAACGTGCAAAAAAGCAGGTTTTTATTAATGAAATTTAATTGTATATTAATTATATTTTTTTAAATTACAAAACGTCAAATACTCGGCCGCACACTTCGCCTGCCCCTTGTAAAACTATCATATTTACGAAGACTTGAACTCGAGTGTTGTTATCACACGCGCGTATCCCTAAGAGTTTGTACAATTTAGGTACATTACTTTTTCTCAAGCGCGTACGTGTTACGGGATAGCGCAGAATGGTAGTCACAGTGAACGTATCACGTACGTTTAAATATGTAGGGTGGTTAAGACGTATTGACACTCGCTTAATTTTCTACTATTATATAAACTTGGTTTCATCGTAAATTGAACGTCGAAAAATATAAATTAAGTGCAAGAAATTAAAAAAAATACACACGTTATAACAGGGCGACAGTCCCGACAGGAATGAACTTGCACGTCACTGGACACGCGTCACATGAACATTGATGTTTTCTTTAAATATTTTTTTTGTATATTTTTTTTTTCAGAAAATAAATAGGCCACTCAACTTATTTAATGAAAATATTTAATATTGATATGTTTATATTGATATATTTTGAATTTGTTTGATTTTATTTTTATCAATTACCCGTAGCCTTTTGCAACCAAACATTTTAAATTATATCCCTATAAATTTTTCAGTGTGTAGGTGAAGCGGTCGGTGAGCAGTCGCACCGGGGAGAAACTAATGGACACATCTCTTTCATGCAACCAAGACATCTCGGGTCTTCTTCGTCGTGTCAAGACAACTCAGTCAGATAAAGTCTGCCCAGGATGGACGGCACTGCCGGACGCCCGAACCAGATCCTCCTCCGCCCATCTCACAGGGCAGCAAGGGCACTCCGTTATGTGCAGCATAGATGCTACAGATTGTTATATTTTCTTGTCACAGATTATGATGGTGACTCTTATGCTTTGAATATTTTTATTAAATGTAAAAAAAATGTGTATTAATTGTTTTATCTCTATTTTTACAGGTAAGTGTCCATTCATCAACCAATCATTCGAAATCATAATGTCGTTGTATGTAAGTGAAACATTTTTAATTCTATTTGACATCGGCTGTATGTCCCCTCTGTAAATTTTTTAGACCTGGATATCAAGTGTATTTCCATTATAAATATAAATATTCAACTCGATTGGACATTTTAAACTACTGTATTATCTATATTATCTAAAAATAAAAGTAATTTGTGGACCTAGATAATTTTTTTTGGAACTGTATATTAAGTGGAACATAATCAAATCAAATCAGTTTATTTTCTCAAAAGGTATTACAAACAACAATTATAGTTTAAGACATCTATTGAGAACAGGGAAAATATAATAAATATTTAATACCAGGAATATTCAACACGTAGAAAGGATGAGCTCAAATAGAATACCACACATAGCTCTCCATGGAACGCCAAACGGACAACGCCGACCAGGAAGACCCCCGAAACGGTGGAGAGAAAGCTGGAGTTCAGCATCTCAAGAGGACCCGCCTGAAATAACAGACTCCTGAGTCTACCAAATGGGAAGAAGAAGAAGAAGAATACCAGGAATGCATGAGAGATGGTTCGACAATCTTAATAAGTACGCTTGCATACTCTACCTTATGTATGGAATCGAAGCATAGAACTGGCAAAAGAATGATGAAAGTAAAATAAATGGAGGAGAAGTGAGATCTCTTGATTGAATGAGACGAATGTGTGATAATCTATGTATTAGAGTGTCGAATGAAAATAGAAGAAGAATGCGGTGCGAATGAAAGGGATATGAACAACTTAATGAAAGGAACGTTAAGATGGTTTGGACATATGTTATCGATGTCAATGGGACTAAAAATAAATTAATCTGAGGTAAACGTAGCAGATTAATTGAATCAAATATTGAATATCGGAAAAATCGGCGTACGTGCATAACACGATGGGTGAATGTTGATAAAGTATGTCAGGAATGAAAAGTGTGTCAGTCCACCCTACCTCCTCGGGGAGACGGCGTGATTATTAGTTTGTTAGTTAAGTATATTAAGTGTATTGTCATTATCATTAAAAAAAATTAAACTAGATTGTGAATTTGTCTTTTTTATATACTTTGTATACAACACTAACTATTAAAAAAAAATTAAATTAAATATCAGACATGTTTCGGACAACCCGGTCCTTCCTCGGTGATATTATATAGATTGTAAATGTTTAACTGCTATGTTATCTTCATTATTGAATATAAATCAATAAATATGACTATAAAATAAAAGTAATTTGATACAAAGTTTATCATTGAGATTCTGTAAGTGCAGCCTTTGAAGTATCTTAATACAACATTGTAACAAGTTTTTAACATATCAGACTATTGAAAACTCGGTATACTTTGTAGCTTTAGACCGTCGTAAACTATCGTTAATAGGTTTTCGATACTCAACGTTGAACTAAAATACTTTGTAAGACCTCCCCTCTGTCAATACGGAATGTTGTCCGCCCCTCGCGAGTAGTTTTTTCACAGAACTATTTCAATTCCGCCATTAAATTCTCGATAAAGCCGCATTCACACTGAATCGATCATGCGACAATTAATAACATACATTGTTCCTGTCACCCGGACAGCGATCATCTGCCGGAGTCGTCACGAACGACACCTATCGGGGTAACTAATTGACGAATTAGATAAATGGCTCGCGTCGTGCCGTGCGATGTGTTGATGGATTGAACACTGAAAGCGTTCCTTTAATCTATCACGTTGTTACGTATGAAGCATTTCATCGGAATTTCGCGCTTTTAGATATTTATTTGAATACGTTATTTTTTATAAGTTAATCTCCGTATTGAATATCTTTTATTAGCTATTTTTACTTTTATCAAATTTGTTTGTAAAATAAAGAATAATTTTTATTTATTTTACCCTTTCGTGGCAGGTGGGAATACGTATTCCCACTTTCTAAATTGCTCTAAAAAGATCAGTGGGAATTACTTTTTAAGTTTATTCACTCCTGTCATCTAGCGCAAATATTGGGAATTACGATAAAACATTTACCAGCTTTTTCGGTGAACTTTTAACTGCCGGTTGAATTAAAAAAAACACACTAGTTTTTTTTGTTTTAAGAGTTGTGCGTCAGATAACTTAATTTTTTGACAAAACTTTCAAGTAAATAAGGTTTTTGGCGATTGATTTGAGTTCTATGTCATATCTCATAAGTGGAAATGTGAATTATTTTTACAAAATCATTTTAATGATTTTTTATTTAAAATCAATTATATTAAAAATATTTATATTTTTTTTTCTTACGCACAATGTTATTCGACCAAGTATCATTGGGAAGTATATAGATCCTATTATTATTTTTTATAAGTTCCAATTTCCAAAAATGCAAAAAACAAAATATATCCTAAATGAAAAGAAAATTAGTTCAAAAATGTTAAATCACAAACAAACCATCGCCCCGTTTCCCTGGAAGGGTAGGCAAAGAAAATGTACCGCTACACTACTCTTTCCTGGCACACCTCGCTAGCTTCGACCTCATTCATATAACTAGTAATATACGCATGTCGATTCTTCCGACTTCTAACATGATCGACCTTTAAAATTTCGACGACCTTCGTGGCAGAGTGGTTACGAGCTCTGACTTCCATGTTGAAGGTCCTGGGTTCGATTCCCGGCGATAGCAGTGTGATTGTTACACTCTCTTTGGTCTGGTGTAGAATTCACGTGACAATAAAATGGCGATAGATTGGCTACCTATCACATGTCACGAGAATCAATATAATAGCTAAAAAATAAAAATTGTACACAGTAATTGGGTCCAAACGACCTGTTGTGTACATAAAAAAAAAAAAAAAAATTTGCTTAATTTGGTTATGTTTCCTTTGGTCTTTCTAGATTCCGTACTCCATTCAAATCATTCTTAGCCATTATTTCTTCATCTATGTATCCAAACCACCGCAGTGATCGAGATGTGGCGCTAGCAACGAACGCTGCGCATACCCTACACGACGAATTGAATTAACCATTCGATCCTTGACCAGTTGGGCATCAGGGCAAGACTCGTGGGTGTAAGTTTATACTCTTAGAGAGTGCTAAAATATGTTGGGCACCTAGCCTGGAGAGATCAGGACAACCTCGAAAAGCTTAAAATAATCAATTAATACGAATGAAAACGTCAGTTTTCTCGAAGTTTTATTATATTTTATGGGAATGACATGTTTCGCCCTTCTAGGCATTATCAAATGTGACGAAACTTCAACTCGTTGCAGTTTATAAACACTAGTAAACGGAGCGGAATATGGTAATTTACGAAAATTGTCATTTTTTACAAATAATTATTTGGGTAGGTCCAGAAATATTGGAAAGTGTTTCTTGGAACTCGTTAAGAAATTTTATTAAAATGTTTACATGGTTAGGAACCTCAATGATATTATATAAATCAATAATAAGTTATTTTAGGTAGTACGAAATAAATGTTTCTAAGAAAAACATCTTCTTGCAAATTGTTTACAAATGATTTTACATTTTCAGGGAACTAATTATTCTAAGTATTATATATAAAATAAAATCGCCATCCTGCGTGCGTAGACTCAATCGATGTATTCTTCTCTTCTGCATCCCAAATGTGAAATAAATACAGTGCAGAATCAACAGTTATTTGAATCTAATTCTATATCGGAACTACATTAAGGAGTGGGGGTGAATATATGTTAGTTTGTTCATTGATTAAAGTTAAATTAGGGTTTTTGTCACGCTTATTAATTTCTAATTGTTCCAATAGGTTTAGAGTGTACCCTTTATTATGAATGTGTAGCGGAATTTGGATCTAGGGTATGTTTATTGTCTAGTACATGTTTGGCAAATTGTAATTGGCAAAGTAGAAGGAAGGTGACCGCAAGGACGGTCACCAAGCTACTGGTCCGATCAAATCAGGACGCCGACAGGCCTCTCAATAGCTGCAGCCTGGAGACAGACTGGTGACAGGAGCGCATGGCGAGCCATGGTGGATGGTTTACTGAATGGATACGACCCTCAATCATGAGTAATGTGATAGAATAGACAGAAAATGTATACACTCAAAACTAAGAGAATTTATTTGCAGGCTGAATTATACAAAATGAAGGCTCACGATTTTGCCTTAAAAGTTCCCGCGTTTTTTATCAACACTTTCTTTCATTCAAGAATGTAAAGGCGTATTTTAATTTAGTTTTTTTTTTACCCAGTGTTCCTTCTACATTTGTTGGCCTCTCCAGGGGTCGGTTTTAATCAGACGCTAACTCGCACGTCGCTTAAAGTTGAGTACTCTCCAATTTGTTTCAAATTCCGCCTTACAACTGAGCGATGGACGTGCGTCATACCGGAAAACTTTTTCTTTGTGAGCTAACCGTTCTAGATCCATCTACTTGCTTATAGTTTGCGTATTCTTATTCAGAGGCGGTGGATTGTACTATGTTTTGGCAGTCCAATGGTTTAAAATCATCTACATTTGCCAACCTTACAATTTAGTCTCTCTCAATCTTTGGTCACGTTCTCCATAAATTATTTTTTCACCGTATAAAAAACGTGTCTGGTTATTAAAATATTTTTTAATCGTCCATTGTTTTGGCCGAAACACTGATACCTTAACATTTTAAACTGTTAAATTAAATAACTTTGTTTTACGTATCACAATTGTATTTTATTTTACGCGACAGCTATTTCGTCAACCTATGTTGACATCATCAGATGTTACAATAATATGTCAAATAACACTCAAAAAGTGCGAAATAATAATTGTGATACCATAAATGTTATAAATTTTAACAGTTAATAATGTTGAAGTAAAAAAATATATTTTCAATAACTTCTTCTTCTTTAACAGCCGTTGTCGTTCACTGCTGGACATAGGCCTCCCCCATACTTCTCCATGTATGACATGTCATACGGGGGGTGGTTGATAATACAACGTCACGCTTGCCAGACGGGCTGGCGAGGTGTCCTTCCACGTTAGCCTATGCATCAATATTATCCACCGAGGTTATTCACACTCGATCTCTAACATTTCGCATATTTTCCAGGGGAGACCAAAGTCGAGGAGGTGTGGATAGGTACTTGGGATCAGATCAATCCTCCAGCGTAGCATGGCCACGGTAATGGCCATGCATCGCTCGAAGAGTTAATAGGATCCCCCTTACTCCCCCTAATCGTAGTCTAAATAGCATTACTTCGGAAGTTCCATTTAAATGGTCACGCTCTTGCAATAAATCCCATACCACCTAATAATAGCGTTCGTGCATTCAGGAATAGGCTCCATTCTTTCATTTTGTTGTGTGTTGGCATTCTATGCCGGCCAACCGCGCGCCGTCTGCGGGCGGAACTCCCTCTAGGGGGCGCACTAAGGCAGTCGCCGAGCTGGGCGGGGGCGGGGGCGGGTGCCACGCGCCGCCGTCCCTACGTGGGTCCCGCTTAATGACTCCGCCAGAATCCCCCCTGACTTGGCAACCGTTACGTTTTTTTACAACATCTGCCGGCTAGATTGTCGGCCCGAATACCAACCTGAGAATTATACTGCAAAGAACACGTGAAAGTTTTCAAAGAAAGATAATTTCTTCTGATATGTCCTTAAAATTTATCTTACTGGTTTAGTAGGTTTCCTACTAAAAACGTTTTTAAAGTTCTCTACTGCCATGAAGCACCTTCCGATGACATTTTTTTAAAGAAGGCTAACACTAAAATTTTAAATTTTAAATGAGCTGTATTCGAATTTGTTATACAATCTCCAATGTGAGCGGAAAATAGTTTTTTTTTCCTTGTATACAACTTGTTGTTTGAACCCAATTACTGTATACAAATTATTTTAGCTATTATATTGATTCTCGGGACATGTGATAGGTAACCAATCTATCGCCATTTTACTGTCACGTGAATACTACACCAGACCAAAGAGAGTGTGACAATCACACTGCCATTGCCGGGAATCGAACTCGGGACCTTCGGTATGGATGTCAGAGCTCTTACCACTCAACCACGAATGTCGACTATTTCATTATTATGAAGAAGGAATCTGGTCGTGAAAAAACTATCTTCTTATCCTTTCATTATTTTGTTCATAGCGCTTTCGTTTGCCAATTATTCTCTTATAATCGTACGACATTAGAAATTCCGACAAGCTATATTTTACTGCTTATTTATTTAAGAAATCTAAAACTAAGTAACTAACTGTCCATCACGCCGTCTCCCCGAAAGAATAGGCAGAAAGAATGGACTGCCACACTTTAACCGATGCGGGATTCCATCCTCTCTGCCTACCCTCGCGAGAGACGCGGTGTGATGGGTTGCGAACTTCATCGCCACGAAGAAATCTCATTTCGGCATTCGACATTTTTTTCTTTCTCAATTCCATGGGTATCTTCCAAACGCCATAGTCGGTATAAAAATAATAATAGAACCAGAATATCAGCTTTAATCTATCTATCTATCTAACCATTACGCCGTTTCCCTGGACGGGTACGCAGAGAGATGGACCGCCATACCGTTCTGTCTGTCTGTGCAATATGATTACAATTTTTCACTTCACTTGATGTTTCGGTTATTACATAACCTGTATCAATGTACACTTGGGCTTGGATCTTCTGGCTTATAGAGGTTCAGCTCTAATGGCTATTCCTCTTACGTCTGTAGGAAACATTGTTGGAATGTGATTTGGCAGTTGTTTTATTATGGGGCTAAATGTATGGCCCGGAGTGTCCCTCCGAAAGAGGGCGAGGGGGGATTTAGGGTTTATGATAAAGTCTTACATTATTGTCAAGGAATGGAAGACCAGTTAGGGTTGAGATTGTATTTATAAAAAAAGTCTATTCCCGAGGGGAAGATAAGAAGAGCAGTGCCTGGATGGAGTTGTGGTCGGAGATAGCATCCTGCATGAGATCATTTTGTTTGTCGGAACTAATTGAAGTTAAAATTGTGTACATTGATAAAGGTTATGTAATAACCCTAACGTGTCTGTGTTAAGTGAAATAAAGTGTTGTCATACTAAGTGTTATTATATTTATTCAAATATGAATTCACAAAAACTGAAAGTGAATATAGAAGAACATATTTAATCCAATATTTTAAAAAATAAAAACGCTTGGAAAGTGATTTCAAAATGATTTCAAAATTAAATCTGAAAATGACACTCTTTCAAGAAGTTTTGCTACCGTATACACACGCTCATAAAAGTGCTTTCCTGACACTTGGGTTTTTTTCTTAACTTCCCCCCGCAATTTAGCTAAACGGTTTTTCCATTCATACGGAACTAAAATGTCGAGTCACTCGGGCAATTTACGTTCATTTCCCTCTTACACATTCCGCCGGAGTACTAGTGCCCTATACGGGTATTCCAGGTGCGCTGTTCCGCTGCGTAAGGCCTTCCGATCGGGTGAACCGTTTGCCTCCGCCATCAGATACTCCCGAGAGCGACTTTTCGCCATTTTGTTCACGGCCCGATCGTGTTGCCAAGATAGATAAATTCACCAAATACGATTATCATTCACCATTCTTTGCCTTATATTTACGACGGTACCCGAATTATACGGATTCTGTTAATATTGAAGGAATCTATTAATTCGTATGATGCACTTACTTTGTCGTGACGTTATTAAAAATAATTAATGTCAATTGTGTACTATGTTTTTATACCACTTATTTTATTGAAACAACCTGTTTCTATCCCGCCAGAGCGTAAAAGGGTAGCTCAAGGTTGAAAAAACGTATAATTAACAGAGAAATGCTGAACAAAAACCTATCCAAAAAAGGTTGAATGGCAGTGCACAATGGTGTTCTTCTACCGACCCTTATGAATGGAAGCGAAGCATGGAACTGGCAAAAGAAGGGTGAAAGTAGAATAAATGCAGTAGAAATGAGATCTCTTAGACGAATGTGTAAATACTCTGTGTATGATAGTGTCGATTGAAAATATAAGAAGTGAAGTGTTATGAACAAAATAATGAAAGGATAATTAAGATGGTTTGGACATATTGAAAGAATGAATGAAGAAAGAATGGTAAAAAAATTATATGTTAACGATGTAAATGGAACCAGAAATACAGGAAGACCGAGGAAAACGTGGCACGATCAAATAAATCAAATATTGAATGTCGACCATGTGAGGAGTCAGAGAAATTGACGCGCGTGCATGACACGATGTATGAATGTTGAGGAAGCAAGAGAAATATGTCAGGAAAGAAAACTGTGGCAGTCCATTATTTCTGCCTACTTCTTCGGGGAGACGGCGTGATGGTTAGTTAGTTTTGGAAATACTTAATATGTAAACATTTCAAATCAGGAGGAGAGGGTGTAGCCTAATAAGAAAGAGAGTAAGAGAACACGTGAGAAATTATTAGGAAAGGATGGTGCGTCATGAATATTATGGAAATTGCTTATTGTTAATTAATGATGTTATTTGAAATTTCATTGTAAAAAATCATTGTAAATTAATGCATATTGAAGCCTAGGTTGCTTTTGCTTTTAAATTGTTTTTTTTTATGTATAAAATATATAAACAATGATGATATATTTGTTTTTATATTTTTGTGTATAAATAAATCAATATAAAAACAAAAAGCAATCACCAAATTAAAGTTGCAACCATCAATACATTGTAAATAATGAAAAAAAAAAGACATTGGATTTAATAATTTTTTTTTTTTTCATTCAAATGATTTATTGGCGATTGATTTGAATAAAACCATTCTCTTTTAAGGTGTGCAAAATACCTTCTACACGCTTCCCAAATCGATACATTCTCTAATGTTTCAAAACCAAGATCTTGTTACCCAAAACAAAACACATTTAATAATTGATTTATGGATATTGGTGTCCCAATATATATTTGCACGTGTTATATTTAATATTTCAGTAAATATTTCGTACATACGGAATTTACCTCGTCCACGGATGTTACTGAAATCGGGCATGTTTGTCATCTGCCTTGTTTGATAATATTGTGATTTTGCAGTTAAAATAATTGCATAATGGCTTTCCCATTTCGCATTCATCCTGCGATAGTAATTTGATTTTCCGTGACAATGCGTATTGTTCCACTGTACAAATCCGTAATGTGTTCTGTCACATTTCAGTCGGCGAACAATATGGATGGAAAATCAAATGGAACTCTATTGAAAATACGAGTATTATAACTGAAAGCTACAAGTATGTTTTATTTTGAACTGTTATTATCCTGATGACAGTATAATATATTACGTTTTCTACAATACAACCTTGTAAATCACTTTATTTTAAACTTATTTCTTGGATTATACCAGTATGGCTATGTGTCTTTTTTGTAATTTGAAATAATGTTTTTTTTTTTCTCTGAATATTTTTAATTTTTCTTCGTTTGGTGATTATTTGAATATAACTATCAATCCGGATATTGGTCTAGAGGACAGAACGCTTATCTCACGATCTAAGGCCTTTGGATTAAAGCCTGGACACGACCCGATTACTTCTTCATAATAATGAACTTTGTTCTGTTCGTATTCAAATCAGTTTATTTATTCAAAAGACATTACAAACTTCATAAATGTTTAAGGCATCTATTGAGTACAGATAAAATATTATATACATACAACATAATACCAGGAACGCAATAGAAATGGTTTGAATTTAGGAAGACAATATACTTTATACCCCTGAACGTACCTTCACTAATATGAAAGACGTCGATCTCCGAGGAGACCGCGTTCAGCAGACTAGTTTATTTTCCCACCGGTGTCACCAGAGGCAGATTGGTTCTGGTGGCCGGTATCAATCTGTGCTGTCGCTGTCGGAGATATCTGTCAGAGACAAAAAGACCAACATCCTCCAGCACGGCCGATTTCTCGAAATATCCCCTGATTAATCTAAGGAAGTGGGCTATGAGATGCCCATCTCTTCGAAGCTGTAGAGAATTGGTTGGTGGTAGGTGGAAATTCCCTGGGATATGTGAGATTATATGATTAACTCTAATACCATTTATGCAATAATTTTATTTTGGTAATATTTAAATCCTTGTTCTTTCATTTCTAAAAAAATACAACCCTACATGAGATTTTCAAAATAATCTTTATCTTAATTATAACTGTATCTCCACTAGCTAACTCTATCATGTCATAGGCATTTAGTCGTTTTTAGTCATGTTTAATAATAAATAAAAAAATACATTTTATATATTATTGTAACACCTGATGTCAACATTGGTTGATGAAACAGCTGTCATACAAAATGTGATACAAAAACAAAGTTTATTCATTAACAGTTTGAATTAATATTATATTCTACAGAATTATTTTAACTTTAGTGATTATTCCTCATATATTTTTTCTTGTTTAAAAGAAATTATTTTTAAATTAAACAAGATAAATAATATTGAGTTTGACCCTGACACAATGATACTATTTTTTCACGAGATACTTAATGCATATTAACAGTCACTATAAAAATAAAAAATAAAATTACGTTTTTGATTAAATAATTATAAGTTTATGTTTCCATGTCCTCAATCTCGTTATTTTTGTAGGAATGGCCTTAAAATGGACCATTTTTCTTTTTCTCTTACCTTTGTGGAGAAAAGTTTTTACTGACTATGTGTCGTTTCCAGGGACGTCGCGTGTTACATATCGTCACCCCAGAGCAAGAGTGAGATGAACCAGTGCCATCTTGACATTATAACAAGCCGTAATGTTCCTTTGATATTGTTTATGGTTTGACTTGGTGGAGGCCTTGCACTTATCTCTTAGGAGACTCAAATAAGTGCAAGGCCTCCACCAAGTCAAACCATAAACAATATGAAAGGAACATTACGGCTTGTTATAATGTCAAGATGGCACTGGTTCATCTCACTATTGCTCTGGGGTGACGATATACAGACACACCATACGTGGAAGCACCTTGCTTATCCCCCCCCCATATAAAATATTGTTCCATGTAAAAAAATATTTATATTTTATGCTTAGTATTCAAAGCATTATTGGGGGAAAATGTATACAAAGTATTCATTTAACGTTTTCTGATAAACCGAATTTTCTCTTCCATCTAAATATAAAATGCTTTACATTTTCCTGCAGATTATTACGTGTATCCACCTTTAACATCCTTTATCGAGTGGGATTTTATAGAACACGGGCGCGTGATATGATTTCCCCAGCAGGGCGCGCGGCTTCTCCGAATAGGCGATCGTAGGCGGATGATAACGGAGTTTTTTTTTATTAATATTAAAATAGCGAGAGACATGTTAATGCGTATGGTACATTTTCATATTATTTTTTCCAACATTTTCACTATAAGCTGCCTCTATCGCAGTCTACAAATATTGTCTGATGTCATCCAAAGGAGTATCCAATATATTCTCAATCAGTGTTTCTCAACATTATTATTATTATTATTATTATTATGGACGCGAAGCATGAAACTGGCAAAATGAGGATGAAAGTAGAATAATAATAAAAACAGGAAACAATTAATGCGAATGAAAACGTCTGTTTTTAAGATTTTTTTATATTTCAAGTGAATGACATGTTTCACCTGTCTAAGGCGTTATCAAATGTAGTGAAAAACTTTAAAAAATATATACCTTAATTACCGTATTCTGCTCCTTTAACTCGTGTATATAAACATCAGCGTGTTTGATTTTAACTACGTTTGATAATGCCTTATTCAGGCGAAACGTGTCATTCACATAAAATATAATAAAACTTCTAGAAAACGGGCGTTTAGCGAAGATGGAACTGGCAGAAGAAGGATGAAAGTACAATACATGCAGTAGAAATGATATCTCTTAGACGAATGTAATGAAAATCTGTATTATAGATTGTTGAAAGAAAATATAATAAGTGAATGCAGTGCAAATGAAAGTGTTTTGAGCAAAATATTGAAATGATTAATAAGACGGTTTGGACACATGGAAAGATCGAATGAAGAAAGAATGGTAAAAAAAGTATATATAATTAAAATAAATATTATTACATTTGGTATTACAACACTTAATTTCGGTGATAAACTAGAGCAAGTTACCGAATTTATATATCTGGGAAGCATGTTCACAAGAAATGGAAATGTGGAGAAAGATATCGAAAGAACTGTCGGTGATGGTAATAAAATTAATGGCGCTCTCAAAGTCATCACTGCAAATAGAAATCAACTAAAGCAATGATGCGGGCACATAATGGAGTTTTATTGACAACCCTTATGTATCAAGCATAGAGCTGGCAAAAAAGGGTGAAAGTAGGATAAATGTCGTAGAAACGATATCACTGAGAATTAAGAGCGGGAAAACGATATATGGTAGAATACCGAACGACGAAATAAGTAATAATTAAATAAAACGATGTTTTTTAACTACTTCCACTTTTGTCTTTATTTAGACAGCGACCGGTTTCGCCAGGCTCGCTGGCATCGACAGACTGGTAACACTATTGTAAACTTAGTCCTTTATATACATACAGATCAGGGGTGGTAAACATGATTCTATACAAAAATAATCTTCAAATATTTATGTAAAATTTTTCTGAATTTAACTATTGGTATTACAGGTATTCTTGGAGGTTCGTGTTTAATACAATGGGTTTTAATTTTTATTATCTCTTACATATTCACATATAATTTTTGAAAAAATGGTAATTTTGTTTAAATTTTTACTGAATTTAAATATTATATGTTATAGTTCTTGGTCCGTAAGGTTGGCCGCGCCTTATTCGGTTTTCCCAATCCATATAGCTGCTAGGGTCTAGAATCAATCAAAAACACATTTTGGGCAGTAATCGATTCCAGGAATATTTTTTATTTCTTTATATGGGGTATAGCAACGGGGAGTGCACAAACAGTATTTGGTCATTAAGAACTATTTGGTCAGGGGTATTGTATTTTAGGATAAAATGTAAGGCAGATGATTGCATCATAAATAAAATAAAAAAATGATCCCTCAGATGGTTTGGACATATGAAACGAATGGACGAGATAAGAATGTATAAAATGTTATATACAAGCAGTGTGAGTGGAAAGAGAATCCGTGGAAGACCAAGGAAAGCATGGCATGCCCAAATTAATCAAATACTGAAAGGTGGCCACATTCGAAAAATCGACGAGCGTGCATGTTACGTTCTATGAATATAGAGGAATCTATAGAGATATGTCAGGACAGAGCAGTATGGCAGTCCATCCTTCTGCCTACCCCTCCAGGGAAACGGCGTAATGGTTAGTTAGTTAGTAGGTTACATTGATAAAGATTATATAATAACCGAAACATGTTTGTGTTAATATAAATAAAGTGTAGTAATACCAAGTGTAATTATATTTATTCAAATATGAATCCACAACACATAGTGAAATCGAATATAGAAGAAATATATATAATTGTTTTGGGTTTTTCTTTACAAATTCCCCACCACTGTAGAACTAGAAGCTTTTGCCTGTTTCGGCTTACCGTTGTCGTGTCTTCCCCTGTCCGCCTTTTAATGCAAATGTTTTTATAGACACTCTGAATCCAGCTAGCTACTGGGTACTTCGGCCGGTTTCCGTTCTGTTGACGGCTCGGACATTCTCGAGTTCTCGTAGGAATCACCCTTTGTTCTCTATCCTCTATAGAAATGTTAAAGTTTTTTTAACCCAGATTATCCTCTCTGCTTCTTTTCAAGTGCGTATCTTTTTTGTTTGTTTTGTATATCTTATTTTATTTACTTATTAGTGAATGCATTGCAAATGAAAATGTCACGAACAAAATAATTTAAGGGTCATTAAGATGGTTCGGACACATGGAAAGAGTGAATGAAGAAGGAATGATATAGAAAGTTAATGTAAATTAAACAAAAAAAAAGACCTAGTAAAACTTGACGCGATCAAATCAATAAAATATTATATGTCGGCCACGCGAGGAATCGGAGAAATCGACGTGCCTTCATGACACAATGTATGAATGTTGAGGAAGCGACTAAAGTATGTCAGGAAAGAATAGTGTGGCGGTCCATTTTTTCTACCTACCCCCTCGGGGAGACGGTGTGATGGTTAGTTAGTTAGTTAAGAGAAATAAATCTTTTGATATCAATTCCCGATGATAAGACATTACTAAATTCAAAACACGTCAAGTTAAATAATCTTATATAAGTGCAAGTCACAACTTTTAAATTTATACATTTTTTTTTATATTAAAAAATTCGGAAAATTAGTATTGAATTTATATAAAATAAAAAAAATCGGATTTTAAACTATAATTAACTAACTAACTAATTACCACGCCTTCTTTCCCGAAAGGGTAGATAGAAAGAATGAACCGCCACACTGTTCTGACACACCAATCTTTCCATGTATACAAACCATCTTCATGAACCTTTCATTATTTTATTCATTACGCTTTCGTTCGCACTGCATTATTCTAAATATTTTTATACGATACATTATTATTTTTACAATACCAACAGGGTTTTCAACTTGTCGGAGCTATCTACTGCGCATTTTTCAGTAATATACCTGTTAAAAAGTTCTCTAGTCCATACTTTCTTGCACTCGCCGAAGACGAATGACTGAACACATCGTGGTCCTCAATCTTATCGCTCCAACTGTTGCTGCTTTTAGCAATTTATATGTAAAGCGAGGAGTATCTCCTCAATATGCAACAAGTCGACCAGAGAACAAGTTTTGGTTACGTCGAAGTTGATTTGTCTCCCAAGATGAAACATCTCGCACTTGACCAAGTCATTTGTTCACGGTGACTTGATTCCAAATCAATAGCTCTACACTGAAGTTTTGCTTCGATTTTATAAACTGCAATACTTTTGGTAGTGTTGTTTTATATTTCGACTTTTTTTCTTCCTGATTTCTTAGATTAATTTAGGTCAGACTCTGTCAGTAAAATAAAAACTTTAATCATTTGTTAATTTGTATAGCGCATGCGATGTGATGATGACGTATAAGTATATGAAATAATTTAACATGAACACCAAAAGTTATGTATATTTTTACGGCACTTTTCGAATGTAATGTATTTTCATCATCTGGGGAACACAAAAACAGTTTATATCTTTCTTTAAATAAGATTAAGTTACTAAGTTAGTTAGTTAGTTATTTTTCAATAAGAAAGTACCTATCCTATACAACCTTCGAGATATAATATTAAACTTCTTTTGTAAACTTCAAACTTTACACTGGATTTTTATATTTACGTAATTTTTTAAGACTGATAAATTATAATAAAAAAATTGTTTAGTTGATGTTTGTATCACAATTGTATTTTATTTTTGATATATTATTGTAACACCTGATGATGTCAACATAGGTTGATGAAACAGCTGTCGCGTAAAATAAAATACAATTGTGATACAAAAGCAAAGTTATTTTATTTAACAGTTTTAAAATGTTAAGGTATCATAGTGTTTCGAACAAAACAATGGACTACGTAATATTTTAATTACAACTTTTTCGTATTTACGTGTTTTTTAAAAATGGAAAAAACAAAATGATCAAAAACAGTCTTTAAAAAAAGTGAAAGTGATGAGTTCACCAACAATTTTACGCATCTGTATTTTTATATATATGTTTTTATTAACTGAGAGATTTCGTTACAAACAATGTAATACTCAAATTGATTGAAGTCATTGGGCGGATTCTCAGCTTAACGAGACGCCACTTTCCCGGAATACATAATTTTACTTAATACTACCTCATTGAGGCTATTTATTCTCGCCAATCTCGTGTCGTCCTCTTTCCAGGTGACTCGAGATAAGATGTCGCTATTGCATCACGCTGTGACGCAGCCCCCTGCCTCCCCCTCCCTCCGGCCTTCCTTCCATTCCCTTCCACAGAGATGAAGTGGGTCGTTAAGACCTTCCCCAGACGATAACGTTACATTGAGCCATCTCCTAATGCCAGACTCTAATCCCGGCCTCTCGGTACAACTCCACTCGACGGATCGTTCTCAGGGCAGATATTAGATATGTCACGTTTATCGATACAATTGGATGTCTGAGATTCGAATAAATCAGGCATTCAAGATTCTAATATAGTCTCTTCGTTTGGGATATTCATTGGTTGTAAATAAGATTAACGTTTATTACTTTACTAACCCATTAACCAGTTTTTTTGTGCTGAATTAAAAAATCTCCCCCGTCTATTAAACCGACTATATTTCTGGTAAATTCTCAAGACCGAGACGATAAGTTAAATTGGTTTGTTTATTTAAAATTTGGGCTACTATTAATCTTTTTTATTAATTTCTAATCTTACCTACTTACTTACTTAGACAGCCGTTGTCGTCCACTGCTGGACATACAGGCCTCCCCCATACTTCTCCACGTATCCCTGTCTTGTGCCTTTTGCATCCAATCGCCAGCAATTCTTCTAATGTCATCGGACCATCGTGAGGGGGGTCTCCCTCTGTTTCGTTTGTTTTCGCGAGGTCTCCACTCTACCACCCTTCTGGTTCATCTATCGTCTAACAATCTGGCAACATGTCCCGCAAATGACCATTTAAGCTTCGCTACCCTTGCGACGACATCTGTTACTCCCGACCTTCTACGTATTTCAGTATTTCTTATCCGGTCTGAGAGTCTTACGTGTAGCATGGCTCTTTCGTGTTTCCTCTGTGCTACACGTAGTCTCCTTATGGTCGACTTAGTGAGGGTTAGCGTTTCTGCTCCATATGTCAGTACTGGAAGTACGCAT
Source organism: Lepidostoma basale (assembly GCA_022606425.2). Taxonomy (NCBI): domain Eukaryota; kingdom Metazoa; phylum Arthropoda; class Insecta; order Trichoptera; family Lepidostomatidae; genus Lepidostoma; species Lepidostoma basale. The sequence continues at coordinate 1,127,405 of JAHDVF020001307.1, forward strand.
TGATCACACATTTTACGTTTCAGACACTGGGGAATCTTACTATTAAAGAACTTCTTCAGATTGCCATATGCCGCCCACCCAAGACCGATTCTTCTATGAATGCTTCTAATGCTTCTTATTCCTAATGCTTCTAAGTTATTAATTCTAATACCTGTTTTATTTTTATGTAAAAATTGGGCCTCCGATTCTTTTTTAAAATATGGTCTTTTTCTATTAAATGATTGGCAAATTCCGAAAAGCCATTACTATTGAGACAACGTCGGTGTTCTGCAACACGAAGATTTAGGTTTCGAGTTGTTTTTCCTATGTAAAAGGAGTCTAGCTAAAAGTAAGGTAATTTGGCAGTATTTGTTTTAACATGACTCGCACATCAATGTTTTGTACCAGCGGAGGCGCGTGAGATAACTGTGTTTTAATTTAAAGTTTATTCGTCTAATTCTAGATATTTTGTCATCTGTTGGTGAGTTTCTGAAGCTTACATAGCGATAGGTCATTCAGTACGATTGTGTTTAAGAAAGTACTGCCAAATTACCTATGCTACCAAAATACCTTATATTACCCTATATTTGTTTTTGTTTAATTAAAACGTTAATTTAATCCTAGTTTATTTCTATTCATTTGACTTGTTGACAAATTTTTGAAACGTACGTTACCATATTCACATATATTATGTTTTCAATTCGTTGTTGTTTATCATTCAATATAATAATTTGTACCAAGAAGTGAGGGAAAATAAAATATTTCTTCATTAATCACATGAGTAGAGTGAACGCCTTTTAATATGGTACTTTGTATAATGGATTGATTTTTAGTAGGGTAGACACCCTGATCCATATCACACGCTAGATCGCAATAATTACTAGAAATTTCCTTCTCCCCCCGAGAAACCTCTCGCGCGTTTGCCTTTTCCCGCCTTTCCGTGTAAAAATTCCTTTCCCGCATCTACTGTTTGCTGATTTATATGCCGCCACTTTTCATTTTATCACCTGGGCCCCGCCTAACGAAGAGAATTCGGATCTTAAATTCATTTTCCCGCCGACATGGAATAATGTTCCCGAACTCCAGAGTCACGCCCGCTATTGGCGGACTGAGTACTTACTCAGACACTAATCTTTCGCCTTTTTTTACTTTGGCATAGCGCACAGCGCAAAGAGAGTACACTGATCTAGAAATATTCCCTTTTAAATATTATATACCTACCTAGTTAGATTTCTCTCTCGCCATCACTGAAATGCAAACGCCCAGATTAATAAAGTATTTGGGTCGACGATTTAAGATTTATAGTCAGTGTCCGGTGGGAGGATGAGAGATCCGAAATATGAATTTATTAAGGAAGAACTTTCGCTGTTAATAGACAGTAAAATGTTACATTACTATATTTTGGTTGAAAATGATCACAATTATTCTGATAAGTCTAATAATAGATTATGCTCTGATGCCGTCTGTTACTGTATATATGAGCTGATTCCTATATATTATGAAATTATATCAAAATTCACTTTCCAATTAATACGAATGAAAACGTTAGTTTTCTAGAAGTTTTATCATATTTTATGGGAAAGACATGTTTCGCCCTTCTAAGGCATTATCAAATGTGACGAATCTTCAACTCTTTGCAGTTTACATACACTAGTAAATGGAGCAGAATATGGTAATTAACGAAAATTTATGTGTTTTTATACATTTTTAATAAAGATTTATTTGGGTAGGTCCAGAAATATTGAAAAGTGTTTTTTGGAACTCGTTAATAAATTTTATGACAATGGTTACATAGTTAGTGGATCTTCTTCTTCGCGTGCCGTATCAGGTCCCCCTGACGTTGGCAATCACTCCGGCAAAGGCTTCTCTATCTTGTGCAATCCGGAACAGCTCCCCCACATGTCTCATCCCGGTCCAGTCTCTTATGTTGCACAGCCAAGACATTTGCCTTCTACCAGGGGATACTTAATTATATTATTATATAATATATAAATAAAAAATAAGTTATTTGAGGTGACGAAATAATTTGTAATCTTTTTACAAATTGTTTACAAATGATTTTACATATTTCAAAGTGACTAATGATTCTAAGTATTATATATAAAATAAAATCGCCATCCTTTGTGCGTAGATTCAATTGATGTATTCTTCTCTTCTGCATCTGAAGTGTGAAATAAATACATATTTTTTGTTTAAGGCATCTATTTGAGAATATGTAAGATACCTGGAATGAAAATATGGTTCGACTTAAGAAAGACAATCATATTATTTTTCTTTCATCGTCATTGAGATATTTAAATATAATAAAACATGTTGAATAAGCATTTTTTTTAGAAGTGTGTATTTTTCGCGTTTTAGTGACAGATATTATGAAACGTGTTACGACCTCTGACGTGAATTTTATTTTGTAAGTTTGCATATAAGTTTTTCCGTTAAGATTTTCCCGTTTAACCTTTCACCTCGCTAGCGTCCCCGGCAGGGCCGCGGGAGGCGAGAAGGGCCCGTGATGGATCGTGTGTCCCGCCGAGCGTGTCGAGTGGCGCTACCAACTTTTACCTCACGTCCTCACGTCACGTAAATATTTCATAATTGCTTTTAAATTGGTTCATATATTTTTTACTCTTATAAAATATTCTGAATCAATTTCTAACTAACTAACTAACCATCACGCCGTCTCCCCGAAGGGGTAGGCAGAAAGAATGGACTGCCACACTTTTCTTTCCTGACATATTTCTCTCGATCCCTCAACATTCATACATCGTGTCATGCACGCGCGTCGATTTCTCTGACTCCTCATATGGCCGACATTCAATATTTGCTTTATTTGATCGTGCCACGTTTTCCTCGGTCTTCCTCTATTTCTGGTTCCATTTACATAATTAACATATAATTAATCAATTTCCAACCTATGAATATCCGATATTAAATGTTATAAAGTTATCGTTCATATTTTTATTGTCTACGTATGGAAGTGAAAAGCAAGTTTTTTTTCTATTGTAGGTCATTTGAATCCAATTTTTTCTTCTTCTTCCTATGGCCATACAACTCTTGAAGAGTTTTAGCTTGCTTGATGATTTTTCGCCAAGCTCCTCGATCCTGCGCCTTTTGCTCCCAGCAGTCCGATTCGCCCAACCTAGCCAGGTCAGCCAGAACATTGTCCATTAGGCGCTGTCTAGGCCTTCCTAGAGGTCTTACTCCAGTCGGTCTAGACGCGTACAGGGTCCAATTACTGTATAGTTTTTTTTTCAAGCTATTATATTGTTTCTCATGACATGTGATAGGTAGATAATCTATCCATTTTATTGTCACGTGAATTCTACACCAGATCAAAGACAGTGTGACAATCACACTGTTATCGCCGGGAATCGAACCCGGGACTTTCGGTATGGCAATCAGAGCTTTTACCACTCTGCCACGAAGTTCGTCAATTATACTAACGGACAGCCTAAATACCCGTACAAGGAAATCCACACATCGTTCGGCGAACTCCTCGGCAATCGGAAGATTAGTTGAGTCGAAGCGTTGCCCTAGTACAAATTTCGGGATCGAGCCTTTGCGGTAGCCGGTCCATCAGCTTGGAACAATTTTCCTTCACACCTCAGATGCATAAATGATCCGACAGACTTCAGATCTAAGCTGAAAACCCATATTTTTCATATTTCATACCCAATTTAAAACTTACATATTTTGTTCTATTATACTTTCTAATCGATCGCGAATATGAATCAGATGCAGCGTTCACATTTAGATTTAAACCACGCTTAATGCGCCCTTGAGGTGATTACATCACAAAAACGGCGCTTTAAAAGTTAGCATATTATTATTATTATTATTATTATAACATATATTAAATTACAGACTTGTTAATAAATTAATAAATATTTATAAAAGTTGTTTGTATACAGATTTTTTTTTTCTGAAAAGGGCCTGTGTCTCAAATCTGTTTGGAAAATTATTATAAACCAAAGACCATAAAGTTTATAAAGTTACAACATTGTTTGCAGCGTACAGAGTGTGCATGTTTCAACATATTACATTTAATTCCATATTAATCTCCACTTGGCGTGTTTCGAACCATAATGGCCAGTTCTCGAATCAGTTTAGGTGGAAAATAGTTGTGCGAAGAAGCTTGCGTGCATATTAACCGTACAAAGTAAGAGTTAAAGATATACCCGCGAGGTTTTTTTTATTTATTATTATTGTGTTTTTGTCAATATACCTTATTATGATAGTTTCGCATGTCCAATAAGATAAACCTTTGCGACATGTGTTTTGAGATTACGACGAGGCTTTCCTGACTGAAACTAAAACATTTATTATATAAATTAACTTCCCTGATATATAATATTCAGGCATGGAACGTGCAAAAGAAGGGTGAAAGTTGAATAAATGCAGTAGAAATGAGATCTCTAAGACGAATGTGCGGTAAATCTGTATATGATAGAGTGTCAAATGCAAATATAAGAAGTGAATGCGGTGCGAATGAAAGTATTATGAACAAAATAATGAAAGGGTCTTTAAGATGGTAAGATTAGTTTTAATATTAACTTCTTCTCTTCTCGGCGCTCCATCCCGGTGCGGGAATTGGCCTCCTCAACAGCAATTTTCACTGGCTCCTGTCCCTAGCCATCCCTCCATCCTCCAGGTCTTTCCATTTTTCTCCAGTCCTCTTCCACGCAGTCCGCGTTTTCTTTTTCTTGATCTTTTTTCGCGTGACCATTTGGCTTTCTTTATATATAGCCAGCCCACCGTAGGTATTGTGTATTCTCTCACCAATAAGAGCAATGTTTCCTGGTCAATCAGTACTTCTAGCTCAAGATTTCTTTTGAATATATCCATCCATAAGTCCCATCGTCCATTGTGAGTCATTCACAATGGACGATGTCATTGTGGGAATGACATCGTCCATTATGAAAATGACGAGTCATTGTGAGAATTTTCCTCAGAATCTTCCTTTCAAAAATCGCTAACTTTCTTTCTTCTCTCTGCGTTAGGGACCATGTTTCGGAGCCGTAAGTGACTACCGGTATTATGATGGTTTTGTATATAAGCAGTTTGGTACGTCTGCTGAGTATTTTATACCCCAATAGTTTCTTACAACCACGGAGGGTTCTATTTTGTGCCAAGAGGCGGGTATTTATTTTTTCTTCTAGCTTATTTTTATAATAGAAACTTACACTATTATATTATTACTTAGTCTAATCTTTTTTTATTTTATTTTACTTTTACATGATATACATTAATTTAATAAAAAAAAGTTGATGGACTGTAGTTGTCACACTAGGCATGGCCTGTATCGTGACAACTACATAAAATAGCATGTAAGTGGAATTGTTAGTAACATGGCGGTTTGTAAGTAATCTTATGCCAACATTGGTAAGTGACTTATCGCAACATGATGATTTAATTAAAATTGAATGCTAGGAAAGTTGTGATAATAAATGTACATACTAGGATAGATAGGAAATCTCTTCTAAATCTAATAGAAAAAAACTTTTTCTACGTCTATGGTTGACCCCTTTATATATTTGGTTAGAGCACGTTTAAATTTCTTTGTCATAAATAGATTTGAGATTATCGGGAAGACGATTTGAGCGACAGCGAGGAACTGTAAAATTATGATGAAAGGAATATCTTGTGGGACTGTTCTGTTCTTCTTCGTCTTCTTCCTCTTTCTCTTTTAATAGATCTGTGGATCTGTTTTTATGGCGTCGAGGTCTCCTGGGACACAGAACTCCAACTGTCTCGCCATATCTTCGCAGGTCTTCCGGGTTGGCGAGTTCCTATTGGCACGTTGTTTGCGGCTGCTTGGGGGAGTCTATCGTCGCTCATTCGTTCTACGCGGTCGCGCCGTCTTCTTTTCCTGCCCCATCTGACAATATCTTCGGTATCGCAGGTCTCACGTATTACTGTGTTTCTGATTCTGCCCCTCAGTGTTTTGCCCAGAATAGGGCGGATTGTCTTCATTTCGGCGGTTCGTAATAGTGCTTTGGTTCTATTTGTGTCAGCCCTCGATTATATACTATAAGTCATTATGGATCTGACACATGTCTTATATATTCGCACTTTGCTTTCCACTCGCATATGCTTGTTTTTCCACACAAAATCTTTCAAGCATCCAGATATTGCAGCCGCTTTGGTGGTTTTCTCGCTAACTTCATTATAGAGATCCGTTTGTCATAAGAGATCTATGCCCAAGTATTTGCTGTTGTGATTTTCTGTTCTGTTGAATTCTAAATTTTAAATTTGGAGAAAATAGCTGATATTTTTATGCAAAGTTGTCGAATACCAACGATTTGATATTCTTTGAACAACAATCAATTTGAACAACAACAATCTGTACAATGGTTTTTTTGAAATGACTAATAAAAGTTGTTTTTAATGGTTTTCACGTGTTAATTTTGATAATACTGAAAACCAGATTTTCGGTCATAATTTTTTTCAGTTTTAATAACACTTTAATAAGTGAACAGTCTAATCCCGTGGATTAACGAAAACCGTAACTTTTGCCATTATCTGCTGTTTGATAAAGCGATTTCTTCCATACAATCCGAAGTTAAATACCGTGGTTTAATATTTATACGGCTATTATTATTAACGCAACTTAAAGCATTCTCTCAATAACCATTTTATGATCCCCACCGAGGTGGGCGCACTGGGGCGGACTTAGTTTTTATGTAATCCCTTTAATATATTCCATTATCAGTTCGTTTTATGCGGCAGATTCAACAATGGGTTTGCCGAGAGATTCATTTCGCCATTCAAATGTACCTGACCCATGAATATCATCTGAAAGTATCTCCACTGCTCTCCACACAAAAATCTATAAAAAATACATGTAGTTATTTCAAATCAAATCAGTTTATTTCATCAACAGGGATTACAAAATTAATTTTTAAGGCATCTATTGAGAACAGGTAAAATAATATATTGTGTATAGTATACTACCAGAAACGCATGAGAGATGGTTCAACATTAGGAAGACAGGTTACTCTCCAGAATTAAGAGTGTTTGCCTTTTGAACGTACTTTCACTAATACGAAAGACGTCGATCTCCGAGGAGACCGCGTTCAGCAGATGGTTTGATGTTGTAATATTTCACGCAAACATGCACGACTTTCCTTTTAAATATTTGAATTCGGAAGAATCGACGAGTGTGCGTGTCACGGTGTATGAATGTAGTAGAGGTGCGACAGTTATGTCAGGATAAATTAGTGTGGCGGTTCATCTTCTCTGCTTACCCCTCCAGGGAAAGGACGTGATATTTTTTTTTAAGACTTGAACCCATGTCCCCTGGATCAGGAGCCAAGCGTCTATCCCCTAGACCATTGTTCCGCAAAACGTGTGCCGCGGCACACTGGTGTACCGTGGTCATCAGTTGATGTGCCGCGGAAAAAAGTCAATATTTTGTGAAGATAATGCACCTAAAAATAGCTGAGAGCTATAAGAGCGAGGCGTTTTATTACGCGAGGGGCGGGACAGCCTCACCCGCGTGGCTCGCCTCGCTCACAAGCTATCGTCGAACGCAGCACGCATGCGTATCGAGTAAGTACTTGAATTTACTCGTTTAGTAATAAACATTGCTTTTTTCTTTGGTGTACCTCTAAAATTTCTTAATTTGAAAGGTGTACCTTGAACACAAAAAGTTTGCGGAACCCTGCCCTAGACCACCACCCGATTAGTTTTTCTTTAACAACTACATTCATAAACATATTTTGAATGACCAAAATCCTTTCTCACAATACTAACCATCGAATTTAATAGGTTACCTGTGAATGATGAATATGAGTAGAGTGTACCAGTCTTTTGATGCTTCTCATACTTTCATAATGCGATTGAACTCGCTTTCCCATCTCGTATGCAAGTTAAAATGAAATGAATCCCTCGTTGCAGTGTCCACTAACTAACTACCCGCTGATTCAATGAGACCGCAAGCCGGAAAGCTTCCATCGCGAGCACGCGTGTAGTGTATTGTCAAAACAAGTTTGCAAATAATTCCGCCGAGTTGTGAAGTTAATTCGATCTCGGGTACGTGATTGTGTTTGGCAAGTCACCTCGGTGACTCGCTACGTGGGTCTACATTGCATACGAGTATTTCTGTGTATCTCAACTCTCCTATGGTACATTTTCATTAGCCGACCGTAAACAAACAAACTCTAATAACTAATTAACCAATCCGTCGTTTCTCCGAAGGGGTAGGCAGAGTCGATGGACCGCCACACTACTATGTCCTGATCTTCTTAGAGCTTCCTCAAGATTCATACACGGTGTCATGCACGCACGTCGATTTGACGACCTTAGTGGCAGAATGGGAACAGCTATGATTACCACACCGAAGGTCTCGGGTTCGATTTCCGGCGATGACAGTGTGATTTTCACAATGTTTTTGTCTGATGTAGAATTTTTTTTCTGTATACAACAGGTCGTCCATCCGACCATCACGCCGTCTCCCCGAAGGGGTAGGCAGAAAGGATGGACTTCCACACTTTTCTTTCCTGACATATTTCTTCCGATTCCTCAACATTCATACATCGTGTCATGCACGCGCGTCGATTTCTCTGACTTCTCACATGGCCGACATTAAATTAATTTATTTGACAACAAACCAAGGTAACTGACGTGGTTCTACGGATGGGCGGGCTGAAGTGGCGGTGGGTTAGTCATATCTGTTGGTGAACCGACAGCCGATGGGGAGAACGGGTTCTGGAGTGGAGACCACGTACAGGATTCCGTAGAGTTGGACGTCTCCCTGCCCGCTGGACCGACGATCTGAAGAGGATTGCTGGACCTGGATGGATGGGAGCGGCAATGGATAGGGGGCGGTGGCCTGCTTTGGGAGAGGCCTACATTCAGCAGTGGATGACAGACGGCTGATGATGATGACATTAAATATTTGATTTATTTGATCATGCCACGTTTTCCTCGGTCTTAATCCTACATCGTTAACCTATAATTTTTTTACCATTCTTTCTTCATTCATTCTTTCCATATGTTTTTTTTATATTGATTCTCGTGACATGTGATAGGTAGATAATCTATCGCCATTTTATTGTCACATGAATTCCAGACTAGACCAAAGACAGTGTGACAATTACACTGCCATCGCTGAGAATCGAACCCGGGACTTTCGGTATATTAGTCAGAGCTCCTACCACTTCGCCACGAAGGTCGTTTTGGGGGAGACGGCGTGATGGCTAGTTTTTTTAGTTTGTTAGTCGTATTTGGCAAGTTGGCCCATTGAAGTAATCTTTCGCTACTGGATTGAGACAGTGTTTCGCTGGAGCCGATATTTCCCGATAATCCCCCCGACTTTCTCGGGGGGAAGTGGAGGCGGGCAGACGGATAGCCGACCGGGTTGATCTCGGTTGAGAAAACGCGGGATCAAATCGCATCACGCCCTTCTGAACGCCTTGTCGAAGTCATATTTCTTGCCTCGCGGATGGATTTGGAATTGCTTAAACTAGTGTTTTCCTTTTGTGTATCGGTAAACAATTCTTGAACTTAAATAAAGATTGTAGAGAAAACGTCGTTTTGGGGACGTGATACAGTATAAACCATAGAGTATAGGAACAATATTAAGCTATTTCTTTTTAATTTTTTCTTATCTTCGGTTCAAAAACGTAAATATAACATAATTTCGTATTGGTTTACTAAACTGACCCATATTCAAAAATATAGAAACATGCATCATCTGGTCCTTAAGATGATTTGGACACAGGGAAGTCGAAATTTTGCATATTAATAATAAAAACCTAACTATTAACAATTTAGAAATTAAAGAAGCCATCAAAATGAATGAAAACATAATAAAACAACGAGTTAAATAATTTAAATTCTATTCCCATGTTCGAAATGTTCCCGTTATATCTCCCCTCTCCTCAATCCTAATTATACCCCGTTTCCTCCACTTTTATGCACAACTCCTCCCCATTTTAGTGTAAAAGTGACCACTCTGTTTATTTGTTTGTTAAAATTGTATATATCCATAAAGGTTACTTGTTAACGAAACATATCTGAGTTCAGCAAAAATAAAAAGTGTTGTAATACAAAGTATAATTATATTTATTCACAACTATAGGTATGTAGTGAGATAGTACTTAAATTACTTATTTTGTTTTTTAATTATATCTCAATAGAGACGAAGAAACAAACTGGAAACTGACTATGGATGATCAAGGTGTTTACAGGACTTATGACCTGTCATTGGTTGGGTTAAGCGCACGCTTTATGTAATTACAACATTCCCCATTCCACCATTGTTATGATCATGTATGATACATTTTTTGGAAGTTGTATATATACTCCAAATCCATACTTATTTTCACGTGGCAGTTCCAGTCAGCCATCTATGTAGATTTGATTGTACTAATTAATTTTTTAGATTAATCTATACAATCCATCCACTAACGCCATCTATGAAGAATGATTGTTTAGGTTATTGTTGTTAGGCGTTAGTGGATGGATTGTATAGATTAATCTAAAAAATTAATTAGTACAATCAAATCTACATAGATGGCTGACTGGAACTGCCACGTGAAAATAAGTATGGATTTGGAGTATATATACAACTTCCAAAAAATGTATCATACATGATCATAACAATGGTGGAATTGGGAATGTTGTAATTACATAAAGCGTGCGCTCAACCCAACCAATGACAGGTCATAAGTCCTGTAAACACCTTGATCATCCATAGTCAGTTTCCAGTTTGTTTCTTCGTCTCTATTGAGATATAATTAAAAAATTTAAATTAACCACCCACAGGTGAAAATCCAGGATTCGTATACAGATATAAGTATACATTTCACAAATACTTATTTTGTATTTTAAAATTTATTCGAAATTAAGCTCTTTTTAGGATTGTTTTAATTGTAAAGTTTTTAACGTTGGCTATTGTTTTCCGAAGATGTTTTAAAGCTCTTATTAGTTTCAAAAGAGTTTTTTCCAGTATCGTCATTGTTAAAAACACCTTTCTATTCACTTGTTAAAAAATCTCATTCCACGAGTGCCCATTGTGTTAAAAAAATAAGTTTTTTAATGCGACCCACAATAATATCAAAGTTTCGTTTTGACTTATCTTTAACTAATGAATAAATCGATATTTTTTAAGAACTGCTTTCACTTTTGCCTTTATTTCGACAGTCTGGTAAATTTCGTCCAATGTTAATTAATCCTTTCTATTATTTATTATTCTTCTTCATAGTGTAGGAGGTCGACTCCCAGCTGCCGATCCATCTCTTTGGTAGTCTACTTGGGGGTTGTCTGCCTTGGTTTTTACCATGCAACAAACACAATGAGAGAAAGTCTGGATGTATCCATTCTCCTCACGTGTGCATATCTTCTCCTTTACCTCCCCCACCTAACGGCATCCTTGATCTCGCATATTTATCTTATCCTTGAGTTCTTAATTCTATCGCATAGTGTCTTGCCAGATATGTTTCTGAGTGTCTTCATTTCTGACGCTCTGAGCGCGTTTTTTGTGATTGTGGTGTCGCCCTGCATTCGATCCCGTATGTTATGATGGGTCGCACCCAAGTCTTATAAATCCTTTATATGCTGTTGATCTTCATGTTTTGGTTTTTCCTTATTGATTTTTTCGTACACCCTGAGTTGACCGCAGCCTTATTTACTTGACTCGATTGATTTAACTATTATTTCGCCTCCATGATATCATCATCATCATCAGCCGTCTGTCATCCACTGCTGGATGTAGGCCTCTCCCAAAGCACGCCATCTATCCATTGCCGCTCCCATCCATCCAGGTCCAGCAATCCTATTCAGATCGTCGGTCCAGCGAGCAGGAGGACGTCCAACTCCGCGGAATCCTGTACGCGGTCTCCACTCCAGAACCCGTCTCCCCCATCGGCCGTCGGTTCTCCAACAGATATGGCTAGCCCATCGCCACTTCACCCCGCCCATCCTCAGAGCCACCTCAGTCACCTTGGTTTGTTAACGAATAAATTCGTTTCTAAATCTGTCCCTCAAGGTTATTCCAAGCATGGCTTTTTCCATGGCGCGTTGGGCGACTTTGAATCTGTAGACTAGATCTTTCGTCAGTGTCCACATCTCGGCTTCGTACGTCATGACTGGCAAGACGCACTGGTTGAAGACTTCAGTATTGAGGCATTGTGGTATTTTAGAGGTTAGAACATGACGTGATTTTCCAAAGACCGCCCAACCCAACTGAATTCTTCGGTCGGCTTCTTTCTCGAAATTGTTTCTACCTAATTGAATGATAGGTCGGTTTTAAATATCTTTCTATTTTCTCATTAACATATTGTGTATTTAGTTGTACAGACTTTCACAAGCTGGTTCACGGGATTCTGCGTAGTCTCACGGATCTGCCGTCTCGGGACAGGGAAAATGGAGTGATCCCTGTGGGGCTTATACTTCCCACTCCTTGACCTTTTATTTTACATGGGCGTGTCGTCAGGTTACTCTAGTTGAGATGATACGGAGTACATAGCAACCGGGGAGTACAGCAGCACTTTGAGCGTTATTTTAGTTGAGTCCTATCTGTTCTTGAGAACCAACGCCCACTATCTTTTATAAATGTCACGCCCACTTTATTATAATGTCAAATCAACAATGTATGTTTGTATCTAACTCACATTTTGACACATCACCAGTATTACAGTGTATAGGTCGGCATACTCTTATATCCTGGGTTGTCGATTGAATTTTTTTTTAAAATCACTTTCCATGTTTCTCTTATTATCTCGACTTCCCTGCTGAAATAACGTGATTAAATAATAATAATAATAATTAGGCTAATTTGTATAGCGCCGTTTTCGTGAATAGCTCACCTCAAGGGCGCTTTAAATCCTATAATAATAATAATATGTAAATACCTACTGAAGACGTCTGTTTTTTTAGAAGTTTTATTGTATTTTATGCGAATGACATGTTTCGCCTTGCCAATCCATTATCGAATGTATTCAAACATCCATTCGTATTAATTAGCTATATGCAGCTTTACATAATTGTTCAAGAAACAATAAATTAATTAAAACTGTTATTTCGGAATGATAAGGAATATTTATTATTATTATTTCGGCAGCTGTCATATCCTTATTAAGTAGAATTAAACTAAATACATATTATACTCATCATAAACAGGGCATACGACTAAGACATATACTCGTATTATAAAGGAATTTGGGATTGGTTTGCAGTAAAGTGAAACTTTTTTGCTGGTTCTTGGGAGGCCATTTAGGCATTTTATTGGGGTAGTTTCCCGCTTACCACATTTTTGTATACAACGGTTTATTTGAACCCAATTACTGAATACATTTTTAAGCTATTGATTTTCATGACATGCAATGGGTTGCTAGTCGGTCGCAATTTTTATTGTCACATGAATTTATAATTTTCAATGAAAGAAGTTCGAGAAAAATTTATATTATCAACATTAATATGTTTTTTTTTCGAATAATTATCGATTTTATGCACATAAAATGTGAGGGTACGGCCACACCGAAGTGCCAGACTAGGAGTCAAGACATAGGTGGCTTGGATCACGCCCTGTGGGGCGAAACGTATAGTGTGGATGCCATACGTTGATTTGCAATCATCGCGAGGTGTTCATCTTCAAATCAAATCAAATCAGTGTATTAACTCAAAAGACATTACAAACAGCAAAAAGTTTAAGACATCTATTGAGTACAGGGAAAATATTATAAAAATACAACATAATACCAGGAACGCATTAGAGATGGTTCGACATTAGGAAGACAAGATATTTTCTAAAGTCAAGAGTATTTGTCCCCTGTACGTACCTTCATTAATGTGAAAGACGTCGATCTCCGAGGAGACCGCGTTCAGCAGGCTAATTGCTCTTCCCGCCGGTGTCACCAGAGGCAGATTGGTTCTGGTGGCCGGTATCAATCTGTGCCTGTCGCTGTCGGAGAAATCTATCAGGGACAAAAAGACCAACACCCTCTAGCACGGCCGAGTTCTCCGAATATCCCCTGATTAATTTAAAGAAATGGATAATGAGATGCCCATCTCTTCGAAGCTGTAAAGAATTGTTTCTGAGCATTCCTAAAAGAAATGCCGTGGGATAGAGCCACGGATAACTACCATACTCCCTCATGTAGATACCTCGAATTTTTTTCTGAACCCACTCCAGCATAACGGAATATCTCGCCTCGTGAGGCCTCCATATCACAGAACCACTTTCGAATCTGCTCCGAACCAACGCGTTGTATAGGACTCTGAGCACATAGGGATCTCTGAAAACTCTTCCTGTCCGAATGATGAAGCCCAACATCCTCAGTGCAATGTCACAAATCCCTCTCCATATGTGCACGAAAAGTCAGCCTACTCTCACATATGATTCCAAGATCCTTCATCGTAGTTACATGTGTTAGTTGCTGGTTGTTTATTGTGTATCTATGATACACAGTTCTCAATGCTCTAGTAAAATATCTTGACTCCTACTCTGGCACTCCGTTGTGGCCATACCCTGATTGTTTTCAATACTTCGCGTGCACGCTTATGTTTTTATTTTTATTTGTAAACTTTGTATTTCCAGCTCGCGCGCCTATTAGCTTGCCTCGGTTTAGCGTGATTATATTTTAGCCTAGCAGAAAATAGTCCTGATTGTGAAAGCCACTCTAGGCAGGCCCGGTGCCGAGACTGGGGCAACATGCACTTTGCATTAAATGATCGATACGACCAACTCGCCGTTCAATTACTCTAATGGCCCGCGCCCTCTCCTCTCGCTACCTCTCCCCTGCCATCCCTTGAGAGCGCTCGGAAAAATCGCTCTTACCCCGCGAGCTAATTTATGTTAAGTATATTCCTCCCTCATTTAAAACGTGCGATATGCGACCTTATTTTAACGTTAAAAGGCTACGTTAAATGAATGAACTGTATTTTTTTAAAACACTTATACAAATTTAATGCTGGCATGCCGCACTCAATTTATTATTTCATTTTTTTTTTTGGAATGAATCTTAAGTTTACATCTGTTTTGCTTAAATTTTTTTTTTGACTGTGTTTTATTAAAAATGTCAGATGACTTCGAATTAGTCTTAAAAGTGTACAATTTATAAATGATCACAATCAAATATAAAATTACCGGACCTGACAGACGTTTTCCTGCCCGAACGTTAGCTTGCCTGCTTTTAGCTGGTAAGGTGAATAATCAAACAACTACAGAATTTGACATCAGTGCCATCTATTGTAAACAAACATAACTATGAATTAATCCCATACGGTCAATTATTCATGAACTTCCCGGAAGGTTTCGGCCTCAAGGACGCTTTGACAATGTTTTTAGTCGTGAGAGCTGCGTCTGACACCAGCAATCAGATAACCGTTGTTTGAATTTTATGCGATATTTTGAAAAGGCGGGTTTTTAGGTGAGATTTAAAATCTGTTGGATTGTCAATGCATATGAGGCGTGCAGGAAGTATATTCAAGGCGAACGGACCTGCCACTGCGAACGCCCGATCTCAGAAATTTATAGCTTTGGCTCAACTAATCTGCCTATTACTGAGGAGTTTGCTGATTGAAGCGTAGATTGGCGCAAGTTAGAACTATCAGCAATGCAATGTACAGATATATAGGCTGGTGCCATTCCGTGAAGCGCTTTAAAAACCGTTATAGCCAATTTCGACATGGTATCGAATTTGAAATAATTTTTGTTTTTCAATTTTAATCGAATCAAGAAAAGCCGCGTTTAGTTTGCACAATATAACGTTACTTCCTAATCTAGGTTCCTGTGTTGCTTCCTAATCGGCATATTACGTTTGTTGATTAAACGTCACTTGTACAACGCCTGTACAAGTGTCCCTTGTACACGAGCGATAAAAACGGCCCGCGGGGTGCGGAGTGCCGATAGGGTTCACCTGTTGTGAATTCGGATCACTACGGCCACAATTGGAAACAATTTGGCTGATTGGCAAATATTATAAAGGTCTATTCACATTTATCAATTGCATAGAAATTTTTACGTATACCTTTCGTTTTCAACTAGCCATATAATCGTGTCGTCAAGAGTTGTTCATCTTTAATAAGAATTAACGTTTTCTTACACAAATAAACCGACTAATTTATTTTGAGAATTGTATAAGAATTGTATAATAGTTGAGAATTGTATAAGATTTCTGGCAATAACAGAATAGGACATATGCTTTCTTGCCAAGACGGCTCTTTTTCAATCGTCATCTTCATCGGCATTATCCCGTCTTAATATATGATATGTATATGTTTTTAATATACTGACCATTACTATTTCTTTCCAAAGGGGTGTACATAAATGATCAAACTACATGCTGTTATTTCCTGACGCACTTCTTTCGCCTAATCAACATCATGTCATGCATGCTCGTCGATTTTTCGGATTCTTTACGCAGCCGACATCTAAAATTTGATTAATCGTAAGGCGTTATTCTCGAACTTCAGATCATTAACGTTTTTTATAATTTTTATTTACGATGAACTCTTCTATTTTATTTATTGTTTCTTGAACAATGATGTAAAAATCCATATTAAATAATTAATACGAATGAAAACGGCAGTTTTCTAGAATTTTTATTATATTTTATGGAAATGACAAGTTTGAAAGACTTAGAAGGGCGAAACATGTCATTCCCATAAAATATAATACAATATAATAAAACTTATAGAAAGTATTAATTATCTTCTATTTTAAATGGACATTATTATTGTCAACGATGAATAAGAATAATAAGTATTTCTATAAATATTTAAATTTGACAACGGAATTAAACTTAAATTAATACTAATGAAAATGTATTTTTTTTAGAAATTTTATTACATTTTGTGGCATTATCAAACGAAGAACTTCTAGCAAACAACAGTTTTCATACGTAATTATTATTAAATATGGAGTTCTACATCATCGTTGTTGTTTGAAACAATAAAAGAGAATTATTTTGTCCTTGTAATGCGTAGTTTACGCTTGTTATTAGTTCCTCGCGTCTTTACCAGTGATTCACATCGAACGATCTACGTGAAAACACGTGTAAATGATTTATATAATATGTCGCACGCATAATAGTAAACTGACCGATTATGGTTTAGGTCATAATTGAGTTAACATTAGACAGAGGTTTGTGTTAACGCTATCCATCTATTTTTCACAATGTTAACGCTATCCATTCGTAGTACGATAATCGTTCATAATGTTAACGCTATCCATTCGTATGTGTTTTTCGACTGTTTTTGTTAGAATACCGACTCATGTCAGATTGAGCAAAACT
This sequence comes from Lepidostoma basale, assembly GCA_022606425.2. NCBI lineage: Eukaryota > Metazoa > Arthropoda > Insecta > Trichoptera > Lepidostomatidae > Lepidostoma > Lepidostoma basale. The sequence continues at coordinate 1,144,618 of JAHDVF020001307.1, forward strand.
TGCTTTTTTGAGTTAAGCCAGTGTTCTATTAAGCGTGCGATGTATTCGATCGTTTTCGGAGCTAGTGTGAATCATCCTTTATTCCGCTGATTGGAAATATGATTCAGGGTCGGGAGGGCGCGGGGTTCCTAAATTAATTCAAGGTTTCGTAGAATTCTCATGCTGAATACACTTCCAATTTGTCTGATTGAGGGCACGTGTTTTTTTAGGTAAACTTGGAAATTTCCAATTCAATTAATATTATTAGTATTTAATTAATTTCATACCGCGTCCTTTATTATATGTAAGTATTTTGTTTCAAATATGATTACATCAACTACGACTTCTTTGTTTTTGTTTAATTTTAATTTTCAATTAAAAGTATTGTTTTATATGAAATATTATTTAATGTTGTTTTTTACCCAAGTATTCGAATTTTACAATTTTTTTATATCGATAAAAAAAACGTCGGTTTTATTGATTTTTTATGATAGTGACGTGTTTCGCCTGAGTAGGATATTATAAAATATCTTACTAGCCCTGTTAAGGCGAAATGTGTAACTCACATAAAATATGATAGAGCGTCAATAAAACAGACGTAAAAAATATATTGAGTTTTAAATTTTAACCGTTTTAGTACCGTGATGCTTTTAATAATGAAATTTTTCAAGTTGCATTATCGAAATTTCGTATATTTAATTTTTCTTTCAGGGTTGTCACAAGCATAAATAAATATAATTTTTTCATTTTTATAAAAATAAATATTTATTGAAAGCAAACATGAAAAAATCAATGTATGGTGTATCAGTTCTTGTCTATTATCACTTGAAATTTAATTCTTAAGAGTTTACAATTTCATCATAAATAAAAATTCAGGCCTATCACAAAATCATTATATTTTTATTTTGATAAAACGGGCAAATTTGAAATTGTGTCATGAAATATGGTAAAGGCAACGTTAAAAGGTCAAAACACTTGAAATTCAGGTATATATTTAAAACAATTTTTTTTCAAATTCCTACTTGAATCATTTTTAATACAAAGTAGCCTTACGGTATTGCTGGTGCGCCTACATAGCGGCCACCAGTGGCCTTACGGTATTGAAGTGATTAATAACCATTGGTATTTACTATATTTGAATTAAAATATATTAATTGTTGTTTTTAATTTATTGCAGTTTTACCAAATATGTGTTCTTAAAAAAAACTCAGCCATATATGTAAAAATATCCGTGGCACAATAAAGCTGCAAATATTTTTTGTGACGTAATATATTAACTGAAATCGATCAAAATTAAATGTATGATTTTACGAGCACAAGATTTAGAATATACCTAAGTTATGCGTATTTTGTGAAGACAGCGAAGTGCTACTGAACCTCTCGTCTGCAATTGGCGCGTAATCGATCGCGAGATCTGCCGCCATTGAGTACCGCTACGCCTTTATAGAGCGCCGTAATATATTTCCCGGGCGACCGAGTTCCGGAACCCCGGCGGGGAAATGAATTGTGCTTTTCATGAAATGCCGTTTAAAGTAGTTTCGCACCCGATGCAGATTCATTCCGAATTCATAAAGCGCTCGCTAATAATTCTAGTCATTTTGATTTTCGTGGAATCGTGAACCCCTTTTCATAATTTATTGGGGTAAATAATAGACAGTACATTTCTGCTATTCGTATGACCGTTCTTTGTTTAGAAAATATAACCTGATTCTTCTTTATTGTTTCTTGAACAATAATGAAAAATTTCTTATTAAATATATACGAATGAAATCGTCTGTTTTCATAGGAATGACATGTTTCGTCTTGCTAATGCGTTACCAAATGTTTGATAATGCCTTAACAAGGCGAAACACTTCAATCTATAAACACTACGTTTTTGCTTTCCTTGGTTTTCTGATTGTTCTACATTGTTTCTTTATATATTTTCTTTCTTTTTCATTGTTCTTAATTTTTTTTAATTGTCTTTTGTTTTATCTTGCTCTATTGTTCCTTTCTATCTCGTTTTTCTAATTGTTCTACATCGTTTCTTTATATTTTGTCTATCTTTATATTTAAAAAAATATATATTTTCTTATGTTTAATTTCACTCTACCTTCCTTTATATAATAATCTCTTATTTTATTTTATTTAAATTGTTATTAAATATATATTTTCTAAATTGTAATCATCAACGCCTTGGAAAATATCTGTAATGTATATGATTTTGATTTGTTTAATAAATTGAAATTGATATTCCCATAACATATAATGAGAACTCCTAGAAACCAAACGTTTTCATTCATATTATGCAATTCTTATTCTTCAATTTCAATAATTTAAACATTTCGTTGTTGTTGTTTCACATGACTCAAGTGTTGCCGAAAACAGAGTCAATATGTATACATAAAAATTTAAGATATTTCATGAACATCTTATTGATTATATACAATCTTGTATTTTAAATAACTAATGCATATTTTTCTCTCTTTTTCCAGGTAAGTTTCCATTCATCAAAAATCAACCGAGATCATAATCTGCGTAATCTGTAAGTGAATCGAACTTTGTCATTTCGCATCGAATATTGTAATAAGTCTATACGCAATCATCAACTCGACTATTATAAAAAATACAAATTTCTTACGTATGTATTTTCATTGTTGTCTATCTTACGTACCTACACATGACACGGCTGACGATACTCGTTCTTATTACACTCTCAAGATTTACTCTGATACTCTAAAGAATTTCCAGTTCCGTTAAATAAAACTGCATTATCTCCGCAGCAATCCGAGATGCATGTACCAGTAAGACATTCATTTTCGCTCCGGTCTTTAAAGTTTTATCTTCTTTTAAGAGCTCCAGTGACAGACTGTGAAAGAACAAAGCCAAAATTTATTTGAAAGAATAAGTCAAAGAATTACCAAGTTTTAGAAAAACTCATTTTTTACATCGGTAATCAAAATTTAATCTGATTCTGTGTCCGGAAACCCACAAAAATGCCTTGCCCCACATGTTTGATTAAAGACATATACTACATAAAGTAAAATATAATAACACAGAGGAAACTTATATTTGGACCATCACTAATGTATTTTGAATTTAAAATATTAAAATTGATTATGGAATTTTTTTGGGAAAACTTTATTGTATTTAATAAAACTTTTTTTTTTTTTAAATTACTTTGTAATGTGTATTTAGTTTTAAAACAAGTGGACTACAACAAAAACCAAATTATTGAATTATATAAAAAAAAACAATATTGTTTTTAGTATTAATTTTGAATTTTGCAATTAATCCTTAACAAAACCACGTCGTTTTTTTTCGTTATCAATTCATGCTTTTCACAGTCCATGCTAATAAAAGTATAAATTAAAAATTATACATTACCAAAGTATGTGGTTAATAAGAGCGCTTTTAATCATTTTCGTTTCATGCTTTTCATATTCGAATCAGTTTATTTTATATACTCGAATATATTACATTGTACTCACAATTTCCGTGCGTTTCCTTGTCACAGATCCTCGCGTACATTGAATGATCAATGAACATTCAATTTTAAGTAATTGATCTAATAAAAGCATCCCTCCCGTTACCGGTCAGGACTTCGTTTGCATATATTAGCTCTAGAATTACCACAGTTATCCAAGTAACCGTGTACGATCTAAGGAACCGAAACTGATGTATTGAGCCATTCGGGGTTTCACCTTAATACGGCTTTTACTGAGACGTACATGGATTAGTCTTTGAGACAAGCAGTGTGTAATTATATATTATTAAAACCAACTATCAAACCATCACGCCGCCTCTCAGAAGGGGTAGTAAGTGAAGTACGAATGGACCGCCACACTGTTCTTTCCTGACATACTCCTTTCGATTCCTCATATCCATACATTGTGTCATACACGCACATCGATTACTCCGACTCCTCACGTAGCCGACATTTAATATTTTCCTCGACCTTCTTCTATATCTTGTTCAGTTTACGTCGTTTACCTATACTTTCATTTTCATTTATATTATATAATAAGACTGAAATTATCCTATTTAAAACGTATATAATACGTTTAACAAGCGAAGCACTCCCCCACCAATAGAAACGTGTTTTCGGCCCCACATAAAATGAAGAATTTTATTGTATAGTTTTAAGCTTGGGTGTGTTGACTCAACAAAAAATTCTTACGACATGCAGTGAAGAGCGGTGCATGACGTCACATCCTCTGTAGATAAGCGGAAGTAGAAACCCGGCGATAGAGCACCCGCCGTGGCCAAGGGGGGGTCGCCTGATTATACTTCCCTTTGCCTTGCTTTTTCAGCGCATAAACTTAAAAGCTCTGTGCCAGAACAAAATTATTAATATCTCGGATGTTTTCACATTTTTCATAAAGAATTATGGTCGTCTGGAAATAATGTTCGTACATAATGTAGGGCGTTTTGGAATAACGTTTTTTTTTATGTTTACTTTTTGTGTTTAGATTTTTTTACTACAATATTTTAATTTTATACAAAGAAAAACGGAAATAACAAACGTGTATATAAGCTGTGTTTATTATTTTATAGGACACCAAATAGCTATATTATTTTTGATTTCCAATCTAATGTTTCCTTTTTATTTATATTTAAAAAAAAATAACAAATAAATGGATCAAAGGTACATAACTATATTATTTTATTTTTCCATACAAATATTTCTTTTTTGAAGTGCCCAAAACTGTAAATCAATATCCTTGGCAGTTATGTTTTGTTTAACCTCCCTCAAACTTTTATAACGATAGACCTATTCTCCTTCTTCTTCGAATCAATGGCATAGTCATAAATATCATCTGAATTGTCCTTAAAATTGTATTTTATTTCCTGTTTTCCAGGGGCGCCGGGTGTAATAGTATGAGTAATATAGAACACTACACGTGGAGACACCTTATTTGCCACCTATTAATTGGGTGGTTTTATTTAAATCCCGCCTTTTTTACATGCTGGAATATTTCCGATTTTGTTATTTGTTTTTTTTTTCAATAACAAAACTTTAAGTTAGCTTCAGATATGTTATATGTTTAATTCCTTTTTATATCAAGAAACATTAAATCGTATTACTTGTAGTATGCACTAATTTAGTTATTTTTTCAACTATGTCAAGAAATTGTGTATAATATAACAATTTTTTTTACTGACTTGGAAATACCCGATTTAACAGAACGGCCGTATTAAACAATTTTAAGGTGGAGAAATTGTTAATCGTAATCAATTAAGAATATGCACATTTCGTTCAGTTTGATCAGGAATCTGTGTTTAAGTAATAAAGTATTATATATTTTACTGACATGGAAATACCCCTTCCATGCCTACCCCTTCGGGGAGACGGCGTGATGGTTAGTTAGTTAGTTACTGACATGGAAATATCCACTTTTTAACAGAACGGTCGAATTGAAATTTTTAATATTGAGAATTTGTAAATCGTATTAGATGTATAATATACGCATTTCGTTATTTAATCATTTAAGTCTGCAATTTGTACATAAATAATATAATTAGTTTGTTTTACTGACATGGAAATACCCGTTTTTTAACAGAACGTATTAAAAAAATTATATTGAGAAATAGTAAATCGTATTAGATGTAGAATATATGCATTTCGTTTATTTATCGCAAAGGTCAGGAATTTGTATTTATGTAATATTGTATATTTTACTGACATGGAAATACCACATTTTTTAAAGAACGACCGTATTAAAATTTTGTTAAGGGAAACGCAATTTACATATAAGAGGAGGTGCAAATTGTGTTTTATGAATAATTCTCTGTACAGAGCTGGAATAAATTGTTATTGCAAAGCGAGTGTTTGAAAAATTGCGGCAAAAGTTTTTACCACAGGAAGCCGTGGGAAGTTTTTGTTTGCCCATTGTTTGCTCTCTTGTTTCTTTTTCCCAACATTTCCCACTTTCCGCACCGCGGAGGATCCGCCCCTCGCCGCAGTTTATTTCTCTCTTTTGCAGTTCTGCGCTTTCTTTGCCTTTCCTTTCACCCACCGGACCAGAAGTTACGCCTCGCCGTGTTTGTGCGCTGTATTTTTCATAAATAATTCATTCAATATATTATAATCACGTGACATGTATAAAAGGCGAAATTCGTTACACAAAATTGTGTTTTTGATATGCGAAATGCTATTTAATTGCTATCTTTGGTCTTCTTTATTTTCTTATTTTTCTTCTTTTAATAGATCTGGCGATCTTTGACACAGAAATCAGGTCTCGTCGGATGATGAGGTCCAGCTGTCCCTCCATCTCTTAGGCGGTCTTACAGGTGGGCGGTGTCCAGAGAGGGTTTCATTAGCGGCTGTATAAGCAAGTCTGTCACCATCCATTCGGGCTACATGGTCCCTTCTAGATCTACTCTACCGAACGATATCCTCTATTTCGCATTTTTTTCTTACATCTGCGTTGCCGATACGATCTCGGAGAGTTTTTCCAGTAGTTGATCTTAGCACCTTCATCTCCGATGTTCCTAGTAGTCTCTTGGTTCGCACAATGTCGGCCCGCGTCTCTACAGCGCACGTCATGATAGGTCGCACGCACGTCTTATAAATTCTGATCTTGCTGTCGATACGCATGTGCTTGTTCTTCCAGACCAGATTCTTCAGACACCCTGACACGGCAGTGGCTTTTCTGACTTGTTCTCGTAATTCGGTGTAGAGGTCATTATTAATCATTTATAAAACTCCAAATATTCAAAACTTTATATAGCTTTTTTGCCAACCTATTGTTAGCATTATCAAGTGTTAGAAACAACCATTAAAATTGTTTTATGAATCAAATAACTCTTTCTTCCATTTCTTCAAATGATGGCGAATTATTTTTTTATGAAAAGACTTTTTTCACTTTTGAGTTTATTTTCTTGTCATGTTTCGAAGATTTTACACCTTCATCATCGGATGACTTAAACTTCCAAAAAATAAAATTAACTGTACAAAAATCTAAAGATGTAATATGTATATAATTAAAATACCAAGAACACATAAATAACAAGAGAATGATTTAACTGAAACCTCTTGATAAAAGTTTATTTAAATCAATTCATAAAAAAATAATAATTAAATTAAACGATGTTTTTATAACTACTTCCACATTTGTCTTTATTTCGACAGCGACCGCTGGCATCGACAAACTGGTCGATGCCAGCGAGCCTGGCGAAACCGGTTGCTGTCGAAATAAATACAAATGTGGAAGTAGCTATAAAAAACATCGTTTATATGAGTTGCGCTTTATATGTGGAGCTGAAGAGGGCTGCGGAGTATAGGAATTAGATGCAGTTCTTTGCTGCAAACTCATTTCTAGGATTGAAGAATTGTTTATTTTTATTCTGTATTAGAATATTTTACAGTTCTGCGCATCAATAGGACAAGCTCTCACCCTCGCTACCGGGGTGTCCTACGGCATATCCGACTTCATTACTTCACACCGCTTTTAATTAATTTAAGTACTGATACGCGGTTCTTTCTTCATTTGCATTTCTCTCCGCGGCCGCCGTTCCCGAGTTAATGGTGCACTTTACACCGGGGGAAATGGCCGCCGTTCCGCCGTCCCGCTCGCCCGGCTTTCTAATACTGGAAATTTGATAATGGACACCGAGCAATTGAATTTCTTTTCATGTTCAGTTATTTCTTTCGCGGTACGTCGTTAATACAGTTAGGAGGACGCCCGCCCCTCCTCCTCTGAGCTATTTAAATTGATTGCCGTGTTGAATGTAAATGGGGAATAAAGATACTTCCCTCTCGTGCTTCGGCGAGCCGTGCTCAACAGGGTCATTATGGCGTATAGGACGGATGTAAACATTTTTATTGTGTTTTACGACACCTATTTGAACTCTGAAAACTTTTCTATTTCGTACCTTATTCTTCTTTTTTGCGTTGGTTCGGAGCAGACTCGAAAGTGGTTCTGTTATATGGAGTCCTCATAAGGCGAGATATTCCGTTATGCTGGAGAGGGTTCAGAAAAAATTTCTGAGGTACCATACATCTCTACAAGAGGGAGTATTGTAGTTATCCGTGGCTCTATCGCACGGCATTTCTTTTGGGAATGCTCGGAACCAATTCTCTACAGCTTCGAAGAGATGGGCATCTCATTACCCATTTCTTTAGATTAATCAGGGGATATTTCGAGAACTCGGCCGTGCTAGAGGGTATCGATCTTTTTGTCCCTGATAGATATCTCCGACAGCGACAGCACAGATTGTTTTACCTCCAGGCGCCAGAACCAATCTGCCTCTGGTGATACCAATGGGAAGAGCAATTAGTCTGCTGAACGCGGTCTCCTCGGAGATCGACGTCTTTCATATTAGTGAAGGTACGTTCAGGGTACAAATACTCGATACTTGACTTTAGAAAGTATCTTGTCTTCCTGTGGCGATCGTTTCTTAATTTCTTTCTCTTTTAATGTATTCATTTATATTTCAAGTTGATTTCCAAATTCATTTATCCCACAGAGTCCGTCCATCGCAATGTTCGCCCACCCTTTGCGAGGGTAGGGGTGTGGAGCGGGGATCCGAAAGGACGCCGGGGCTTGTTCAGCAATTATTTAAATCCCGGATTAATACCACAACCCTTCCACCCCCACTCCCTCGCCAGAGCAGTTTATCGCCCTCCCACCACCCCGCACGGACAGGCGTACCAACCTAATCTTAGCAATGAAACTTAATGTTGTGCCTTTTTCTTTACGTGCATAATTTTTTTCTGTCCTTTCTTAAATACTCTTAACTTTTTAATTAATCTGCTCTTGTTTTTGTCCGTTGGTTGTTTTATTTGGCGTATGTCGTAAGCTGTAAATATTTATTTTGTTCAAAAAATATTAGTCTCATAAATGACAAAGATTTATAGGTTAGCTAAAAATAATTATTTTTGGTGTAATCGAAAGAAATGTGTATGTTGAAATTTTAATGAATGTATTTATTGTTTCTTGAACGATTGTGTAAAACTCCATATTAAATAATTATCAATCAAATCAGTTTATTCACTCAAAAGACTTTAAAAACAGCAAAATATTTAAGTCATCTATTGAGTACAGGTAAAATATTATAAAAATACAACATAATACCAGGAACACATTAGAGATGGTTTGACATTAGGAAGACAAGATACTTCATAAAGTCGAGAGTATTTGTCCCCTGAACGTACCTTCACTAATATGAAAGACTTTGATCTACGAGGAGACTGCGTTCAGCAGACAAATTGCTCTTTCCACCGGTGTCACCGGAGGCAGATTGGTTCTGGTGGTTCTTTAATTATAACATATTTCACCTTGCTATATCAAAAGCATTAGAGAATAATCTTCAATTACACTGAAGATAAAGGGGGCGAAAAGAGAAGGATGCATCGGTTAAAGTGTGGCAGACATTATCAAATAGATTAATTGGGCTATGCCAGTATCATTTGATAATACCTTAGAAAGTAAATATATCATTCCCATAAAATTAGTCAAACATATAGAAAACGGCGTTTTCATGGACCGCCATAATACTCTATTCTGACATACCTCTCTAGCTTCCTCCACATTCATACATCGAGTCATACACGCACGTCGATTCTTCCGGCTTCTGACATGACCAACCTTTAATATTTGATTAATTTGGTCAAGCTATGTTTTCCTCGGTTTACCTCGACTCCTTACTCCATTTACATCGTTAACGTATACTTGTTTAATCATTCTTTCTTCACCTATGCGCTCCATATGTCCGAACCCATGCAGCGATCCTTTCATAACTTTCTTCATAATACTTTCTTTCGCTCTATATTCCTTCCTAATATCAGCATTTGGGATTCGGTCGTACATCGTTCTACCACACATACGTCTTGGACCTCATCTCTACCACATTTATTCTGCTCTCATCTTTCTTCTGCCAGTTTCATGCTTCGCTTCCATACATGAGGGTTGGGACCAGAACTCCACTGTGAACGGCCATTTTCGCTTTCATTGATAAATTCTTGTTTCCAATAACTATTTTTAAAGCTCCATTTACTTTGTTACTCGCACCAACCCTTATTCTTAATTATTTAATAAATGATTTTTTATAGTGTCATTGCGACAAATCGCACTCAATAATTTTATTTTCGGGAATAATGCTCGATCGAATCCAAATCACACTTTGTAATTATAACACATAATATGGGTTGTACAAATAGAATAATTCTGCTGAATTTTTTTCTCGGTTTAATCCCCCCAAGGTTGTGATGTGATGCTTCGGTAGTGCATAGTATATAACATAAATATTAATTTGTTTCACTTAAACTTTAAAATGTTTATTTTGTTGAAAAGCGTCTACCTCAATTGTCAACTGTCGTCCTTATAAATTGAGATTGAAGACTTTCCAGGGTCTTAAAATGGGTATATCATAAATATCATAGCGGTATCTCTAATCCTAACATTTCATTCTATTTAAAATCCTTCGAAATTTCCAAGTTAAATTCTTCATAATTAGTGTAATCCATCATGGAATTACATTGTTTACGAACTGAATCCACGCTGATAAATAGTTGGTCTACCTAGACTATCATATTTGGTATTTGTATTATCATTGCTCCGTATTTTGGATCAGGACCGCAGATCGCTCGAGGGGTTTAACAGTGCTTATTCTCATTAAACGTTATTATCAAGCACATAAACACGTTCGTGTAACATGAAAACTTTAATTCTATAAATACACAACGCTGTTGTGCTTATACGAGTATTATTTAATTTTGTTTGTGTACGTATTTTGTCGAAATAAAAGTAAGATTTTCTCGTATGTGAATTATTATTTAAATCGAAACAAACCATCACGCCGTTTCCCCGCAGGGGTAGGCAGATAGAATGGACCGCCACACTACTCTATCCTGGCAAACCTCTCTAGCTTCCTCCACATTCGTACAACGAGTCATACACGCACGTCGATTCCTCCGACTTTTTTTTTTACGTATACAACAGGTCACTTGAACCCAATTACAGTATACAATTTGTTTAAGCTGATATATTGATTCTCGTGACATGTGACAGGTAGCCAATCTATCGCCATTTTATTGTCACGAGAATACTACGCCAGACCAAAGACAGCGTGACATTCACGTTGCCATCGCCGGGAATCGAACACAGAACCTTCGGAATCAGAGCTCTTACCACTCTGCCACGAAGGTCGTCTAACATGACCAACCTTTAAAATTTGATTAATTTGGTCATGCCATGTTTTCCTCGGTCTGCCTCGACTCCGTACTCCATTTACATCATTAACGTATACTTTTGTTATATCTTATATTTCTTATATCAGCATTTGAGATTCTGTCGTATATCGTTCTAACACACATACGTCTTAGGGACCTCATCTCTACCGCGTTTATTCTGCTTTCATCCTTCTTCTGCCAGTTCCATGCTTCGCTTCCGTACATTAGGGGTGGGACTAGAACTCCATTGTGAACGGCCGTTTTCGCTTTCACTGATAAATTCTCGATATCTTTTAAAATTATTAATGTATCACACAATTCCTTATAGGCGATTACACCCATTCACAATATAAGTTAGTAAGTGTATAAATTGGTAACCTCGGTGGCGATGAGAATCCTAACCCATCACACCGCGTCACCCGCGGGGGCGAATAGAGAACGATGGAGTGCCGCATCGGTTAAAGTGTGGCAGTCCATTGTTTCTGCCAACCCCTTTGGGGAGACGGCGTGGTGGTTAGTTAGTTAGTTAGTTAAGGGTTTTAAATACAATAATATATGTGTTAGGCGAAAATACCGTGGAATTCCGTTAGATGAATTATTATGAATTGATATTGCCGATTTTTTTTATGAAATAAAAGATATTTTTCCGCTTTTGAAAAAACTTAAAGTATAATAAAAAAACAGTCTTTTAATTCATCAAAAAACGTCATTGTGGAATTCCATTGTTAACGCCTCAAGGTTATCTCAAATGAAGTTATTTTTTTCCACTTTTATATACGATTGGTAAAGCAACGTGGCGGTTCATCCTCTCTGCCTACCACTCTGGAGAACGGCGTGATAGATGGTTAGTTAATTTATTTTATCACGAGGCCACAAAAATACATAAATAGATAGTCTGAAACTCGATCACTTGTAAGTTGTAATATAGATTATTATATATCTCAAACAAAGAGTTCAGTATTTTGTTCTTCGTTGGAATAGCAACTGTAATCCGTTCGTTTTTCTTTTACAATAGAAAATTACCTTTTGGAAAGCGCTTCAAGTCTGGCTGGGCTTATACTTTTGTAAGGGAACCGGGTTCCTCCGCACAAAGGGCCGTATGTAGGTCGGCTGCCCCCGCTAGGTAATGTCTCATTATTTTATTACACGTATAAAAGGAAATGATTAATCGGCAGTGCCCCCCGTGCGTGGGGCGCTGCCGATGGAAATTCTTCTGACGGCGGCGCATATAACGTGAGTCATTCCGCAAGGAAAAGCGTGGGACTTGTTACTTCGCTACGGTGCTACTTGTGGCATGGCAATCGGCTGGACATGTGTGCCGACGGGATGATGGAAGATGGAACATAAGAGTTACTGAATGGAGGCTAAGATTGGGCCGGAGAAGTATCGGGGGGCAACCTACCAGGTGGAGCGATGATATTGTGCGGACGGCGGGAAGGGCCTGGAGAACACTGGCGAGAGACTGAGAGGTATGACATGGGTGTGAAGATATGAAGGCTTACGTCCAGCAGTGGATGCAGACAAGCTGACGAAGAGATCGTATAAACGTGTCGATGTCTCTACGATGACGGCTTTACATAGTCGAAACATGTATCTTTGTATATCCAGACAAATGAACTAAAAAGTGGAAGAAACAGTATTTTAATTCATAAAAATAATAATTTTGAAATTCCATAGTATTATCGAATTAAGTTTATCAAAAATTAATAACTTTTTGTATTATATTTATTTAGTAATGATGAAAACTCTAGTTTCTGTAAGTTTTTTATATCACTCCCATAAATTATAATACTACAAAATTTTCATAAGAAGCACTCACTTTGTAGTTAAACATTTAAAACTTATCGATATAATATGGTATAAAACACTTTGTAAGTATTGAACCACGCGATGGTTATTATAATTGATGCCAACTAGCTTAGCTTTATCAGGGCAGTATAACAACTTGGGTCAAAGCAAGACAAGTTGGCATAAATTATAATAACCACCCCGTTGTTAAATATAAAGTGTTTTATTTTTTATCTATAAATATATAATAATATAATGTTTAATGTTGCATATGAAGCTCTACAATATTGTTCAAGAAACAATAAATTTATTTTATTGTATAATTATGTACAAACTATCATGTTTAATAATTATTCAAATTTTCGCCTTTCATGATCGTTTTATTTCAATAATTATAACATTAAACATAAAAATCGTTTATCTACGGAATAATTTCTTTCTATACGCGAGCTCATCTATGGCCCATACATATCCACTATTAAAGCAACACGCCTTTATTTTAGTTATTTGCTACTTATGCTACTGATATATATAGAAGTTACTCGTATTAGTTTCGTTCTTAGTTTCGTGATAATAGAATTGATATATTTGATAATTATAATTCTCAATATCACGACAAATTCATTTTAATTTGATAATATTCATGCGATTTAAAATCATGGTTCGTCTACCCCTTCCGAGTTTTCGCTTGAGTTGTGGGAAGTGTGACATTTTAACAAGGAACGGGGTGCATCCTTGAGCTAAACTTCGATAAATTGGATAGTATGTTTTTGTTTGTTCTGCCTAGACATTGATTCCAGTTTATGTCACTCTCTAGAGTTCCGTTAATTCTCATCTTACGTCTGACTTGTTATTATTCTTCGCTGCAGAAGTTCTCCGAGACATTCAAGCTAATAAATCGGTTCCGCGAGGCCCCGGTACCTCGGGAGGAAGGTGGAAGGGCGGCCCGCCCGCTCTAACTTTGTTATACTGTTTTGGTTTCTCGTTACTCCTGATTGGGCGTGGAACTTTGTGATCCAAAAGCTCGCGCTGAATATTCGCTAATTCAATTTGTCGCAACATATTATAAGCCAGCTTAATATAATAACTTCTATTGAACAGCTAGCAGCCCCGTTTTCTAGAAGTGAGAGTTTAATATCAGATAGAGGCTCTCCAATCTGGTAAACATTAATAAAATTTATCTACCTGAAACCAAAATTCGTTTGACCTTCAACAAACTTTGTGCACGGACGGGCATAGTATGCGTGTGGATCCACCGTTTAAACACGCATTCCACATGTGGAGAGCTTGTTTACAACAGTATGTGGATGCTACACCAACCGTCGGCTCCACAGCTCTCCACCAAGGTCACCCCTGTGGAGAGCTTGTTTCAAACAGTGTGGTACGGCCTTTATGGTGTTTGTGTTTGTTCTGCGTGTGTATTTAGTGGGCAAGTCGCTTATTTCCTAGTAAAAAATGCGAATGCTCTTCGATTAACTCGAATCGCATTTCACGATTCTCGGTTCAGTTGTTTCACTTCCGCCTGTTGTCGATCAATGTCTCCCGCAGATCCGCGTGTACTCTGGCGCCCCGTCCACCGTCCCCGTGCTGTAGACAGACTTCCGCCCATTCATTATCTCAAATGTATTTAATTGTTATACGTTGTACCTCTGCGGGCGAGTCTCTTCCGCCCTCGGGCGCGGCGTTAGCGAGTGTGAGACACTTTCAGTGTTTCCAGCCCACCCCGACACGGCTTTTTCATCATTTTAATAACCCTTAATAAAATGCGTGACGTCACGGGCAGATCTCTCGACCCCTTTTAATAAAATCACCGACGAGGACGACCCGCGGGGAGAGTTATCATTTCATATCAAACTTACTCAGTATAAGTTACCTCATAATGGCGGATATAAGAAATAATTAAATTGTCACATTGTTTGTTATTTTGAAAGCTGTGTCACTTCCCAAAAGAAGACTAATTTTGTTTCACATTTTGAGTTAATTATGCCTTTTATTTCGACTTCGAGGCAACAAAGTGAATGGTGCACTTAAAGTTGTCATCGCAAACAAAAACCTATCCAAAAAAGCTAGAATGGCAGTGCACAATGGTGTTCTTCTACCGACCATTATGTATGGAATCATGAAACTGGCAAAAGAAGGATGAAAGTAGAATAAATGCAGTAGAAATGAGATCTCTTAGACGAATGTGTAGATACTCTGTGTATGATAGAGTGTCGAATGAAAATATAAGAAGTGAATGCGGTGCGAATGATGGTGTTATGAACAAAATAATGTAAGAATCATTAAGATGGTTTGGACATATGGAAATAATGGTAAAAAAGTTATATATTAACGATGTAAATAGAACCAGAAATAGAGGAAGACCGAGGAAAACGTGGCACGATCAAATAAATCAAATATTGAATGTCGGCCTTGCGCATGACACGATGTATGAATGTTGAGGAATCGAGAGAAATATGTCAGGAAAGAAAAGTGTGGCAGTCCATTCTTTCTGCCTATCCCTTCTGGGAGACGGCGTGATGGTTATTTAGTTAGTTTTTCGACTTTTTTATTTACTTATTTTACATAATTTTTCAATATATCCGCTTAGTAATTGTTCTCATTTACATATACCAGACATGATTTTTCTAGTGAAATGACATAAAAATATGAAAAAAATTGCGAAAAAGCGGACATTGTTCGGTGGAGTAGATCCAGAAGGATCATGTAACCAGAAAGGATAGTGACAGACTCGCATATGCAGCAGTTAACGAAATCCTCTCTGGACAACGTCCACCTGGAAGACCGTCCAAGTGATGGAAAGACAATTTGACCTCATCATCTCAGGAGTTATAGTTTCTGTAATACACGTCTTCCATTTTAAAATATATATTGCCATTCAGAGCTGTCGTGAAAAATATTTGCTTAACGTGACAAAGTTCAATGATACCTTGTTTACCCTTATTTTCTCTTGATTTGATTTTTATTTATTTATATAAAATACACAAATGAGACATTACAAACGAAAAACATTTAGGCGACTCATTTTGGACACAAAACGGTGTAACAAAGATAAAACAACGACATGAAACCAAAAAATCATACATATTAGAAGGAACCCAAATATGTCGACGTCAGCGAGGCAGTACTCTTTCTAGAATTTGCAATATATTTTTTATGAACACCGTTTCACTGACACTGAAAATGTCCAAATCCGAGACGATTTGATTCAACGTCCGATTGCTCTTCCTGCTGGCATCACCAAAGGCAGGTTGATTCTGCGTGACGAAGCAAAGAACAATTGATGTCGGCGCTGTCGCAGGTAATTATCAGTAACAAAAAGACATTTTTGCTCCAGAACATAGGGGTTCTCAATAGGGCCCCGAATCGGCTTGAAAAAATGCGTTGCTATTAATCTTTCCCTCCTCAGTTCGAGGGAGTTATATCCCAAATCTGATCTGGGTACTTTTCTTTCAGAAAGTCTATGTGTTTGGCCTACTGTCTTTTTTAGAGACTAAAGATATTTTGAATTTACTTACACGTCCATCTTAAATGGCTTTTATTTTAACTTAGATTTACGCTATTAGTTTTTATGGAAAACGCCAAATCATTTTTTTGTAATGAAGAATCTGCGAAGATTCTCGAATGTTCCATTCGCTTAATATTCCCATATTTATATCCTTGAATATATTATTCATTATAAAACGGATGATTCAAGCAATACTTAATGATTCATTCCATCAATTATTCATCTCGAATCGTGAGCAAAGACAAGCGCCATTAGACACAGCTGACACAATACTTAGGCAACACCTTCAGTCGTTATAATTGATTGGTCGTAACGGGTGTTTATTCTATGGAAATCTTCCGCTCCGTAACAAGAGATTTAAGTCTGTTTTCACAACACTACGCCAGAAATAATTCCGCTGAATGGAGTGCCCGTATTCCGTGAAGCCCCTAGAATAAATTAGTATTATCGGAAATTTATAATGAAATTAAGGATTTGTTCGACTTTTACGATCTTGTTTGTTTTTTTTGAAAGTTAAGTAATAACAACGCTGTTTCGGAAAAGTTTCGCGTCATTTGCTCTTTCCGATTCTCTTGTTCTATAACCCGAAAACTTACACTTTTATCATGTGCCAATTCGATCCCATTACATGTCGCCCACGTGGCGGGCGGCTCTCTTTTCAGTGTTTATTTTTATGATCTACCGCCTACTCCCAGTACCTAGCCACCCGGATCACCGCCCAACCCCCTGGCGATATCAGGATTCCCCAGGGAAATCTTTTTTACATTATTCGGGAAGAACGCATTTTAGCGACAGGAAGAGACGACATTTACAGAGCTGCTTTGTTTTCACGGCATTGGAGGGGTGGTCAATGTAACCGCGAAATTAATACGAATCGATATTATAAATTATTTTTCATATTATAATATATTTGTATTTGTAAGTCCCTTGATAAAATAATGGTTACACTTTATGAGTTCTGTGTTATATACGGCAAATTAAAATGTTTTCAGCGATTAAACATGACCCTTCGAAGAGACGGCGTGATGGTTAGTTAAACAGTTAAACAAAACAACTCAACTAACTAACCATCACGCCGTCTCACCGAAGGGGTAGGCATAAAGAGTGGACACTGTTCTTTCCTGACATACTTATCTAGATTCCTCAACACCGTGTTATGCACGCACGTCGATTTTTCCGACTCTTCACATGGCCGACTTTCAATATTGAGACACTGTTTTACGACTTCCTTTAACTAGTGATATTTCACAGTTTTTACGCTCTGTATAATTGACCGAGCTATACTTTCTCGCTAAAATTTTGTTCTTCTACTTCTTGTTTTAATAGATCTGACGATCTGTAGCACAGGTATCATGTATCCTGTAATGACGAGGTCCAGTTGTCCCTTCATCTCATAGCCGGTCTTACAGGTGATTAGTGTCTAGAGGAAATTTCGTAAGCGGTTTTATATGGGAGTCTGTCACTGTCCATTCTGGCTACATGTCCCTGCAGTCAGTGGCGGTACTCCTATAAAAACCCAGAAGCCCGACTTGCGTAATAAATTTTGAATTAAAACCTCTTCTTGCTTACAGAGGTTCAGCTCTTGTGGCTATTACTCTTATGTCTGATGCGAACATTGTTGGAAGGCGATTTGGTGGGTTGTTGGTTTATGGCGTACATGGTACGATGTATGAAAGTAGAGGAATCTCGAGAGGTGTGCCAGGACAGAGCATTGTGGCGATCCATCCTCTCTGCCTATCCGGGGAAATGGCGTGATGGTTAGTTAGTTTTTTTTTTTTAAATGGCCGAGCCATAGAGGGCTACCTCCGCTTACCCGAAGCTGTTATAGGCGCAGCGGCGCCTTTCGTCAGCTTCACTCGTGCACTCCCTAGGCCCGTCCCCCGTCCATGCGGGACTTACGTTAAAAAATAATTTTAATAATATATATATATTTGCAACCAAGGGGGACCCAGACCACATTTAAGCTACGCTACTCTCCCTCAATGTCCCGCCGTACACACATAGCAATACAACAGCAAAAGAAAATACACAATTGATACATAAATAGCATATGTTAGAGAAAGAATAAAAAAGAAATAATGCACAGCAGGAGGCACAGGAGGGAGGGATGAGACAAAATGCAGGATGGGGGAAATAAGGAAATTTATCTAATGTGTGGACTAAGGAAGGTAACATAGGAAGTTAGTTTTGGTTTATGCGGGGGCATGATTACTTAGATTTGGGTTTTTTATTCAAAATTTCTTACGCTAGCCGAGCTTCTGGGCTACTATGGGAGTATCGCCACTGCCTGCAGTATCTTCTTCTAGATCTACTCCACCGAACGATTTCCTCTATTTCGCAAGTTTTTTTCGTGTCTGCGTTACGGACACGTTAGGATTTTGTTATTGGGTCAAAAATATGGAAAAGAAATATCCTTTCATGACTTATGTCGTCCATCCCCCTTGTATCCGCTATCGACCGCAAACACACCCGCCCTTGCGAGAACGGCGAGCGGTCCCGGGCGAACGTGAATATTCCCATTCGCACGCAATCCCCGCATCAGATTCATTAATCTTCATCAACTTTAGCCGTGTGCTCACGTGGAGGCGGTATTATAATGTTTATTTTTGCTCAACTCAAAACTTAAAGACTTTATTAAATTATTCCGCAAACAATGTTCCAAAGTGTTTCAAGGCGTTTCGGGAAATGAAAAGTGACTTATCTCGTATCTTAAAATTGAATTCTTGGAAATTATTTTTCTTACCTTTTGAATTTTTATTTGCCCCTGATTTAAATACACAATTAAAAATACATTTTCTTTTACATCTTATACAAAATTAGAGATAAATTTATTTTTATACGGCCAACAAATACGCCAAGAATTTCGGTGTTTTATTTTTTTTAGATTTTTTTTTTCATAATAAACTAACTTGAAAGTAATTAATACGAATGAAAACGTGTTATTTCTTAAAATTTTATTTTATGTACATATATTACCTTGCTAAGGCATTAAAAAAAATAACTAACTGACTATAATGCCGTTTCACGTGAGGGGTAGGCAGAGGGGATGGACCGCCATACTGCTATGTACATACCTCTCGAGCATCCTCTACATTCATACATCGTAACCAGCACGCGTGAATGTGGCCGCCTTCTAGTATTTGATTAATTTGGTTATAAAAAAGCATTTCATAATGCCAAAGCATGGCGAAAAGTGACATTTTTATTTTATTTAATGTCCTATAAAATAAAATTTACTAATGAATAATTTAATTGGGAGTTTTATATCATTGTTCAACTAATTGTCACGCCCTGTCTCCAAAGGCATAGCCAGAAATAATGGAACCCTACACTGTTCTTTCCTGACACACTTCTCTTACTTCCAACATTTATACATCGTGTTATGCAGGCACGTCGATTTATCCGACTATTCACGTAGCCGATATTTAATATTTGGTTGATTTGATCGTGTCAGGTTATTCTCGGTCTTCCTCTTTATCTTGTTCCGTTTACGTCGTTTACTTATACTTTTTACCATTGTTTCTTCATTCATGCAGTAGTGTGAGATCTCTTGGACGAATATGCAAATAATCAGTGTATGATAGTGTCGAATATAAGAAGTGAATGCCGTGCGAATGATGGTGTTATGAACAAAATAATGAAAGGATCATTAAGATGGTTTGGACACATGGAAAGAATGAATGAAGAAAGAATGGTAAAAAAAGTATATGTTTACGATGTAAAACTAGAAATAGAGGATGACGGAGGAAAATGTGGCACGATAAAATAAATCAAATATTGAACGTCGGCCACGTGAGGAGTTACAGAAATCGACGCGCGTGCATGACACGATGTATGAATGTTGAGTAAGCGAGAGAAATATGTCGGGAAAGAAAAGTGTGGCAGTCCATTCTTTCTGCCTACCCCTTCTGGGAGACGGCGTGATGGTTAATTAGTTAGTTAGTTAAATATTTGGATTCCGAAACCGGTCGAAGCCATAAAATCAAGTGGAATTAAATAAAATATATATTATAAAAGAAATTTGTATTAAATTTTTATTTTCATTATCAATGAGCTTCTTTTAATAAATTTCAATTAACAACATTTATATATAATTGTTTATTTTGATATATTGAAAATCAATCTACCGGGTATTTTGGATGCCTGATTATCAGTATTGTTATAACGGTTCATTCGCAATTGGAATCCGATGGTTGTGACGTCACGATTGCACGAAATTCTCCGATATCTAAAAATACGGTTCATTGCAACCGTCCCGCCCACCGCCGCGCCGCCCGCCAGACTAGCGGGCGCTGTGGGCGCTCCCGCCCTTCGGATCATAGCCCGATCGCTGAATCTCGCTGTCCTTCGGAGGCCGTGAATATCAACATATTTATTCTGCTAGTCGTTAAGATTTCGTCTTCTGCGTAAAATTACACCCGTTAAAAGTGATATATCACTAAGAAAATACATTAAACTTTATGTTCTGAAAATACTTTTTTTTTTACTTATTTTTCTTCCATAACAAGCCATAAATAGGTTGTATTTTCGGCTCAAAGTGTCTGCTTTATTTAGAGAAAATACCTTCTCATGCTTTGCACGCGCGATCATTTATGTATACACAAATTTTACATTAAGGAATGTTTTTATTGTATCATGTTTTTCTTATTATTCTCTTTAAGTAATCCTTAAAGATTCTAATTATATAATCAATACTAATGAATACGTCTGTTTTGCTAGAAGTGTCATTTTATTTTAGGGAAATAGATATGTTTCGCCTCTCTTAGATATTATCAAACGCATTTATACAAATCAAATCATACATTCAATAATGCCTTAGCATGGCGAAATATGGCATTCCCATTCTTCTTCCTCAGCCTATTCTCGTCCACTTCTGGACAAAGGCCTCCTCCATTTGTTTCCATGTCATTCTGTCCTGTGCAGACTGCATCCAGGTTATTCCGACGTGTCTGTTTAGATCATCCTTCCACCGTAGTTGCGGTCGCCCTGCACTTCTCTTCGCCGTCCACGGTCTCCAAGTCAGCAGTCTTCTTGTCCATTTTTCTTCTGAGCTTCTAGCTACGTGACCCGCCCATTGCCATATTAGAGTCGCCATTCCCATTAAACGAAATGAAACTTCTAATTAACAGACTTTTTCATTTGTATTAATTATTTCATGTGTAGTTTTACATCATTATTCAAGAAACAATAAATATCGTCCATATACATTGTCCGTAAGTTGCGGAAATTATTCTAATTGGATTGTTAAACTTTTACGATCCGTATTGGTTCTTGCAACTTAATTGGTCCCGGAAATAAATCGTCTTTGTACGAAAACAGGCAAGGAAAACGAATGGTCCAGGTATTTCCAGCGAGAGGAATACAAATGACTAACATACAAATCCATTTATCCCCGCGGGGATCGATCCCTTGTACCTACTACCGCGCAATTAATAACCAACGATAGTAACGCTCGCTGTATGAATCCGTATTCGTCTTCTACGCTCAATCTATCTCGAAATATAGTCGGGGAAAAAGTAATTTCCTATTTTTTGCTTTATTTCAATGCTTTATAAAAAGTGTTACAATCATCCGATTTAAGTCAAATATGCGCCGTTCTGTTCGATAACTTGTTGCTAACGAGAATCCAATTTCATAATGCCCCTCTAGTAGAAGCCCTTATCCCTATTGGCAACAACTCGGACAACCAATTTTCACATACCTCTATTTAGGCCAAATTTGTACCCCCAAGCGCGTTGGCCATAGACAGGAACAGGTGGTAGTTACTTGGTGCCAAGTCCGGACTATAGGGTGGATGCATAAGAAGTTCTCTTCCTAGGCCCCGGAGCTTTTGGCGCGTCATCGAAGATGTGTGCGGCCTGGCGTTCCCTATGATGTAACATATACCAGGACGTCAGCGTAGTCAAATTCACGAATTTCGCAGACTAGGCCATTTGCACCGCATGAGGGATCTGGTGCCCCCCCAAAATAGTGTTGTTTTACGACCCAGTATGGTGAAGAAGCGTCCGCAAGCAGACACTGCGATGGTTGGATGACGTCGTGACAGACTGTTAGGCTCTGTGGCAGCAAGACTGGGAGGTGGCGGCCAGATACAGGACAGGATGGAGACGTTTCTTGGAGGAAGCTAAAACCCGCCAAGGGTTGTAAAGCTGAAGATGAAAAGGATACAGAGATTACAACATAAGACCAAAAATCAAAACGCTGTAGTCTTCTAGATACCTATTGGATTATTATTTGGTAGTTTTTATTAATTTTGTTTTTAGATTTATTTTTAACTAGCTGACCCGGCAACGCTTCGCTATTGCTAAATTCGAGTACATAAATAAACCCAATATATATTCAACAAATACAATTAAAGTTCAATAACAATTCGTTTATTTATTGGATTAAATGCTATGTGTATGGATGCAAAAATGTGTGTCTATATCTTTAAAACAAAGTTCCAAATCCAAGCAAACTCGCTGTGAATTATAAACTTGAATTCATATTACTAATGTAATTGAAAAACTATTTTTTGAATATTTTATATGAAATTTAATAATCAAATAAACAATATTATATCACATTTGCAGAAAACATTCATTATATTAAAGAAACAAAACTCTTGATTTTGTTGTCCATGAAATTCACATCAGAGCCAATAAAGTAAGTTTCTACGATCGTGATTTCAGCACTGCGAGTCCGCTGGCGTGGAATAGTAATATAGATGATAATACTACAAAAGCCTCCCTTCCCGACTTCCACAACTGTATCCCTCGCCGCTCTGCGCCATTGACCTCCTGCCACTCGTTTAATGTCATCAGACCATCTTGCTTGTGATCTGCCAGAATTTGTGTAGCTGTTTCTCTTTCGCCACTCCAGGCCAGAAGATCTTATCACCCGTTGTCCTTGCTTTATGACCGATCCCATTCCATTTAAACATTAGTTATTTTACACGCTGCATCGGCAACTTTGGTCCGATCCTTGATTCATCAATTTTGGGCCCTGGAATTAAAAAAAAAAAAATTGAATTGCCATAAGGCGGACACCGAAGAGGCGCATAAGGCAAAATTTAAATTTCCATACAATGAATGAATTACAACTGTTTTTCACTTGTTTGCTGAAGATATTCTTCATATAAAAGGCAGTTCATGCTATATGCATAATAATAATAATAATAATTAGGCTAATTTGTCAAATTAACTAACTAACTAACTAACCATCACGCCGTCTCCCCGAAAGTGTAAGCAGAGAGAATGGACTGTCACACTTTTACTGATGCGGCACTCCATCCTTCTCTTTTCGCCCCGCGGGAGGCGCGGTGTGATGGGTTGCGAACCTCATCGCCACCAATAGGCATCTCCCGCGCACACTTCGATCGTCCAACACCCACAAAATAAATCTAAAACAAATAATATAAAATACAATGATATAAAATAAAATAACAAAATAAAAATAATTTTACACAAAATGTTCTTTTTAGACGGTGCACATATTGTCTATTTAATTTATAATATGTTCCACGTATCCACTGTTTTTTAATTTAGCACATAATGTAATAACACATAATGTTTTTTTCGATGTTGCACATGTTGACTTGGACGATCCGGACATTTGTGTTTATTTAATTTATGTTACACGTATCCACCATTTTTTAAATTATCTGTAGTAAGGCACTTAACCAGCAAGAACTTGAAAATAATATTGAAGAAATGATTCAAATTGTCATTGGAACAAATGAAAAATTTATTTCTACACCTGTCAAAATTCTTTACAAAAACGATAAAACTAATAAAACCTTTTAATCTGATTAATTTGATTGATTTGTCAAATTAATTAAACTAATCAGATTTTAAAGGTTGGTCATGTTAGAAGTCGGAGGAATCGACATGCGTGTATGACTCGTTGTATGAATGTGGAGGAAGCTAGAGAGGTTTGCCAGGATAGAGTAGTGTTATGGTCCATTCTCTCTGCCTACCCCTGTGGGGAAACGGCGTGATGGTTTGTTTGTTTGTTTAATTTGTATAATCGCCGTTTTCGTGAATAGCTCACCTCAAGGGCGCTTTGACATTGTTTTTAGTCATGAAAGGTGCATGTGACAACAGCGAAATCACGATCGTAGAAACTTACTTTATTGGCTCTGATGTGAATTTCATGGACAACAAAATCAAGAATTTTGTTTCTCTAAACATATGAATGTTTTGTGCAAATGTGATATAATATTGTTTATTGATATACAGACAACCGTTGTTAACATTTTATTGGATAATTTGAAAAGGTGGGTTTTTAGGTGATATTTAAAGTCTGTCGGATTGTCAATGCATCTGAGGCGTGCAGGAAGCATATTTTAGGCGGACGAACCTACTACTGTGAAAGCCCGAGCAACACAAAATTCAGATATATAGGTGGCACGTTTGGGAATGTGCTTAATTATTGTCTATAAACTGTAAATTTAAAAACCTTACCTGAAATTAATAATGGAATTTTCATATATGAATGAAAACTACTAAAAGTAGCTTATGTGTAATGTAAAAATGTAAAAATGTAATGTAAAAATTACTTTTAAGTTAATCAGATTGGAGTTTTTGGTTCGACATCATTATTAAATCATTAGGGAGTTTATTAAATTCTGTAGAGGCTATAAATTGTAAGGATTTTACACCGAATCTAGTTGAACGCAATGCTTCTTATTCTGTGAGCGCGTATCATGTTGGTGTACGTCCGTATTGAATATTGGTCGAGTATTAGAGCGCGTTGATGACTTTATTATTTGTATTATAGTTTTAGTGATCTCTAATTTTGGATGGATTTGAAATGGAATTATTTTCGTCTGAGAATATAGGGCCCTTACATGAGTGTACCACGGTAGACGGAAAATATTTCTAACAGCCCGATTTTGGATCACCTGAATCTCATTAGCTTTCTTCTTTGTAATAAAGCCCCAAATACAGGAAAGGTAAGACAGATGAGAATGTATCATGGAGTAGTAAACATAAATTGTCTATATTCTTATGTAACGAATTAAACCAATTAATCCAATTTAAACCTGTACATACCATTCCAAATTAGTTCATAAAGATAACAACATTGTCTTGTGATACGCATATATCGAAGTGTGGGATCCATCCTCTGGACATGCGAATTCCAGTATCTTCTGCGTTGTTTTCCCCATCCTCTGCACATGCGCAATCCATTATCTTCTGCGTTGTCTTCCCCATCCTCAAGCAAATGAAATAACCTGAAAGCAATTTAATTATCTTTGAATATTTTAAATCTCAGCATAATGTAGAATTTAATGGTCAAAAATGGAATATTACTGGACTCTTCTAACTGAGGCAGCTAATGCTGCATATAAGGATATGTTTACCTATCACAGCATTTGTTTTCAGAGAAAAACTAAAACAGCTGAAGTAACTCATAGTGTATTTGGGTATGTGTGCTGCTGGAATTACTCAGTGGAATGGAAAATAAAGAAGAATTGCAACATGCAGATGCACCAATATGGCTCATTATCAAAATAATTTCAATCCCAATACAAAAATATCCCCATTAGACCAGTGGTCTCTCACAACCAGGCAATTATTTTATCAAAACTTAATATCTAATCCCAAAGATATAGATTTTCGCCCTGCCAGAACAATTTTACATTAAAATAACATTATTAAAATAGATTATACCAATTAACTAATTATTACACAACGAAACGTCATAACCTAAAATGACACGTAAGTAAAACGAATAAATTGATATTGTATATCATTAGAACTTTCTTATCGTTGCTGTGGTAATTTTAATATTTCCCTGACCAAAGTACGCGTATAAAGAACACCTTTATGTTTGAATTCATCAAATGTCATATTAATTGTATTTTAAATAACTAATTAAAATCATAATAATTAAATAACATTAATAAAATAGCGCAATACCATTCAAAATTCTGCCAGTTGTTTCTCGCCCGCTACTCCAGGGTGCATCTTATCATCCGTTGTCCCTGCTATATGACCGATTCCATTCCGATCTCTGATTAATTAATATTGTTTCCTAGAAATAAAAAAAAATAATATTGGAATTGGCATAAGGCGGACATCGAAGAGGCGCATATGGCAAATTTTCAACTTCCATACAATTAATGAATTCCAAGTGTTCACTAAGCAGTATATTAAAAAAAAATACTCGAGGCTCTTGATCGAGCATTGCAAGAGTTGCGTGGAAATGTGTTAATATTATATGTAGGAGATTTTAGAAACTTTACCTGAACGGCAAAAATAACTACCAAAAACTATGCTAATCAATGCAGTTATGATTGTGCTAAATAAATAACAAAAATTTTACAAAAGCATTCATTACAACCAGACTCCTTCATATAAATTGTCTATATTCTTATGTAACAAAATAAACCAATTAATTCAAAATTTAAACCTGTACATACCAAAATATAAACATTGAACTTACGGAACTGATAATCGCCGTTTTCGTGAATAGCTCACCTCAAGGGCGCTTTGACAATGTTTTTAGTCATGAAAGGTGCATGTAACAACAGCGAAATCACGATCGTAGAAACTTACTTTATTGGCTCTGATGTGAATTTCATGGACAACAAAATCAAGAGTTTTGTTTCTCTAAACATATGAATGTTTTGTGCAAATGTGATATAATATTGTTTATTGATATACAGACAACCGTTGTTAACATTTTATGCGATATTTTGAAAAGGTGGGTTTTCAGGTGAGATTTAAAGTCTGTCGGATTGTCAATGCATCTGAGGCGTACAGGAAGTATATTTCAGGCGGACGACCTGCTACTGTGAAAGCCCGAGCAACACAAATTTCAGATATATTGGTGGCACGTTTGGGAGTGTGCTTAATTATTGTCTATAAACTGTAAATTTAAAAACCTTACCTGAAATTAATAATGGAATTTTCATATATGAATGAAAACTACTAAAAATAGCTTATGTGTAATGTGAAAATGAGCCGGTTCTCATTCGCCACTCCAGGGTACATCTAATTCACTGATCATCCGTTGTTTGACTGATCTAATTCCATTTTAACGAAGTTATTTTGCACGCTGCATTGGTAATTTTCGTCCCATCTCTGATCTGTTACTTTATTTTCCTAGAAATAAACGGAAAAAGTCATAAGAATTGTGTCATTCATTCATATTGTAATTCATATTGTATATCATTAGAACTTTCTTACCGTTGCTGTGGTAATGTAACAATTTCCCTGACGAAAGTATGCGTATAAAGAAAACGGCAAAATAGAATAAACTGAAAATATATTTATGAATTAGAAATATAAATATTATATTATACTTACGGAAGCAAGTTTCTTCATATTCTTGTAGAGCTTCGACGTCCAATATTTTTTATTTTCGCTATCATCCTTTGAAATAACCTGAAAGCAATTTAATTACCATTGAATATGTTTAATCCCAGAAATTTCATAACCTAAAATTACATAGATATGATACGTAAGTAAAACGATATTTAATTTCTTCTCTATTCGATATTATTTAGAAATATAACTTTGAAATATGTAATGCGGAAATATAATATGTATTCATTTCAACGGCAAAATAGAATAACTTGAAGATATATATGAATTAGAAATATAAGTATACCTACAAAATATTACGACGTAAATTACGTTTTGACAGGAGACCACGTGACCAATCGAACGGCTAGAATTCTAGAAAACGAATATCATTAAGTAATCACCGTCGAACGTAAGAGAAACGAATAAGTTTCAGCCACACGAAAAAATAAGATTTCGTGCATAACCTCAAATGACGCGTAAAAATTATACTCGCCAAAATTTGGAAGCATAATTACCTGTCTACATTAATGTACATTAAAATATGGCCAATAAAATAGACTGTACCAGTTAAACAACCAATTATTTTAGTACGTAATAAGTAAAACGTATTAAGTATTATACATCCCAAAGTAAAACGCAATATATTGGACTGTCAGAAAGAAAAACACATTGTTGCCACTACACAAAATTACATGGAGACTGAATTCTCTCCAGACCATGTCAAACGAATATAGACTCAAAAGATTGATACTCAGGTGATACGAACATTAAGGTCTATATTCGTTTGCACTACGAAAATTTTCAATTAATTGATTAATTTATAAAGTTAATTAGAGCTCGATTAATAACAAAAATATGCCTATGACGACCGCTGAATTCCACTTAGTCCATTCTCCAAATTTCAAAAGGATCAGCTCAGGAATCACCGAGAAAGAAGGAGACACACAGATGGGACATTGAGTTTTATTTATATGTAGATGTAGATGTAGATGTATCATACACGATATACGTGACCGTACATACTCGTACTCGTACATATTATAATAAATATTTCCCTTGGATAATTTGTATCTTATTGATAATTTTAAATTAATTTTTAACGTCTGCCTTAAGTCCCCAATTATTTTCGTTGCTTTCTTTCGCCATCCTATTGTGTACGAGTATTGAGTATGTATGATCTTAGTGCGGTACGCCCGTTTTATCATTTGAGTATGGCATTAACACGAGCTAGCCTCGAGTCCAGCCTCCGTCCAGCATCGAGGCAGCCGAAACAATGAAGACTGCTTTATGTCCCCGGCCCCGCCCTTAGTGACAACCTCCTCCCTCCCCCGACCATCCCTGCCCCGCTTTTTTCTCTCAACTCCCATGTTTTTTTTTGGTTATGTATTTTTGTGTACGATTTTTTGATTAATGTGTTAATTTAAAACAAAGCATATAACTTGTAGATCCCTTCTCCCTTTATTAATGAATTATCGTTTTATCAATTTTTTATAAACTTGAGTGGAATTCCATAACGGTTTTTTTTATAAATAATACAGTTTTCCACTTTTGAGTTTATTTTGCTCTACATGTTTCAAAGATTTTACACCTTTATCATCGGGATAGCGATATAAATCTTCAAACCTTCTATATGTCTCTAGAAAAATAAACTCGAAACTACAAAGTGGAAAAACAGTGTTTTATTTAATAAAAATTTAGCTTTATCGTTTGTTGAAAAACTAAACCTGTTGTCTTTTGGTAAATTGTACCTCCGATGTAATTAAAATATTTCAACCCCTTACCCGGCGTTTACTGCACGGTTTAATCGCGTGACTCTTAGCCCCATTAGTTGAATGGTTAGTAAACTTTAACCGGCGGGATAATGCACGACAGTTGGGTAGTTGGAACTGGGTTTCGGGGTTAAGCTGTCATCCAGCAAGTAGGTCCGGTGCCGATCTGGCTAACCGTTCATACTCGTCGATACATTCTCTCCGTTACGGTCACACTCGCCGTAAATCAGATTTCCTAATTTACAGAGGAAAGTTTGCCCGCTCCGCCGGTTGTGTTCCTCTGTCGTACATTATTTATAGCTCCCGCCCGTAACTGGCTTCCGCCCCTCGACTGGGCGCCCGCCCCCGCCCCCTACAGAATTAGTCTCAAGGCCATCCGCCCGCCCGGGGGTGGCGGCTGCTGTGCTATGTGCTTTGTAGGATTTCTGGGAACTCGGTATTGCATTCGTGATATAAGTATTGCGTAATATGGGACCGCTCTTTGAACGCGCGATAAAAATACAATTCAGGGTTGTTTTCATTCTGTATTCTAAGAAATGTTTTTATCTGTCTTTTGATATTTAATATAATATTCGCACAGACAGACATTTTTGTCTTTCTCGCTTCGCCGATTGTATCCGGATCGATATAATTGTGTACACTTTTATGGCTATCAGAATAGAATGCTCGCAGTGTTCTCACTGGCGCTTATTATTCAGAGTACACAGTTCCTCGACGCTGGGCCATTTTATGGTCCTCTTTATTTTTTTACCTTAATTGGTACACCCCCGGCCCCTCCTAGAGTGGTCGTAAAACGGGAACATTCGCTATTTTAATTCCGCGACAGCCGTGGAAATATCCGCCACTCAAACCATAGCCTATAAATATTGCGAATATTATTACATTAATGCCGGCGTTTAAGTTCTTCGGGCGGAATTAACGGCGCATTTTATTCGCATATTTTTTGCTCTGCTTTTTTAATACCTCCTTAAAGCACACGTCTGAAAATTCATCTCCTTGAAATATCTTCAATTTGAAGTCGTTTATCATCAAAGTGATCTTTTTCAAGGATGTAAAGGGATTCGTTACATAACTACTAATGTAATTTGAGTGTTTTTAACAATTTTCTAGTTTCGTATACCATTGTATATATACACCTTTTCTTCCTCGTCTGCTATATTTAGGACTATATCATATTATTTCTAGAAGCCTGTTCCTATAAAAAAAAACTAACTAACTAACCACGCCTTCTCCCCGAAGGGGTAGGCAGAAAGAATGGATTGTCACACTTTAAACTGACGCGGGATTTCACCCTTCTCTTTACGCCCCCGCAAGAGACGCGGTGTGATGGGTGATGAACCTCATCGCCACCCTGTTCCTGAGATGTACTCGTAGATATCCAACTGTCTCGCTAGAAATCGTTTTATCTTTTTCCATGCTTGGTTCAATTTCGTGGATCTAAGGTGTTCCGAGGCTTGGTTTTCCGGGCTGTGAGCTTGCTTCTTTTCTGCATTATTTTTTTCATTATGCTTTCATTCGCACTCACTTCTTATATAATATTTGCAAATAATTAATATTTTTAATTGAAATTTCTTGGTAGAAGTTCATTTTAAATAATGAAAACAAAAAAATATAAATACAAAATTTATTTATTATTATATATTTAGTGTGCTTCCACTTGTGTTTATCGTCGACCGATTTCGGCAGCTTGCTGCCATCTTCTGGTGACCAGATCCAACTGTCTCGCTAGAAGTAGTTTTAACAATTTTCTTGTTTCGTATATACATACACCTTTTCTTATTATTCTTCTGTTTTATTAAGGATTGTGTCTTGTTATTTCTTTAAGTGTGTTCTTGGGATGTAGAGGTCCAACTGTCTCGTTAGAAATCGTTTTATCTTTTTCCATGCTTGGGTCAATTTTGCGGATCCTGGTGACCAGAAGATGACAGCAAGCTGCCGAAACCGATCGACGATAAATACAAATGGAAGCACACTAAATATATACCTAATAAAGAAAAATTTTGTATATATTTTTTTGTTTTCATTATCTTATAATTATTTGCATTTGACCCACTACCACTCTGTACATATTTACCACACAATCATCTAAGAGATCTTATGTATATAATTTAATATCACTTAATGTCTTAAAATTTATCTATGGTGTCTGGAAAGCCCAATATCGACTATATAAATAACATATTTTTCAGACCCCTACATGTCTTCGTATACCGTATATAAATTCGCGATACCATGTGCAAAAAAGAAATAAAATTCGTCTCAAAATAGGGTATCGGGGTTAGGTTAGGTTGGAAAGTTGATTTCCCGCCAAACGGTTGTGGAACAAAGAACAAAGGCACCGGGAATTCACGGTCACCGGCGGGCGGGAGGGGCGGGGCTAGGGGGAGGGCGTGTAGGGCAGTGTGGGGCAGTGTGGGACCCGGACTTACTGCCTCTGTGGGGAGACTGACAACACTGGGGCGAGGCTGGTTTTAATAAGTGCCATTGTTTTGGGTTGTTTATACGCCTTGTGCAATATTTAAATCAGTCATATTTTATTATTATTTGCCTTTCGTTATTCTGTATCTTTATTTTTCATTTCAATTTTAACAATATACGATATTTCGTATATCTACTAAACAAAATATGATATTTAAATCTTTCAATATTTAACTACATTTTTATATTTACATATTGTATAATACAATAATTTATTATAAATGTTTTTTGAACAATGATGTAAAACTCCATATTAAATCGCAAATACGAATGAATACGTTTGTTTTCTAGAAGTTTTATAATATTTTAAGTGAATGTCGGGTTTAGCCTTTCTAAGGCATTATCAAATGTTTGATAATACCTTAGAAAGGCGAAACATGTCATTCCCATAAAATATAATAAATATTTTAGAACGCAAACGGTTTAATTTGTATTGATTAATACGAGTACAATCAGCTTTAGTCCACAAAGTGAGTACGCAAATGCGTAGTAAGAAATATGGTTACGTGTCTTCAAAATGATGGAATGGATTGGACATTTCAGGTTGAAAGAGCTCTGGCATCTCCCATTTGCTTTAAACTATCTACAATCTCTTGGATCTGGGTTATGTCCCCGTCTTTGCGGTAACCTATGTTATTCGACCGACGTTTCGGAGATCATTGCAGATGGAGTAAGCAATGATCTGTGATACGTCGGTCAAAGCGGATATCACGAGACACGGGTATAACCAAGTTACCAAGAAATATTAAATATTTCTTATCAGCAGTGATTATCTACGCGGATATCTATCTGGATATTTCAGCAGTTAGAATAGGAATGTAACCCTTTTTAAATTTAATTATTTATTTTATTTTAAGTATAGCTCTGGAACCACCAAAATTGTATACTACAATCATTTTTTTATGAGTCAAAACACCATTATTTCCACTTTTGAGTTTAATTTTTTCGATATGTTTCGTAGGTATCACACCTTTACCATCGGGAGAACGATATAAACAGTTGTAAAATCTTCAAAACTCGTCGAGAAAAATAAACACAAAAGTGGAAAAACAGCGTATAAAAATCATCATTACGTAACTCCACCACTTAAGTTATGTAATTAAACTTGTAATATAAGTCCTTGAACGTGTTATACATACAATAGATTGCTAATGTATAGAATAATAGCCCTGAACTAAAAACGGCTAAATTAAAACGCAATGAAATTTGTGTATAAAATATTTTATTATTGTCCCAGCGTTCCTCAGTTGCGGGTGTGTTTACGGGCTGCGTTGCGTCAGGACTCGGCGTGGCGCCTGCGTCACCGTCACCGTCTCCGTCAGCGTCACCCGTCACTCCCCCGGCTGGGCCGCCGCATCCCTCCGGAGGCCTCCGCGTCTGACCCCGGCCTTACTCACTCAGGGGGAGGGGGGACACGGAATCTTGATTGATTTAATATATTACAACATATGGTGTTTGCCTGGCAAATTTATGGCAGGATAATGTAATTAGCAACAGACCACTAGATATAGATTGATTGCATCCACTGGCAAATTCGTTATATTCTTCGAAGTAAATATATTTAGCTGTAGTAACTTAATACTTTTAGATAATCCATCGTTTTGGCCGAAACAATATGAAACTTTAATAAGACAGAAAAACCTCGATATAACGGACCTCTATTTAACGAACAGAGGATATAACGGACAAAAAATCCGGTCAAATGTTAAAAAAATTAAAACGCCCTGTTAATATTATACAACACTGCCAAAAATAATGTTTGAATATAGAGGAATCTCGAGAGGTCCATCTTCTCTGCTTACCCTCCAGACAAACACCAAGATATCTAGTTAATAGTTACGTCTGTTTTCTATAAGTTTTATTTTATTGCAAAAACATAATTCGCCTTGCTAAGATAATATAAAATGTGTTTGATATTATTTATCAAACAATAGATGTGACCTTAGCAAGGGGAAACATGACAATCCTATTAAATAAAATTAAGCTTCTAGCAAACATATTTTATCATTCAAATTAATTTGTTAAGAGTATTCTCTATCAAAATATTTGTTTTTTGGTGTAACTGTGTTCCAGAGAGTTATATATTCTATTTTATTTTCTTTTCTCCATATATACTTGCAATATGAAGCCATTAAACTATATGAAGAGTATAGCTAATTATTAGTATCGATAGAATGATGGCTTACCGACAATTTGACTTTGTATCTCAAATTAAGTGAATAAAAAACAACTCGACGTGAAAATTATGCGATGTTACTTGCTATATTATGGGCGCTATCGAGTTTTACATTCTTTATGGGCATTGGCTATTGACCCATAAAGCGGGTGCTTAAGTGTCCGACGGGGGAGCGATTACTCGTCTGGGAGACTCGACACTCATAAACCCGGTTTTAACCAGAAAAAAAAACGTTTCGTCTCGTATAAACTGGGTTTAAAGCCGGGAATGACCGTTACATCGCCGTGATCGCGCCCCGTGACCTGCACCCCCTAATCCGCACACCCCTCGATCCTGACACTTAAAACTTTAAGCTGATTAGATTCTGACTTTGACTCAGCATTTCGTTATAGGATGCTATTTTATGTCGGAAGACCAACAGAACATAGATTTTGGACATCCAGTACATAAAATAAAACGTTCGGTTGTATATAAAACGGTTTGTTTCGAAAATAAAATTTGAAACGCATGCCAATATTCAAATTACGGTTATTCGGTACTTTTTCCAATTCATCCTAAAAAATTCTCCTTGGCTTAACGCATTGTCTGCGGGAAGCGTATTAATACCCGTTCATTGGATTGGTGGTGGTTGGCGGGAATGGTATAAATACATATTTCACTGTCTTGATATCTATAAAGTACCCAAGCTCTCTATACATGCTATACTGAGTAGGCTAATATGGGCTGGATCTGTGGAGAAAATGCAGTCGTCTCGGGGACCAAAGAGAATCCTTGAAGGACATTCGGGTGGAAGAAGAAGGATCAGTAAGCTTAGACTCCGATGGGAGGAAGGACGCTGCACAACTTCTGCAAATGAGAGACTGGAAGGCCGCACCGGGTGACAGAAGTGCTTGGAGGCGAGTACTGATGAAGGCCAAGGCTCTATATGAGTTGTAGAGCCATTGAAAATGAAGGTCTTGACACCTACTCTGCCGCACTTAAGATAAACGCATTAACTAGGGTTTGACGCTTTTCGAGAAAAACGCGTTTAAACTTTTTATTTTTATTTTGCCTGTATCTCAGGAACTGGATAAGATACCAACATGAAAGTTGTATCAATACAAAGAGAAAAAGGTTAAGAATACTAAAAAATACAAACATACTCGTATATAAAAATAAAATATAGTGTGCATATAATTTTAAAAAGTACTTATTTTAGGCCATAATAACTAGTCATAAACGCATCCACTACTCTGCTTGATGCATTTATGCTTAGTCAATCAATTTAATGCATTTTATATAGTAAGCTTATACCTCAATTCTTCAACAATACATATGATAAGTGCAACAACATCACATATGGTAATGCATTTATGTTAAGGAAAATAGCTATTTAAATACAAATATTGTAAAATCTTGTAAAATTAGTGCGATTCCTCAAACATAGTGCATTTATGACTAAGAATCTATTGAATGCTAGAAAACAAGTCTGTACTAACTACAGCTAGTGCGTTCTTGATAAGTAAAACTGCACTCGAAGTCTTAGTTAATGCGTTTATGGAAACTGAAAAACCGAGAAAATGAAGAAATCATGAAATGTCACTTTGAGAAAGTTGTAGATCTCGTTTTCCTGATACCAGATATTGTAATAACTCAATTTCGACAAAAACCTTAGTTGATGCGTTTATCGTAAGCGCGGCAGTACTGTTGGAAGTGTATTTTCACACGTTATTTAAATGACATATTTTTATTAAGAATTAATTGTATCTCAATAGAGAAGAAGATGTAAATTATTTGGAAACAGAATATGGTTGGCGAGGCGTTTACAGGACTTATGACCTGTCATTGGTTGGGTTAAGCGATCGCTTTATGTAATACAAAATTCCCCATTGCGCCCTTCTTACGAACACCACGTCTGACAATTATTTTTGAATTTTCGTATATATGCTACCATGTTGAGAAACATTTCACATATTTTAGTTCAATCTACACTAGCGCCATCTATTGAGACTAGATGTAAGCATTAATCAGAAAATCTTTATTAAGGTAATGTCTTCGTCTCTATTGAGATACAATTAATTCTCAATGATTAACCCGTAATTGGTAAAATCCAGTATTTGTCTACAAGTATTTGTATACATTAAAAAAAAGACATATTTTTATCACACAAAGTTAAATGTTGATAATAAAAGCGCGAATCTATCCGCAGACAATGTGTTAACTAGCAGAATTTGTAAGTACAGAAAGTAAAAATGTTCACATGAGATTATCGGTGCAGTAATTTATCTCGTCATTTTTCGATCTCATCTTATCGACTTCGGCGGGGGGCGGGGGAGGTCCCGACCCGATGTTGGTAAAGATTCGATGTCAATCCGTACACTGTACACACGACATCTCATTTCAAATCTTATTACCGAACCAATCTGCCACCGGGACGTTCTCAAGACGTGACTTTCATCTATCCTCTGGCTCCGGGAGCGAGGCTTGGAGCATCTGTTGATCTGATTGGGTGATTGGCGTTTTATTACCAACATTTAACTTTGTGTGATTAAAATGTCATTTAAATAACGTTTAAAAATACACTTCCAACAGTAGCTGTCAAGACATTCTGCTTCAATGGATCTACAGCTCATATCGGTTGAGTAATAAAATTATCATTATGCACCATCGGAAATACTATTTTTATTATTTTTACTTTCGTTATTAAAATAACTTTCTTAACTTATAAATTATACATAATATAAAACGCGATTGTTTGACTGGCTTTACATAGATTTTATTTATATAAAAAATATCAGAATAAATGCGGTAGAGATGAGGTCCCTGAGACGTATGTGTGATAGAACGATATACGACAGAATCTCAAATGCTGATATAAGAAAGGAATGTAGAGCGGAAGAAGGTATTATGACCAAAATTATGAAAGGATCGCTGCGATGGTTCGGACATATGGAACGCATGGATGGAGAAAGGATGGTTAAGAAAGTATACGTTAATGATGTAAATGGAGTACGGAGTCGAGGCAGACCGAGGAAAACATGGCATGACCAAATTAATCAAATTTTAAAGGTTGGTCATTTTAGAAGTCGGAGGAATCGACGTGCGTATATGACTCGTTGTATGAATGGGGAGGAAGCTAGAGAGGTTTGCCAGGATAGAGTATTGTTGCGGTCTATTCTCTCTGCCTACCCCTGCGGGGAAACGGCGTAATAGTTTGTTGTTGTTGTTGTAAAAAATATAAATATTAGTTACTAATATTTATATTTTTTGATTGACTATAGCTGTAATTTGTTCATTAATGATAATTTCACAATAACAAATATGATGCTAATTTACGATTCTTTCTTCTACGCTTTAAAGTTTTCCGCCGTTTCTAAGGACAGACAGAGAGAACGGACCGCCACACTACCCCATCATGACACCCTTATAGACTTCTAACATGGTCAACCTTTAAAATTTTATATATTTAGTTCTGCCATATTTTCCTCGACATCCATTCACGTAATTAAGTGTACATTGTTTCTTTATCCATGCGTTCAATATGTCCAAACCAACGCATTGATTCTTTCATAACTTTGTTTATAATATTTTCTTCCGCTCTGCATTCCGTCCTGATATCATTTCAAATTCTATCATACATCGTTTTACGACACATACGTCTAAGGGATCTCATCTCTACCGCATTTATTCTGCTATCGTTCTTCTTCCAGATCCATGCTTATTTTATTTTATTCTGCCAGTTTCATGTTTATTCCACATTTACATTTATATGTAAACGTTCGCTTGAAAATACTATGTACTCGTATAATTATTTTGAAGGGAATTTCATCTAATTATACTTCGCTCCTGGGGTATTACATAGACTAGTAATTAATAGAATTCCGTAGGTATCGCTTTAACCGAGAGCTTAACCGTTTTCATAGCCCACAATTATTCTAAAGGTGTTAATATAAGCAAAGAGTTCAGGCGAAGGTCTCCATAAAATATTCATAAGAATAATTGCTAAATATCCTTATTTATCCGTTAATTGAACATTTTGTCGCCGGCCCTTGTGTTCTATTATTAATATCCTAGTCCTTGGAGTTCCCTTCTATACCATATTTTGTGGTTATTAATAGGGAATAATAACATCACGCAATAAAC
This sequence comes from Lepidostoma basale, assembly GCA_022606425.2. Taxonomy (NCBI): domain Eukaryota; kingdom Metazoa; phylum Arthropoda; class Insecta; order Trichoptera; family Lepidostomatidae; genus Lepidostoma; species Lepidostoma basale. Next base: position 1,182,890 of record JAHDVF020001307.1, read on the forward strand.
TCGCACTTCATGTAGGTACGATGTGTTTCTTCATTTCCATACTAACATGTACTTTACATTCAAATTATTGTAGTCACGTATACATCACGGGGTGCTTCTTCAAATCGCTAGTTGTACCAATCATAATATAAATAGGCACAAATGCAGATATCGTCAAGAATGAGTACGAGAATATTTTGTATACAAGAGAGCGAGAGAGAAATACTTCTTTACTCTCCGAAAATAATTCGAAATGCACATGCCCGAGAACATTTCTGTATTTTTTTGAATTTTATTCTGATTCTTGTAATGCTGATATTAGAACGGAATGTAGAGCGAAAGAATCGCTGCGTTGGTTCGGACATATGGAGCGCATGGGTGAAGAATGAATGGTTAAAAAAGTATACGTTAACGATGTAAATGGAGTACGGAGTCGAGGTAGACCGAGGAAAACATGGCATGACCAAATTAATCAAATTGGTTGGTCATGTCAGAAGCCGGAAGAATCGACGTGCGTGTTTGACTCGCTGTATGAATGTGGAGGAAGCTAGAGAGGTATGTGAGGATAGAGTAGTGTGGCGGTCCATTCTCTCTGCCTACCCCTGCGGGGAAACGGCGTGATGGTTTGTTGTGTTGTTGTTGTTCTGATTATTGTTGTATGGCAGTAGCGTAGAAAAAAAGTAGAATAATTTGGTGATGTTAATTGTGAAATTACTGATTGATTGAATATTACTGATTACGATTGAACAATGAACCGAGTTTTTAAAGGGTAGACAATCTTTACTTCCGTGAATATTTCACGAGTTGCAACTAGTAAAATATAAATTAACAATATAAGCTGCGCATCATACGTGGACCCGAAGAGGGCTGCGGAGGGCCGAACTGAGTAGAGGATGAGAAGCAGATCTTTACTGCAAACCAATCCCCAGGATTGAAATCAAAGAATATAAAAATATTCATCACTTGTTACTTCGTTCCGAAATTAAGTCAATAAACATTATAATTTATAACCAGTATTCAGTATTTTATTTTGTTTAATATTAAAAATCTCTCTTATCGTTATTGAATAAAAAATGTGCAGATTCTGCGCATGGGAATATATCCTATTAATGTTTTGAGACTACTTCTCTTTGTGGAATTTCAAGTTAATCTTTCACTGGCTTCTTTCGGATATTCACATTAACCGTCTTTTTTTCCCCTTTATAATATGTACGCACGAGTATATCACAGAATGGAAGACTCGGCGTACTTAAACAGAATACAGTATCTGTTTTCTTTTGTACTTTATTTGTTTTGGACATTCCCTTTGTATCCGTACTTTGTGCAGACAATGTGAATGCCTAACTAAATACGTGCCCGAGACTCGGATAGGATATTCTTTTTGATGTCCAATCAATACCCGTTTTATCCATTGAATCCTAATCTTAAAAGAAGCTGAATCCTTCATTCACAAACTGCGTATCAAAATTAAGTTCACATACTCAAAAGTATTTATAAAATATCTAACGTGAACGCTGGAAATGGGAATTTTATCATTTTTATTCTTCTTGTTCCCCTTCAATCGAAGGTTGGACAAAATCATGGTAATTTTTTTCTTTGGATGCAGTAGCTCTCAACCCATATTGTACTGCAACCACTTTATTTTATATGTTTCATTTCTAATAACGTGCCTGAAATATTAAAAGTTTTCTGCGCTTTGTGGTCATCATTATTTATTAATTAATATTTAATGTTGACATTTGTGTCATAAGTGGGTTTATTACATTTCATGGGTCTGCAGAAACATAAACGAAAGGACTTTTCCATTCCTGTTAATCATTAATATTATCTTAAATTATTGTACGTATATCATTTCAACTGTTTCAGCTTCTCCAGACTTATTTATTGTTTACGCCTTAAGTTTATCTTAAATTATTTATTGTTTCTTGAACAATGATGTAAAACTCCATATTTAATAATTAACACGAATGAAAACGTCAGTTTTCTAAAAAAAAATATTATATTTTATGGGAATGACATGTTTCACCCTTCTAAGGCATTATCAAATGTTTACTATCAAATGTACATTTGATAATTCCTTAGAAGGGCGAAACATGTCATTCGCATAAAATATAATAAAACTTCTAGAAAACTGACGTTTTCATTCGTATTACTTATTCTCTAGACTTCTTTGATATATTCACAAAATTTATTTCGATTTATTATTATGTACAAAATTTGCGTTCAACCTATAATGACATGGAATTGAGACGAGGTCTAACACCCATCAGAACAAAAAGTCTTCTTAGAACTACAGAAATGAGGAATCTCCGATTCATTGCGGGAACGACACTCCGAGACAGAGTCGAAGATGTTACTGGAAGCCGCTAATAAAGTACAAACATGCAATTTACCTCCAGGAAGACCACGTAAATGATGGCTAGGCAGTTAGTTGGACATTTACATCTCAGGAACAGGCTTTGAGAAATAACAGGACACAGTCCTAAACAACGCAGAAGAAGAAGACTATTATGTCATTAATCGTGTCAAACTATCAAGCGTTGAATAGTCATTACGTTGTATGCAGTGTGCTAATAATATCTACGTCGTTCCATGTTCACTCGTCCCATCTGTTTACTTTATAAACGTCGATGTCTGATGCAGCCTTTTGTCGTCAAAGTGTTCCCTGGGCGGTGTATGCTTCCCAGCGATTTCACGCCCCACCAGTTTAACCGATGGACGCAAACAGCACTTTGAATGGCGTGTTGATTTTTGTTCCGTCGCTTTTTGATGAGTTCCTCCTCTCTGCCGCAGTAGCGCCGTAATTAATCTCCAACCGTTGATAAATAATTAGTAACAACGGAACAATACCGTTTTGTTCGTAAATAAATAATAAATTACCGTACTTAAAACAGCAGTTGATCTATTTTAAACATCGGCTCATATTTTATTCAAATTTAATTTTCAATTTTTCAGTCGTTATGTTTTATTTTTGAACTTCAACCTTATTTGCCTCCAAGTGCAGACTAACTCATTTAAAATCACGGGTTTTATTTTTAATGAAATAAGCCATTCTTCTTCTTTCGGTGTCATGTCAGGTCCTCCGACGCCGACTATCACTTGAGAGTAGGCGTCTGTGTCCCTGGCAGCTTAAAACAGCTCTTCTACCCTTTTTAAACCAATCCAGTCCCTTATGCTGTGAGGCCAGGAGATTCGCCTCCTGCCAACACCTCGACACTCTAGTTTGCCGTCAATGATCAGGTGGAGCAATTTATATTTTTCTCCCTTAAGTACATTATATAATTATGACACCTAACGAGCATTCATATTGGCCAAAAATTCCTTATCAGCTCTGAGTCTCTGGAGAACATTTATGTTGCTGATCATATCGGTACAAGAAATGCGCAATATTTGTGATTCAGCATTACTCGTAGCATATTATTGACATCTCTTGACTTTAGAAAGTATCTTGTCTTCCTAATGTCGAACCATCTCTAATGCGTCCTTGGTATTATGTTGTATTTTTATAATATTTTACCTCTACTCAATAGATGTCTTAAACATTTTGCTGTTTGTAATGTCTTTTGAGTTAACAAACTGATTTGATTTGATATTATTATTATTCTTTTGTTGAATCGCTCTTTAATATAGTGTGTGAAGTTTATTTTGTATTAAATCCGTTTTTTTTAATCTTGCTAATGGAACCCCGAACTCAGCCGCTTTCCAGGAAAAAGCTAATGAACTCCTTCAAAAATAAGTATACCTTTGATAATCTTGTCTGCAAAACCTTTGATAATCTGTGGCATTTGGATGCCATATCTAACCCAGAAATAATAAATAGCCCAGTTACATTATTCTTAATTTCACCTTTATCGCTAAGTTATACCGATGTCATCAAGAAAGAGTAGGATAATATTTTGAATACAAGAAAGCGATAGAGGAATCTTCGATCCTCTCCTAAAGTAATTCGATTCACTCGTTGCGCGTGCCCGAAAACGTTCTGGATTATTTTGAAATTTTTTCTAATTATTATTGTATGAGAGTAGTATAGAAAACAAGAGAACAACTTGGTATTGTTAATTGTGAAATTTTTAACGTGTGTGAAAAAAAAAACGATTTACATTAAAATTTAAAACTTTACGATTGTACCAAGTTTAAAGGGAAGAAATTTTTTACTTCTGTGAATGTTTCACGGGCTGCAACTGAAGACTACAGGGGAAAAACAAGGAATGTCAGTTAAAATTCAAAATAAATGTAATAATGCCATCTAGCGGCATTTGTACGTATCTATCCACAGTAAAATTTATCCATAGTAAAATTTTCATATTCAAAAATCATGTGTGTCATCGACTATGGCTAGATAATCGATTGCTAATTGCTAAGAAATATATAGACTTTGATTAGGTTTATTCTCAATTTATTCAAATTAACCTTCTACTGACATTCCTTGTTTTTCCCCTGTAGTCTTCAACTAATGTATTATATATATATTGGTTGAAATTTATTTTACCTTAAATAGTGGACTGTGCTTGGGTTCTGAACGATACCGATAAATGAGAGACATTCGCCATTTTTTCCTCGTGTTTTGTTGAAGCCTGTCAATACTTAAAATAAAAAAGTAATACGTATAGGTACGCGACGGATAGTACATTATACGCATACACATCACACAATTAGATTCGAAGATGAAACAGTAAAACTATGTGGAAAAATACTACAAGCGCTCTCGGCGGGAGCAAAAATCTGCGACTCTTATGTTTAAATTTAGAACTTTGAATATAAAGCAGTGATGACCATGCGTCAAGTACCTATTCAAAATGTATGATTCACTTCATGGTTCAATTTTCAAATCTCATAATGTTCTGAACGGGAATCTCAACACATGGAAGTTCTGGATATTTTCATGTGGTATGTTTATTTGGTGGTTGGTTAAAATAACAAATATTCAACAATTTAATGGGTTTCACTGAACTTGGGCATGCCAGTCGGCCGTCTGAACTATGCCCAGTCTCCGTATAACATCATGTAAGACAAAAGGCTTCATCACACGCGTAAAAGGTGTCCTACATTTTGTAACTATACCATAATAATAAAACTAACTAACCATCACGCCGTCTCCCCGAAAGGGTAGGCAGAAATAATGGACTGTCACACTTTTACTGATGCGGCACTCCATCCTTCTCTTTTCGCCCCGCGGGAGACGCGGTGTGATGGGTTGCGAACCTCATCGCCACCATAATAATAATTGATCTAATTTATGTTACGTCTTTAATGAATAAATAACCTAAAAGGCGTTCGTTCATTTCCAAATCTACAATATTAAATATTTCTTACAATTAATTTATTTTAGAAATCTTAACTGATTACGCAGCATTTTGCGACGAGGAAAGATTCTTCGAGATAGGATGAGAAACACGGTTATCGCGAAATCTACAAGGTGGGAGATGTTAGATGGGCCAGACAACGCAGAATATACTGGAATGCGTACGTGCAGAGGATGGACCCCTTTCAGAATCCCACACGTTGTGATGCACCAGATTTCTGTTGGCTATCGTCCCTCCGGACCACCAAAAAGATGGAGGGATAGCTTGGAGTCAACTGCCTAAGATAGGCCAGCCTGACAAGAGGAACAGACCAAGAGTCTAAAAATAGAAGAAGAACTGATTACAGCTAATTGATTAATATATAGACGAAATTAAACATGTATTTATTTTGTTTTGTTCTATGCAAATTACTATTTGTAACAATTTACTCGCTATGTTACCGATGTATTTCCACTTGCGGTCGTGCCATTTGCGGTTGGAACAATTTTCTTCCCACTTGCGGTCAAGAAATAACTTTATAAATCGGCACTTCCAAATGGCGAGTCAAATCATCAGGTAGATAAAATTAATTAGCTAGTTTTCTTTATTGCGTAGGTAGGTGAGTTAGGTTAGGTTAGCTTAGGTTAGGTTAAAATTCTTAGCTTATATTCAAAAAGTTTAATAAATAATTAGATATGTTGGTAAAATATTTTAACTTGAATAATAAAAATTTAATACCTCTTCTTCGTCAGCTTGCCTCCATCCACTGCTGGACGTAAGCCACTCCACCCCCTCGCCATCTCTCTTGGTCTTTCGCTAGTGTTCTCCAGGCCCTTCCCGCCGTCCGCACAATATCATCGCTCCACCTTGTTGGCTGTCTCCCGACACTTCCCCGGCCCAACCTTGGCCTCCATTCAGTAACCCTCTGGCTCCATCTTCCATCATCCCGTCGATACACATGAACAGCCCACTGACACTTCATCAGTGACCCCGGTCCGTATTCTAATCTCCACGTTGGGTATATGGTATCTAAGCGAGATACCCAACATGGATATTTCCATGGCCCGTTGTGCAACTTTGATTTTGTGCATTGCTTCTTTAGTTAACGTCCATGTCTCGCATCCATAGGTCATCCATGAATCAAATTTTCTTTGACCGCAAGTGGGGTCACTTCTAACATTATTTTATTTTAATAAAATCGACTGACCGCAAGTGGCACTATTTCATGTTACCAGCAGATGTGTTGTAGGTAGATAATATTATTGTTGCCGAAATTAGAACAAACAACTTATGTATATTAACTGTGTAGAGAAGTGTTTAATTTTATTGTTTTATTGTGATCTACGTGTGATATCGATAGCGTCACACGCATTTATTTCAAAATTCATACAAATCCAGCACACAGCCATTTTGTGATTTCATTTAAACAACTTGAAGTTAATACAGTATCATCTAGCGCAATACAAATAACAATATTCCGCCGATTCAATTGTTATTTTTTTAAATCGCTTTCAATTATTAAACGACACGCAAACTTCTCACAGTTTACAATGTCAATGGGTACGTATTCCACTTTTTTTGTTAGTTTTGTATTTTTACATATAATCTGTTTCGGGACACCTTGTATATTGTCCGTGATAGCATCCTTCTCCGAAGTACGAGGGCCCCTCATCTATTTCACTGGTCAAACCTTCCTCCTTACAAATTGTTTACTCGCTCGCCCCGTGATAAAGTAGGGCACCCATTTTGGAAAAATTCTCCCGGGGGTCTCGTTATGCGAGGGAAAACATGTTGCCAAATTGTTCCCTATTTTTCACTAATACGTTTAAAAATAATACTATCCATCTCTTATACACGCACATTGCTTATCACAAAATTCCCAAATACTAGCGTAAAAAACAAACGCTGTCATAATTCAATGCTAAACAAAATCGCGGTTTAAAATTGGAGCACAAATCGCAAATTTGAAATCCCTGAATATCTGGGTAGGGCCTTGACGATTTTAATACATTTTAAAACCGCATTATCTTGTCGTGAAACGCCCATAATTGGTTCGCATGTGTTGGAAAGAAAGAAATCGCTTAGATTTTATTCTTACTTACTCATGTAATGGAACAATTGAATATTCAATATTAATGAAAACCTCTGTTTTCTAGAAGTTTTATTATATTTTATGCTAATATTTGGCCGTGCTAAGCAATTGTGTGAATGTTAAACATGTCTTTTCTATAAAATATAATAAAAACTAACTAACTAACCATCACGCCGTCTCCCCGAAAGGGTAGGCAGAAATAATGGACTGTCACACTTTAACCGATGCGGCACTCCATCCTTCTCTTTTCGTCCCGCGGGAGACGCGGTGTGATGGGTTGCGAACCTCATCGCCACCAATAGGCATCTCCCGGGCACACTTCAATCGTAAAACATCCACAAAATAAATCTAAAACAAATAATATAAAATACAATGATATAAAATAAAATAACACAATAAAAATAATTTCACACATAATGTTATTTTTAGATGGTGATCTTTTAAATTTATGTTCCACGTATCCACCGTTTTTTTTAGCTACAATAAAACTTTAAGAAAACAGACGTTTTCATTAATATTTCGTATTTACATCATTCTTCAAGAAACAATGAGTGACAATTGCAGATGATGTTCTTAAATGTAGTTACTTTGTGAGTAAATTTTATTTTCCATTCGCAACCATATGAAGAGTATATTCGTAAGTAAGTACTGTATTTATGTAATTGGTTATTACATGTTCTGACACTTGGTGTTTATATTTTACGGTATGTTGGTACAACATTTTTCAATGAGCCGATTGAATTCTTAATTTAAAAATATTTAAGAACTTGAAACAGTTTTTGGGTCCTAGTTATCATGATAATAACTATAATACACTTGTTTAATCATGAATGCGGCTACACGATTTATCCATTGAGTGAAAGGTCTCTGCAGAGAATGATTATCCCTTGGACCAGGGGTTCGTAACCAGAACACTGTAGCAAATTTTTCATTTGGGTAATTGATATTAAAAACTTTTCTAGTTCATTGTTTTGGCCGAAACACTATGATACTTCAAATGTCAACATAGGTTGACGAAACAGCCGTCGCGAAAAAAAAATGTTATACCATAAACAGTGTTTTACATTTTAACAGTTAAAAACTTTTCTGTTACGGGTTTAATTCCCTCTCTTTTTTTCTGCTGTTCAGTTTGCTACAAAAGCATTTATAAATTCATTATTATAACGTATAGCGCTAATGTGAAACGATGTGAGAGTATTTTTTATGTGTAGTGGTTTTATATGGTAATTCAACCGCCCACGTGTGACTTGTGTGATATTTACTCGAATTAAACGTTCCTCTATCACAATCGATTGCTTACCCAGAAGTAACTACAGACAAATATAAATGTCAATAGACACGCTAGCCACTCCGCTCTATTGTGTCTTTGTATAATAAAATGGAAGCCACCCGCCGCCCTGCGATTCCGGGGGTAAATCGGCCCGAATGTTCACAAAGTGGGCGGGTAGGCACTGTTACTCGTATTTAGTGCGTTTTGTTACACCTGCCATGGTAAAAGTGACCTGTTGGCATTTAGGCAAAGTGCAACACAGTAATTCAAATGTCATCTTCTTATTGGTGGAAACCATTGAGAGTAATTGAGTACTCCCCCCGAAATATAACAAAATTACTTTTTTTAATAGGATATCTGGGTGTGGACTTGTGTGGGCAAACGGATCTACCGTGTGAAGTGATGGGTCAAGTAAACAAGGCTGCGGTCATTTCAGGATGGTTGAAGAATTCAATTTGGAAAAACCCTGACATGAAGATCAGCAGCAAAGTGAGAATTAACAAGACTTGTGTGCGATCAATCATGACACATGGGATCGAGTGCAGGGCGGATACCACAATCACAAAAAACGTGCTCAGAGTGTCAGAAATCTACGAGATAGAATAAGGAATTCAAGGATAAGGGAGATATGCGAGGTCGAGGATGTCGTTAGGTGGGGAAGGCAAAGGAGAAGATATTGGTATGCACACGAGGAGAATGGATCCATTCAGACTCCCCTTCATTGTGTTGCACGGCCAACCCTAAGGTAGACGACCACCGGGCAGACCACCAAAGAGATAGATCGACAGCTGGGAATCGACCTCGCAAGAAGCCAATTCTTCTTAAGAAACATGCCACAAGGCCTACACTAAGAAGAAGAAGAAGAAATACTTTGTTTATTAATCGGGCGGGGGCGGGGTGACTATTAATACTAGATATTTAAAACAATGTATAAAAGCAGAGAGTGTTAAAATACATAACCCGGAGAGATCAGGACAACCTTGAAAAGCTCATCATCATGGGCAAAGCGGAGGGAAAGCCACCACAAGGACGACCACCGAGCCGCTGGTCCGATCAAATCAGAGAGCTGACTGATCTCTCATTAGCTGCAGCCTGGAGACTGACGGGTGACAGAAGCACATGGCGTGCCATGGTCAAAGGTTTACAATGGACACGACCCTCGACCGGATAATGTTTGTGTAACCACGACACGACCCGGATAATGTTTGTGTAACCATATTTACATCCAGATATCTCTCTTATTCTGTTGTTTCTCACGCGATATTTTATTGTCTTGCCCTCTATCATCCTCGGTGTCTTCATCTTCATTAATTGATTCCATCAATTAATTTTATACGCATCTTTAACTAGTATTGTATTTGTCAAATTGTAAAGGATTTTTCATTAAGAGTGCTCGAACTCTGAAATAGGCACTGTCTGTGGTCGTTGGGCTTTAGCTCTTGAGTTAATTAAACTTTGTAGGGGTGAAAACCCAAGTCTCGACGCAAAGACCGGCAAGTTGATGACCCTTTACTAATGTCGCAGAATGACCCAGCTCTTGCGGACGACGCGGAATGGACTGTCTGGGGTTTTCTCGCACACTGTCCCGATCGGATACATTATTGTCCAACGATCTTGCGTTTGAAGGAAGACTGAGAAGACGCTACTGGAGAGATCATGTGGAAAGAGCATGTTCTGAAAGAGTGATAAATATAGGCGCAAATAAAGTACCAACAGGAAATCGACCGGCAGGAAGACCACCTAAAAGATGGCGAGACAGTTGGACTTATGCATCCCAGGAACAGGCTCCGAGAAATAGCAGGACACAGTCCTACCGGCAGGAAGACCACCTAAAAGATGGCGAGACAGTTGGACTTATGCATCCCAGGAACAGGCTCCGAGAAATAGCAGGACACAGTCCTAAATAAAGCAAAAGAAGAAGAAGAAAATCTTGCTTTTCTTTGACGTTCAGGCACTGCTTCATAGACCACCGACCCGATTGTTTCAAATGTATGCATTGTGGACTCTGCAGGACGGCCATAAATGCCGTTAATTGGACGCAGAGCACGAAACGTGGCTAACAGACCACTGATTTTGATAATAAATTTTAACAATTTCAACGCGTCGTTGAAGCGTGTAGCATTCCATGATAAAATGTCAAGACTAAATAAGTATTCTTGTCAAATTTGACAGCTATCGTTGTTCCATAATGACCGTTATACGCTGTCAAAGTTCGGGCGTCGCTATTGAAAAACCCTTTACTAATGATATCGAAGTTTTAATATATTTTTCAGTACATTCGTTCAACCCACATTTGCAATTTGCAGAACGAATTTTTAGTGGGTGTGTGGCTAATGTGGATATTCGAGGAATGCCTCCACTATGGTTCGAATCGCCTCGTTGACACTTTCGAGAGCCAGTTCCAACCCGGCGAACGCCCATTTTCACCATATAGGGCCAAGTTTTCGCCAAATTGGTTCGCGGAAGTTTTCTTGTTAGCCGTGCGGCTTACGATCTCGCCTTTTTTGTCTCAGGCACTCCGGAGCGGGTAAACTTTTTCCAAAGAACCAATTTCTTTTCTTTTTTCTATATTAATCTATGTCGTTGACCGAAATTCTTCCGTACGACTTCAAATCTTTTCAACACGCGAAGAACTACCGCGGAAGATTTCTTGCTTACTTATTTGAAATTAAGAAAATATATAAAATAGTTTTTGAATACGTAAACTTTATTATAATATTTTGCGAGTTTTTCTTATATATACGCGGTACCCCTCCAAATAAGGGCGAGGGAGATATAGGGTTTATGCTGAAGCCCACATTCTTCTCGGCCAGGAATGCATAATTAGTAAAGCTACATTTTGATTGTACCGTGCCACCGACGATTCAAATGAGATACCTCTGCGTGGTCGAAGAAACTACGGCGAGCTCCATGTTGTAGAAGGACACGGTTATGACCAACGACCAAGATATTACATATTTCCATTTTTCATAATTCCTCTCATCAGGCTGAAGTTTCTGAATGTAGAAAATGGGAAAATATAAGGAAGGCCGCGTGGACGATAAGCGGAACCATGAGTTACTTAGGAAACTACTTAGGAAATTGAAAATAAGTTTGTTTAATCTACTATTTATTTAAAAAAAATTAAAAAACAACATGTTTCGGAGGATACCTCCATCTTCAGGCGTATTTTTTCAGAATTAAACAAAGTTATTATCAATTTTCTAAGTATATTACTATGGAATTCCACAGTGTTAATGCCTTAGCGTTCAATAAGTTAATCTAAAATAAGAATTCTTCTTCTACTTCCTTCCCTTAGATTCCCAGCTGTCCCTCCATCTTTTAGGAGGTCTTCCACGAGGACGAGTCCCGTGAGGCTGACTATGCAGTGCAATATAAGGGAGTCTGGTGGTGTCCAATCTTTGGACATGACAGTACCACTACCTTCTTCGTTGTCTACCCCATATTATAATATCCTCAACCTCACATATCTCTTTATTTCTGGTGTTCCTCGTGCAATCTCTCAGTGTCTTACCTGCTATCGTTCTCAGTGACTTCATCTCGGAAGTTCTCAAAACGTGTTTGGTCCTGACCTTGACTAAAATAAGTGATGTTTTGAAATGTTGATCACGCATTTCTTCGTGAATTATCATCAATTCAAGTGTAATCTTAATAACCCTATATTTGTCTCCGAAGGCAATTTTGACTTCTGGTTTGAGTACTCGATTTGTATGCTTCGAATTATCTGTATCGCCCCAGCCCGCCACATCCCGCCGACAGACGGGCAGATGGCGGCGTGCCCGGGAGTAATTATCAGTGCGGAAGCCGATTTTCCCGCCGACGACACGGATTTTCGACACAGCATTTGCATAACACGGGTTAAAAGTGTGCATACATGTCCCGAGATAATCGCCGAACAGCGCCTCGTCACGCCACCGCCCGGGCGGCGGCTTGATGAATTGATGCTTTTTTTTTTCGATGTTCACGACTCTTGAATATAATCCGCGATAACACGGTTTTCAGTATCGTCTGATTACTGAAATGCGCCCATTTATTACCATTCAAATTTGCAAGTCACGTATGCCTTAAACATTTTTTATGCACGCAAATTTTAGATAACATTAATAAATACGTAAAATCGCCTCTATTTAATACCCGTACGAGTCTTTTGTGAGATACACCCCTTTATTCGTTTCGATCAGGCGTTTCCCGCGTTTTTTCTTCTTATTTTAAATTCACGTCGTTTTTAGATAACAGACCTCTTTCCTCGATGTGGAAATTTTAACAATATTTAATATACTTATATATTATATGAAAGACGGAGGAGGATTTAAGTCTAGATGTAGGGGTAATTGTTTACTTAGAATTGTAGAATAAAGGAACAAATCAATAATTGGGCTCAAATTTAAACTAACTAACTAACTAACCATCACGCCGTCTCCCCGAAGGGGTAGGCAGAAAGAATGGACTGCCACGCCTTTCTTTCCTGACATATTTCTCTCGCTTCCTCAACATTCATACATCATGTCATGCACGCGCGTCGATTTCTCTGACTCCTCACATGGCCGACATTCAATATTTGATTTATTTGATCGTGCCACGTTTTCCTCGGTCTTCCTCTATTTCTGGTTCCATTTACATCATTAACATATATTTTTTTTACCATTCTTTCTTCATTCATTCTTTCCATATATCCAAACCATCTTAATGATCCTTTCATTATTTTGTTCATGACACCATCATTCGCACCGCATTCACTTCTTATATTTTCAGTCGACACTCTATCATACACCGAGTATCCACACATTCGTCTAAGAGATCTCATTTCTACTGCATTTATTCTACTTTCATCCTTCTTTTGCCAGTTCCATGCTTCGTTTCCATACATAAGGGACGGTAGAAGAACACCATTGTGCTAATGTTGCAGACTGTTAATAGACTCAAATTTATGTTTTCTTTATTTTTAATTTCTATAATTTCACGGTTGTTTAGTGTTATTTTTCTATTATTAACGCATAAAATTTCAATGTGGTTATCTTTGTTAAACGCTTTTTTTTTTTCAATGAGATGGTTAGCTAATTTCGAGAAGTTATTATTGGAGAGACCGTTTTTTTTTCTTTATCACAATGATAATTGACTTATAGCAATGGTGACCACCGCGCTCCTTTATCCCGCCCAGTCACCCGTCAGGGCGTCAGACGGCCTCCATCCCGCGGCAGAACCTACTAGACCAGCGATGGGGAACCTTTTTGAGAAGTGGGTCAAATTTAGTTTTAAAAAATTAGCACGAGCGTCACTCGGAAAGGGGGAGGGGAGGATGGTTAAAAACTTTTTTTTTTACTCACTTTTAAAATCCTATAAAAAGTTTGCGTTTCTTTTTTGTTTTACAACTTTTACTTTTGCAAAGTGAAGAGCAAAAAATAAATGTAACTTCAAAAACATTATATAAATGGGGTGATACCTTGAATTACCGTACCAGGCGATACCATGCCCGGACAGCATTCGGCCCTGCACTGAGTATTAGAGTGAACAAGGAATAAAGGAAATCACATACATATTATGAAATGTTATTTATTATTAGATATAGTTACAGGCATGTGTATATATAATAAAATTGAAGGGTATTTAATAAGAAAACTTTAATAACGCCGTTTTCATGTTGTAATCACCTCAAAGGGGCGTGTTTAAATCTAAAAATCTAAATATGAACGCTGCATCTTGATATTCGCAATCGGTTTGAAAAGAATATAACGAAACAAATATATAATTGTTGTTTATTATTTGAGAGTATTGTTAATTATTTGAGAGTACTTAATCTTCTTATTCCGGTGGTGTGTCTGATACTTCCAACGTTGGCGATCACTCCAGCGAAGGCATCTCTGTCCTGCGACACTTGGAACAGGTTCTGAACTCTGCTCATTCCTGTCCTTTGCAGCCAGGACAACTGCCTTCTATCAACTCTCCGACGTCCTTCTATTTTACCTATTATTATCAGCCGAACGAGGTGGTATTTTTCTCCCCTTAAGCACATGATCCAAATATGAGATTGGCTCTGGCTCTCTGTAGTACGTCTGCATTACTGACCCTATCGGTCCACAGTATATGGCGCATTCTGCGGTATATCCACATCTCAAACGCCTCCAACCGGTTCATTACATTATCTTTCAGTTTCCAAGTTTCACATCCATATAGTATAACAGACCATATACGAGAAGCTTTTTTTAATATTGGGTTTATGTTCCGTATTCATTAGTTTAACGCATTTCGCATTCAATTTTATGTTTGAAAAATCAGTGCGTTGATCAGTGTCTGACCCGCGGGTCATAAGTTCGCCGTCACTGTACTAGACCTTTATAAATAGCACCCCTCCGGAAATAGACACTTCTTGTTTACCCTCGCCCCCTCCTCGTGGCGGGACTGGCCCGGCTAGGATTATTAAATATTTGGAAACTTTGAGAGATCAACCTTCTTATTTTGTAGCCATGTCTGATGCCGCTGTTTACGTCCACAGTGGACCTACCCGACATTTTGATCCTAGAAATTCACGCGCACTCCTGCCTCTGTTTTATCAATGGAAATTTATCTTCTGTCATCATGTGACACAGAAATTATGTCTCCTGAGATGATGACTGTTCCTCCAGCTCTTATGTGGTCTTCTAGGTGAATGTTGTCCAGAGGGGATTTCGTTAGTAGCTGCATATACCAGTCTTTCACTTTCCATTCTGGGTACATGGTCCCTCCAGTATCTTTTTCTGGATCTACTCCACCGAACAATGTCCTATATTTAGCAAGTTTTTCTTATTTTTGCGATGCAGATACGATCTCTGAGGGTTTTTCCATTAAAGGATCTTAGAACCTTCATTTCAGATGTTTTTAGAAGCCCTTTGGTTCGTACAGTTTCGGCCCGCGTCTCTACACCATACGTTATGATATATTTCACGCTTTTCTCATAAATTATGACCTTGCTGTCAATACGCGTGTGTTTGTTCTTCCAAGCCGGATTTTTTAGATACCCTGATACGGCAGATGCTTTATTGACTTTTTCTCGTACTTCGGTATAAATGTCGGGATCTCTGCTCCCAAATATCCGAATCTCATTACTTGGCACTCAGGTATAGTCATCAAGAGTAATTTTACACCTTGTAGGTTGTCTAGATATTATAAAACTTGTTTTGTGAATGATACCTCAATATTTAGCCTTTGTGATACTATGCGGATTTTGCACAACATTTTTTGGGAATTCACGCGGAAAAGGCATGGGAACGTCGTCTGCGGTGGTATGGCCATGTGAGCAGGAGGGACGATGACTATATCGTCCACAATACCCTGCAGCTGTAAGACGGAAGGAGGGGACCAGGTCGGCCTCCTGCAACGTGGATGTCCACAGCTAGGAACGACCTTAAGGCGCTGGGAATGGACAGCCAGATGACGCGATGATCGCGAGCTTTGGCGGAGCCATATTAGGAGAGCAGACCCCAAATAGCGGGAAACGGCTAGGCGAAAGAAAGAAGAAGAAGATTCTTTGGAAATTCATCGCGTATTATTTTTATGTGAAGAGAGGCACCATATACAAATTGATCAACTATCGCGTAATGTATGTTTTCTTGTCGTAGATAAATAAATGTACCATCAAACTTTTTAATTTAAAAATCTAGAGATTTATATTTCAGTATTATACTATTATTTGTCAATTATTTTTTCCTTAAGGAAAATATAATACGAGTATAAGGAATATTTTTGAGAATATTAATAGGTGTTTCCTGAACGTGTTTTTTTTCTTCTTTCTTTCATTTTATTGAGATTTTAGCCTTAATACGAGTATAATATGCGAAACAATTTAAGGGAAATATGTATATTTGTAATTTTATTCACAGCATTAATACGAATAAAAATGTCAGTGTTCTAGAAGTTTTATTGACATATATTTTATGGATATGACATGATGGGAAAAATGACAAAAAAAATGGAATAAAACTTTATACCTATACACTATCAAAGTTTTTTTTTTCATTATTGTTTCTATATTTTTCTTAGTGTTAATAATGTAATGTCAGATATAAATTTCAGAGTTAATTACCGTAAATTTAATATTCGGAATTTCCAAGGAGAGCGGGCATTTAACAGTGGGCAATCTGGGTCAAAGTTTTGTTTCTTTCTTTCAGCATCCCCCTTATCTCGAAAGCATTAACTTCTCTGAACTATTAATGTGTCACAGAGAAGTTAGCATTATTAAGATCTGTGTTATTTACTGTTTCATTGTAATTAATGTCCTTTCCTTTCTTTCTTTTTACAGAAACAAAACAAGAGTTAGAAGATCTAATGGCCGATATTAAGAAAACAGCCAACAAAGTCAGAGCCAAGTTAAAAGGTAAGTGATAACAGTTGTTGTATTGTTAAACATTTATTAAATGCAAGATTGAATATGAACTTGAATCTGTATTTAAACATCTTCTATAGGACATATTTATCATATGACAAAATTGATTGATAACCAATTCACATAGCAGCAATGTCTTTAAGATTTTGAAATGTATTATTTTCACGTGGTTATGATACTAATAATAATAATAAAGAAGCTTTAAGACATTTTAAATCTTAAAAATGACTCATCTGATATATCTGGAAATGAATACAAATGAAGACTACAGGGGAAAAACAAGGAATGTCAGTAGAAGGTTAATTTGAATAAATTGAGAATAAAGCTAATCAAAGTCCATATATTTCTTAGCAATTAGCAATCGATTATCTGGCCATAGTCAATGACACACATGATTTTTGAATACGAAAATTTTACTGTGGATAGATACGTACAAATGCCGCTAGATGGCATTATTACATTTATTTTGAATTTTAACTGACATTCCTTGTTTTTCCCCTGTAGTCTTCAAATGATGTATCAGGAAAACAACTGCATTCTATGATATTTAATAAACATTTGTATTTCTTTTTTCTAAAATTTTCACTTGTAATTTTTTCTTTGCTTTAATTTTTCTATATTATTATGCAATTTTCATATTTTTATGCGTTTTTTTCCACATAGAATGTAAAACTATGGATTCATTTCTATAATTTTTTCTGAGCTGTTTTATTTATAAGAAATACCACAAAATCATAATAGATGTATTCTTTTTGAAGATAATGTTCAGATCAATTCCTTTATTTGATTTCATCTCCTCCTTAATATAATTAATTATTATTTCATCTTACCTAATGTTGTGAGACTGTTGTTAAGTGTCAATATAATTTTTTTTAAGCTTCATTCCTAGCGATTGGCTTGCAACAGTCTTACATCTATGGTAGTTCTTTGGATGCCACTTGGGCCTGTAATGTGATAGTTTCCTGTTCCTTTTTATACAACAGGTTATATGAAACCAATTACTGTATATCATTTTTTAGCTTTTGATTCTCATGGCATGTGATGGGTAGATAATCTATCACTATCTTATTGTCACGTGAATTTTACCAGATCAAAGACAGCGTAAGAAAAATAGAACATGATTGTGTTAACAGTGATAGAGCAGAACATCGACCAGGAGGAGCAAACGAACAAGTCGTCGGCGGACCTGCGGATAAGGAAGACTCAGCACTCCACGCTGAGCCGCAAGTTCGTGGAGGTGATGAGCGAGTACAACCGCACGCAGACTGACTACAGGGAGCGCTGCAAGGGCCGGATACAGCGTCAGCTGGAGATCACCGGCCGGACCACCACCAACGAGGAGCTGGAGGAGATGCTGGAGCAGGGCAACCCCGCTGTCTTCACACAGGGGGTTAGCATCATTTATCACTATATGCCCTTAAATTATACTTAAGTTTTCAAATTTAATTGTATCTCAATAGAGACGAAGACGCAAACTGGAAACTGAACATGGATGATCAAGGTGTTTACAGGACTTATGACCTGTCATTGGTTGGGTTAAGCGCACGCTTTATGTAATTACAACATTCCCCTACATAGATGGCTGATTGAAACTGACACGTGAAGATAGATATGGATTTGAAGTAAATATACATCTTCCAAAATTTGTCATGCATGATCATAATAACAAAGGTGGAATGGGGAATGTTGTAATTACATAAAGCGTGCGCTTAACCCAACCAATGACAGGTCATAAGTCCTGTAAACACCTTGATCATCCATGTTCAGTTTCCAGTTTGCGTCTTCGTCTCTATTGAGATACAATTAAATTTGAATTAACCACCCTTTGGTGAAAATCCAGGATTTTCGTATACAGGTATAAGTATACATTTACAAATATACTTAAGTTTTCTCTTACATTTTAGTGGCAAAGAACCCTTATCACATCTACAATAGTTGACTTAGATGTCTGCGAACTAGATGGGCTTTTTATAGCAGATCCTTCTCAGAACAGGTCTTTTGCAATTTGTTTTTGTTTGATTTATTTGCAAAACATGGAACTGGCAAAAGAAGGATGAAAGTAGAATACATGCAGTAGAAATGAGATCTCTTAGACGAATGTGTGAATACTCTGTGTATGATAGAGTGTCGAAAGGAAAATATAATAAGTAAATGCGGTGCGAATGATGGTGTTATGAACAAAATAATGAAAGGAACATTAAGATGATTTGGACAAATGGAAAGAAAGAATTGTAAAGAAATTGTATGTTAACGATGTAAATGGAACCAGAAATAGAGGAAGACCGAGGAAAACGTGGCACGATCAAATAAATCAAATATTGAATGTCGGCCACGTGAGGAGTCAGAGAAATCGACGCGCGTGCATGATACGATGTATGATTGTTGAGAAAGCAAGAGAAATATGTCAGGAAAGAAAAGTGTGGCAGTCCATTCTTTCTGCCTACACCTTCGGAGAGACGGCGTGATGGTTAGTTAGTTAGTAATTAGTTTGATTTATTAATTTTGATAAAATCAATCAAATATTAAATGTCCGCCATGTAAGCTATTTTTTATTGAATGTTTTTAAATTACTAAATCAAATAATTGTTTCTTGTAAATCTTAACTAACTAACATTCAATATTTGATTTATTTGATCGTACCACGTTTTCTTCGGTCTTCCTCTATTTCTGGTTCCATTTACATCGTTAACATATAATTTTTTACCATTCTTTCTTCATTCATTCTTTCCATATGTCCAAACCATCTTAATGATCCTAAATTGTAATTTTTTTTTTTTTAAAAGACTAACACCAAAGATTTAAATCAATGATATTAGAATCTTCAATGTGACCAGAAAACAGCTCATTATTATGAAGAAGGAATCTGGTTGTGTCCAGGCTCGAACCCAAGTCCCCTTGTTCAGAACCCAAGCGTTCTATCCCCTATTTGTTTTATCACAATATGTAATATAGCTCAAAATATAATATATTACACTGATGCTAAATGTGGAAATAATTTTAAAATCTGAGTAAATATCATGGTTCTTTATCTGATATTTTCTTCATTGTTTGACTTTGGGTGGTTTTGTAATATAAAAATCGTATTTTTATCATGCACAAGAATTGAAATAATTCACCATTCCCTGAACAATTTAATGCCTTGATAGGATAAACAAGTCGAACAAAAATTATTAAAATGTAGCTCCTTAAAAATGAAATTTTTAGTATATCCAATTAATATAAATGTCTATATTTATTTATGTTTCATCCGTCATGTCATGCGATCCGTTTCTGTTTCCAGATCATCATGGAGACGCAGCAGGCGAAGCAGACTCTTGCGGACATTGAAGCTCGCCACGCCGACATCATCAAGCTTGAGAACTCCATCAAGGAGCTGCACGGGATGTTCATGGACATGGCCATGCTTGTCGAGAGCCAGGTCAGGATAACCTCTACCAATTGTGAACCAATTTTTTCATTATTTTTAGAGTGGGTGATTCATCTTGATCCAAAGGATATCTTCTTTGGAATGATCCAGTAAGATGTTAGTTGTTTGGAAGTATCTAAATTATGTTAGATAAATTAAATCAATTCAATTTATTTTTCTTAAAAGACATTACAAACATATTTACAGTTTGAGGCATCTATTTGTAAAATACCAGGAATGTATGAGAGATGGTTCGACTTTAGGAATACAAGATACTCTTTAAGTTTAGCATTCAGGAGATTTTCTTATGTCAAGATTCAGATTAAATCACTGAAAATTTTGTGCGAATACCGAACACCGAAACAAGGAAGAAATGTATAGCAGATCAACAAAAAATATCACTTAGATGGTTTAGACATATGGAACGAATGGATGAGAGAAAACACGGCATGACCAAATTAATCATTACTAAAAGGTGGCTACATTCAAAGCCAGAAAAAATTACTAGGGTGTGTGTTATGGTGTTTGAATTTAGAGGAAGCTCAACAGGTATGCCAGGATAGAGCAGTGTGGTGGTCAATCCTCTCTGCCTACTACTCGAAAGTTAGTTGGTTAGTTGAAGATTCAGATTATTATGCAAAGAGGTGGATTGTGTCGTTGTCCAAGGATGTCACTCGAGTAGAATAAAAAGTTATCTTCCCATGTAACAGGGAGAGATGATTGACCGCATAGAGTACCATGTGGAGCATGCAGTGGACTACGTCCAAACGGCCACTCAAGAGACCAAGAAGGCCCTCAAATACCAGAGCAAGGCTCGCCGGGTGAGTGCCCCCCCCCCCCACAACACACGCATTGCTAATTTTACGTTTTTTTTTCTTTTGTTTCGTCCCGTCCCCACCCTCCGCCCGCCCCGTGCCTGTGTCGCCTGAATACTAATTGTTTGCTGTTCAAAATGCACTTTTTCTTATTTATTTGGTGGTTTTGCAATGTCTTTTTTACCCGTTCTATTATTTTTGATACCCGCACTCGTCACTTCTTCTACCCTTTTCATTACTCCTATTTATTTTTTTGTTTAATCCTCTGAATAATTTGATTTGAACACATTAACCGATTGTATTTATACATTGTTATATCTCTATTCTCTGACTATCCATAACAAGTGTGTATACTGTCCCTAAAATAACATTTTATATAAACCTATGTATTCTGGTGTTTGTATTTTGCCTTTGTCAATATATGGGTATTCTTTACATAAACTATGGTGCTTCTGTACTAACATTATTTATACTATTATTGTGCATTACTGTTGACTGTACTTATCTCACGACACTTCTGGTAAGTCTCCGTGTTGTGACAATGCTTTTGTGACTCTCTACCTATCTTCCTCATGTTTAAAAAACCAACGAAACTTGGAAACCGCTGCTCCCATCTGTGGCTCGCCTCTGCCTTTCTCGCCTTCCCTCTCTATCTTTCTTTCATCTCACCTCTCTCCCCGTCGGTCCTCGATTTGTATTTTGTATTCATCTTATATGTATATATGGATCAATTTCCAAATGACTAATTGATTTATACTAATATCTCGTTTAATGTGTTCATTATTGAAATAATTATTAATGTCTTATCGCTGTCAGTATAATGATTTTAAATTTATAATCTCACTGTTGTCCAATGAAAATCTTTTCAACCGAGTCTGGGAATGATATCTAATTCTTTAACTTGGGAATTTACTTTTCTTCTACTTCTATTAATCCCTTTACAAACTTTAACTGGTGAATTAACAAATCCGGATGGTATCCTTACTATCGACAATATCACGGGGTAGCGCCCCCTCTCCCCTGGTACTCCCCACCCCCCTCCCACAGGGTGAGCTGCTAGACCGGGTGGAGTTCCACGTGTCCCAGACGACAGAACACGTGGACGATGCACGCGACCAGCTCGATTCGGCGCACCAATACCAACAGAAGGCCAGAAAGGTAAAAGATTCGCCTCACAATCTAGATTCTCCGCGGCTCTGTCCACTCCTCGCAGCCGCCGCGTACTGCCTTTCTCTCGTAGACGCGCCTCTCCTCTACGCATCGCGCTCCCGCTAGCCCTAGACACTACGACTCTTTTACTTGCATGAATATAGCTTCTTCATCCAGTGTGCTGCATGGAAATGTAATAGAAATTCTTCTCTTTTATTTTACATTATTTTACTTTTGATACAAAATTTGTCTAGACTCAAAAATGTCTACATAACGTTATCGCAGCTACTGTTTAACTGCTGTCTAAAATTCTCCTTTTTAGTTCAATCAAAATATTTATAAAAGTGGGCCTTATTCTTTTGCTTTCCTGTGCGATGGTTGTCGGAAAGCAGCAATTGAGGATGAATAACTTAAACAAAAGAATGGTGATGGAATTTTATTAATATGGTGGAGTATGGCTAATGCTTTATATGTCTATTGTATGAATGCATCGCTATCTAATCTTATTACATGTATATTTTATAAATACACAACTCAATAATCACTTTCACAAATATGGTTGGTCTATCTAGATTTATGTATAGATATTATGCAAACATTTCATACAAATTGTTAATTACAAACTACAAAAATATTAAAATTTTAATGCTATTCCTATATGGCTCTCTTTATAAGCTTAGCTTTAAGCTATTCGACACACTAAAAAATTATTAAATGACAAACTCACATATATTTTTAAGTTTTACATAGAATAAATCATATTGGCTTTATGCACCCTTGAAATGAATTATTTATTAAATTTAAATAATTTTATCACAATGCATGTTTCTCTTGTGCGGTCAAACATTTTAGGTTATATTATAGAATGGACCATTTCAAATTTCATCGACTCGGCACAATGTTAAATGGGTTTTCATCATAAAAAAAATTAATTCCACATATATATTTATTATTTCCTTTCTTTTAATGTTTTTGTGTGATTCTTAATAATTTTAAATCTTTTTATTTAATGCTTTTGGGAAGAAAGATTAGATTTTTATTGTTTTGGGGATTTTTTAAAAAAATTTTTTTATCAATTTTATAAAGGTACACTTCATTTCAATCTTTCCTACATTATATCGCAGTGCAGAGTAAACATATTATTATGATGTTTTAAAGAATATAAGGCTTATTAATAATAGTAATAATACCTTTTCAAGGCGATAGATGTCACTCCCATAAATCTTATAGAAAACATAAATTTCCTACGATATCAAATAATAATTACATCGAAGTTTTACATCACTGTTCAAACAAAAATAAATATATACAGTTAAGTTTTTATACATTTTTCAAAAGCAATTATTTTTTTCAGAATTTGCACTAAATCTCTTTTTATAAATCGCACCTTCGGTGAGACAAGGGCATAATTGTTAAAAATTCTCAAAATGAGTTAAGTATGCCAATGTATTTTAATCCCTTTATCTGGAGGAACAAAGTCGCTCAAGTCGATCATAAGTTCCGTCTCATTTTGCCAGAGGGCGATAGTGTATGATCAATATAGCCAGAAAAACACGATATTATTCTTCAAAATTCTTAAAATGTGTTTAACCGCCCTTACTTCGGGTTATTTTCCGAGAAACGTGCAAAAAAAACAGGTTTTTTATTAATGAAATTTATTTATATAATTTTTTTATTATTTTTTATTACGCAATGTCAAATACTCGGCCGCACACATCGCCTGCCCCTTGTAAAACTATCATATTTATGAAGACTTGTGCTCAAGTTTTGATGGCACACGCGCGTATCCCTAAAACTTTGTACATTTTAGGTACATTACTTTTTCTCAAGCGCGTACATGATACGGGATAGCGCAGAATGGTACAGTCAAAGTGAACGTATGGTGGTTAATGAAAAATTACAAAATGTGCAATTGTTGGGTCTTACCGAAGGTACGATATGTAATAGTTTCATAATCTTTGTTAATAATATTCTTCTTTATAGTTTTATCGTCAAATACTAACTCTAGCCTGCGTAATAAAGTAAGGAAGAAACAAATGAAGATGTACATTATATTGCTTCTTTTTATTTAATTCAAATATTTCTTTTTTCCCAGTTTATGTTTCCGTGGTAACACTGAAATCAACAAATTGAATTGGTAGGTACTTGGGTTGTTTTTTTTTATGTAACTAAGATTATTTTCTTGTTTGTAAATTGAAAATTTATTGACATAGAATCTTACAAATAAAAACAGTAAAATAAACTCATATCAATAGATGAACATATGTGTTGATTTGTGGGAAATTCTGATAACCGAGATCAACCGTAAACTTTAGTTTATTACATTATTAAATTTTAACTCTTCAAATTAAAAAGCTTACAAACGTGGGAGTATAACGAGAACGTACAAGTTTGACCGCACAAGAGAAAGCATTATTCTGTAGCTGATAGACATCCGATCCATAGAATGCTTTAATTTCCGAATGCTTCACTTCATTCAATAACTTGGTATCACCTTTGAATGTAATTTTTGTTTTCAGAAAAAAATCTTCATCATAATCTGCCTGTCAGTAACTCTGGTTATTTTAATAATCGTATTGGCCAGCACGCTCAGTTAGGCGCCGCGCCGCCCGCCCTGCGACACCGCCATTACACTTTGCACAAACAGAATATTCTATTGGCTATGTTGTTGGTTCCTTCAATAGTCGTGTAAACTTCACCCGTCTCGATGGATGAAAACATTACCAACCGTAACTCGCTTCGCTTCACTACCATTTTCATTTCCGACCCGTTTGACAATTCCGTTTACGCTTTTTATTTTTTGCTTCACTCTCTTTTGAATGTTGCGATGAGATTATTTTATTATTAGAATGAAGTGATTGTAATGACAATAAATTGTAGCGCGCATATAGTGGGTTGTATTGTTTTAGTATAAGTTTTTTATATTATCCGTCGGTAGCTGTTGCTTCGTTTGGCTGGGCGACGGCAACTCCACGATGGATCTGTTTTATTCTTGTTTCATTAAATAAATAACAGATGGTGCTGTTTCCAATAAAACTCCGCGTTACAACGTGATGTTCTCGAAATCGACGGGTGAATATTTACATATCATTGTTAATATATCTTATTATTGAGTGTTACGAAATATATTTCCTCCCCTGTTTCTCTTTCATTCGACTGATTGATGGTGGACTTTATAAAAGATATATTTTTATTTATTAAAATGCATAGGAACTAAATGTTGTTCATTACTGATGTAAGATTATTTATGTGTGTTTGTGATGGGCATTCTACACTGTACGATGCGTGGAAACTATCTGTTATCTGATCCGGCCAGCTTAACACCTCTTGTGAGAACCAATCCTAACTATTGTATTTATGTTTTACGCATACATAATATTGTGCTCTCGCTAGTAAATTATAGATTTGTTAAAGCAATGTATATGAGTGTCTATGTAATGAAATATTGTATCATCTGTGTATTTATTTTAATTTTGAATTACAATTTAGTCTGTAAAAGTTTGATTTTAATTGTCTCTACTTACATAGAAGTTTTAATACTAGATTTTTTTTGTTGTTGCCAAGATGGCAATAAAGTCAAAATGTATTTTTGTTTTTAAAACCTGTCATAAAGCATAATTTATATTTATAACTTTTTGTGTACAAACTTGAAGAGGGATTGTAATTTAAATTAATGAATCTATAAAAGTATACAGAATAATTGGATAATTTGTTATTTCATTTAATTTTCTTTCTGAATACAGAAAACAATGTTTTTTAATTATTATAAAGTGTGTTAAGACATTATTTTTCAATTAATATTACACTTAAAAGTAATGCCAGTTACCACTATATAAATGTTTAAAAAATTAATATGTATTTTAATATTTTTTTTTTGCATTTAATGATTTAGTTTAAATAAAATGATTGACTGTTTAATTTAGAACACTGTTATAATATCACAATTTATTTATTAAATTGTAGCGACAGCCGTTTCTATACTGACAAATATTGGCATCATCAGGTGTTACAATCAACTCTACAGTTGACAACAAAACAGCTGTCATGACAGTTTAATAGGAATTTAATTGATTAATTATGATACTATAACATTGTTCCAACTTAAACAGTTAATAATGTTGAAGTATTATAGTGTTTCTGTCAAAATAATGGATTATTATTTAAATAAAGTTGTTGTATTTTTTACAATATAATCAACATAATGTAATTTCTACTGCAAAGTGTCTTGTGGTTCGTTTGTGAAACATCCAAATTAATTATACTTTGAGCCAAGTGTCCAAATATTCTTATTTCTGTTATTTTTGAACCGCTTGTAGCATTCATTTGTTTTCATTTAAATAATATTGTAGCGACCTCAATTACAATTGCAGTCAATGTCAGTAGCTAGTTGCCATAGTATACAAATGGTAGTTTTTATGAAATGAGAATTATATTATTTCATCGTGGATTACCAGACACGACATAATTTCTTTAAATGGCTCATCAAATTGTTTTTACAGTCATTCTCGGTTTGTATTCCTTCTGACAAAGAAGAAAACAGTTATTGGGACCTATTTGTCAGCCATTTTGTTTGTCTGTGTCATCTGGCTGGCATAGCTAATCATTCAAAGAGACCAACTTATAGAACTCGGATAAAAAAAATTGACATTTTTTTTTGTGTTTTTCATGGGTGTGACTTGGACAGAGTAGTGTAATTTGTTTCTTGTTGATTGTTTTATAAGCAAGGAAAAGCAATATTACCTTGAAGGATATTGAGATAGGACGGAGTGAATTAAGAAAAAGTGTTGAATCTATGTGTACATACAATTATTACGTTAAGAAACTCATTGGGCTTTTCTAGCCCATGTATAATTTCTTGTTATAATAATACATTTTTCGTTCATTTTAATTTTTCTGTTGAAAATATATCACTTGTTTTGGGTGCTAAGGGTTTTTTAAATATCTAAACAGACCCAGAACATAAATCTATCATTTAAATGTTTCAAGATTACTTCAAATTTCAACAGTGTGGATGGATATAATAGTTTCAAAAATTTAACGAGAAATCAGAATGATGAGAATATAATTTTTATTGCATTGATTTACTGTCGGATTGAATAAAATTCAACATTAACCGATAATAAAAACAGCTGTTTTAAATTCAATGATATACTAAACAAAATAAATGAAAAGCAACGGGAAACTACCAGCAGAAAATTTAATGGACTTTGCTCCCAACTAATCCTTAGGGTTGAATTTCTGCACACGTTACAACATTGACACCGCATGTTCCAAATATGAATTTCGTATGTTGTGTTTTATTCATTCTCATAAATGTTGAATTGTTTAACATTGATGATGTTGTTTAGATTCAACAGAGTATATCATGATTTCTTTTGTTATGTGGTGGTCATCAGTTTCCCAGGTAAAAATTGTTAAATATTTACTGATTTTTTTTATTCAATTGAATTGTAATTACTGCCAGTTTATGTATCCTCGTATAATTCTGCTCCCTTATTTTTTAAATATAATTTAAACAGTACAGAATTTCATCCTTGTATTTTGAAAGAGTTACTTACTTTAGCTAAGATGCCAAATAAAAACTTGTGAATTACAAAATATTCTAATAAAGATGAATTATATTTTCAGATATTCCACAATCACATATATTTCTGTTACATTGATACTGAGTTCTATTGATTGTTCATTTATTTTCTTTAGAAAAACTTGCCAAGTATGTGTTGCCGCTGTTAAACATGAATTGTATTACCATTTACTTTGTATGATTATTTTGATAATATTGTATTTATTATCTTTGTTCAAGCAGAATTATGATTGGTTTTCTTGTGTTCTTTGATATCAGTAGAAGAATAATTAGGAAAAGCATATTGTACAATATGTAGCAAGTACCTGTAGACAAGTCTATGGTTAGTAGAAGTACCCGTAGACATGTCTATGGTTAGTAGATGTACCTGTAGACACGTCTATGGTTAGTAGAAGTACCCGTAGATATGTCTATGGTTAGTAGAAGTACCTGTAGACATGTCAATGGCTAGTAGAAGACCGTGGAGTCTGACAAGGTCTATATATCCCGCTATGGACCCCTTTGGCTTGACTCATTAACAAAATCTCACGTGTAGTTGCTCCTAGAATATTTTGTTTGTATTATTTCCTACTACTTTTTCATTGTTTTCTTTAATTTATCACAATGATTGTTATGTATATAATATTAATCTTAATTTAGTTCAAATAAGGTCGCATAAATAATTAATTTAATAGCTGTTCATTTTAATTTTAGGCTTACAATTGATTTTATTGTTAATTTTCTATATAATACAAATGTTATAACATCACATTTTCTAGTTATTTTAATAGACGCGTTATATTTTGCCCCCTCAGTATTGTTTTAGTTTGAAACTTTTGCTGATTAATGCTTAAAATATTATTTCATTTCGTAGGTACAATTTATTACTTTTATATAATTCATCTGAAATGCTACCAGTCCACGCAAGGTACAAGTCAATTTGTGATTCTCTTCATCTTTTTAGAAACATCTCGTGATTTGTATATTTTTATTTTGTTTTCAATAGTAGGACATTTTTAATCTGATAAACTAGGAACTAAAAATACAATGGAAATAATTATCAATGCTCTTGTTTTTACTTTTCAGTCTTCACGATATGCATTGGTAAAGTAATTTGAATGATAAAATCCCTAATTGAAAATTTTCGACTTAAAATAACCATCCTATGCAAAAGTTGAACACCAAAGGTTACATATTATCTTTTCTCAAATGTATTTGCTTTAACCTAAACATTAGAATTTTTTATAGGCAAGACCAAGTTTAACCAAAACATTAAATTTGCAATTCCTACTTGGTCATAGTAGAATCTAAATTATATTTATATCATATGATTTTTCGTTAGGATTTAATTATTCTTTTTTTTACATATTTCTATTCTCTTAAAATTTTCATGTGTTACAAATTATTGATTAATTGAATAATATGTATGATTATATTATCTTTTCCAGAATGAAACCAGAAAATATGACTATGTTTTGTGTTTCCTTTTGTTGTCAATAAAATTATAATTTACTCATCATGTATATATTTATATGTTTAGTAATTATATTTATTTTATTTTGAAATTATTTTGTTTTTTTTTTAATTTTTATTTCATCTTTTTCTTTCAATACTGAATATCCTTTACATTGACAAAGGCAAAATGTCTAATATAAATATGTGAAAATCTATTCCCTTGCAATTGATCAAGTATGAATGAAGATGTAATTCGCAGAAAAAAAGAAATTTATGAACTTAGAAATTAGAAATGCCAATTGAGTATAGAAGTTGTGGCACAAACAGTTCACCGTAGTTCAGTGGATAATTGGATGTCTAAAGAAAGAAAACAATGGCATCGGAGTGTGGGCGTAGATGGTGCCCGGCGGAGTGCAGTGTTTGTGCCACAAGCCGTAGCGTAGAGAGAGAAGTGGATAGATAAGGCAGAGCAGAGGGTTGTGTTGTGACGTGTGATTCTTGCCCCCGCAGAAGAAGATAATGATCCTAATCTGCCTGACGGTGCTGGGAATCTTGGTGGCCAGTTATGTGTCCAGTTACTTCATGTAAGGCCCCGCCCGCCGCCAGGTAACCCAACATTGCCATTTTATTTTACTAATTCATTTCTTGTTTTCGTCCACCGCCCGGAACGCGCAGAAGAAAATCATGATTTTGATTTGCCTGTCCATTTTGGCGGTGGTTCTAGCCTCTACGCTCGTCGGCTACTTCGGAATGTGAAGGGTCTGAAGGTTTGGTTCTGTCGGGATGAGTATTTTATATCCACGAGTCCATAGCTAGCACTCCTCGGCTTCACACTGTCCTGTTGTCTCACGGAGCCCGGTGCCACCGCGTCCCTGTTGTATAGCCAATGCCAACCGTCCTCCCCGGCCGCGGTTACTTCTTCACACTTTCACTGACTTCAATTTTAATCTTTCTCTCACTTTCAATTTTAATCTTTTAACAAAAATCAGACACTTTTTATTTAACCCAATTCAAATTAAATAAGCAGTTTATGATCTTTTTCAATACATATTTCTATTTCTTGCACATCCACAATATATCTGAATATTTAAAATTAATTTATACAAATATTACACACCATATCCACATTACATTTTTGAAAAACACATGCTATCTAAAACAAATCTTGCAATAAAACGTTTTTACAATGAATATTTTTATTCAATAGTAAGCCTAAGGAAAACTATGAATTTAAATCCTGAACACCTTTGCAGTACAACTTCTTCAAAGTATCCCCCGTGTAACTGCATGACCAGCTACACAATGTAAATTTTTAATGTGTTCTTGTAAATAATAGTTATCAAAATCAAAGAGTTTTGTATAAAGACAAAATTATTAACTTAAGTTTTATAAATACTCTTCATCACCCGAATGGACACCCGAGATTGTTGCCTGAATCACCACCACCTGAATGTCACCATGTGATTGTTTTGTCCGCAGTAATAAAATTATTTTAATCTGACATTCGTGTCCAAGTGAGTGAGGGCTGTGTTTTCTGATCCCGTTTTAATAATTTGACACCAAATATATAAACTGAAATCTATTGTTTCTTAACCGCCCTACCTTCAGGTAATTTTCCGAGAAACTTGCAAAAAAACGAGCAGGTTTTTATTAATTAAATTTAATTATATATTAATTTTATTTTTTTAAATTACGAAATGTCAAAGACTCGACCGCACACTTCGCCTGCTCCTTGTAAAATTATCATATTTGCGAAGACTTGTACTCTAGTGTTGTTGGCACACGCGCGTATCCCTAACAGTTTGTACATTTTAGGTACATTACTTTTTCTCAAGCGCGTACGTGATACGGGATAGCA
This sequence comes from Lepidostoma basale, assembly GCA_022606425.2. NCBI lineage: Eukaryota > Metazoa > Arthropoda > Insecta > Trichoptera > Lepidostomatidae > Lepidostoma > Lepidostoma basale. The sequence continues at coordinate 1,214,115 of JAHDVF020001307.1, forward strand.
CAGAATGGTACAGTCAAAGTGAACGTATCAAATACGTAGGGTGGTTAAACAACGATATAAAACTCCATATTAAGTATTATAATATTGATGAAAAGGTTAGTTTTCTAGAAGATTTATTACATTATACGGGAGTGATATGTTTCACCTAGTAAGACCTTACGTAATAATAAAACATTTAGAAAACTGATGCTTTCATTAATAAGAAATCTGTTACAGATTATAATGATTTGTGATTAATAATTAATCAAAATCGCATGACGCTTTTAATAAAAAAAGTAAAATATCCCATAATGCATGCGGTGTCAAAATATGATTTGACTAGTGGGAGGTAAGCGAAGGGGGATTGATTGTGGACTGTGTTGTAGGAGCGGCCGGCAGCACCGTATGTCTCACTCCACTCCAGTATGTCTGGCTCCACCCGGTATTGCTATGTGTGGCTTCACTGTCGTTTGTGTTCCGACCCGATGCACCCCTGGCTCTACATATCTCCGATAGACCTGTTTGGATTAGCGTACTCTACCTACTACCTACCCGTACATTAGCCCACCCTGACTCCGTAGCGGGTCGTCTCATTTGTAATGCACTCTCATTTAGACTGGTTGACCGACGCCACATTGTTCTGTTATTAGTGGTGACTCGAAGGTGGGTTCTCATGCCCATGTGGGAGCCCGGCCACCCGCGCGCCGCGGCTCCGCATACAAATATGATAACTCGCTGTAGCAATAATTTTACTGAAAATGTGTAAAATATTTATCTTCAAAAGTGTGATATATAGAAGCAGTTGTTGTTTTGTTAATTTAATTATAAACAGTAAATATACATTAATGGTTACTGTGGATGTGAATTTAAATATTTACTTAATAATAATACATTTTTTTATATAGCCATACATTATATTTGAAGAAAATATTGTTTGGAAAAGATGTGTAACATTATCCGTTATATTTATTCAGATATTCCAAACATTTTGTAAGCTGTACAGTTATGGAATTGTAGTCGTTATAGTTAGAGGAATTTTCTGAAGACATTCTCCGAGGCGGTCTGGTGCGAGCGAGAGAATGTGAGCATAAAATTTGCATAAAAAATAAATTATTCTTTTAGTCGTAATTGTGGTTATATCTAACCTGTTCTATAAACTGTTATATGTACTTAAAGTCAAGTGTTCTCCCAATCCAAGTTATATGCATCCATCTCTCGTAAGGTAAAGGGGCGGCGCCGGTGGGGGGCCCGCGGCCGGCCTAGCCCGCGCCCCCCGAGGCCAGCGCCCACCACCGCCGCCGCCCCGCAACAATGTGATTTACATTTTCGCAAAGGCGCGTAGTTCCGCTGAAAATGTACCATTTATTGTCTAATTTCTGTGTTGTCCGCTTCGAGTTGTAGTATGTCAGATTTGAATTCTTCTCGTGTGTTTCACATATAAGCAAATGCTAAAAGCAATCGCATACAAGTGTTAAACATTTTGGATATAAATGTAGACTTCTATCTAGATGCCTTTATAATATACTAGTGGTAAGAGTGGGCAGGGGAGTTGCGTCTTCCGCGGCCCGAGGCCCACCGAGGCCGCCGGCCGACCACCCGCCAGTCACCGAGCACAAGGCCCCGAGAGAGGCTCTCCACACTAACTGGGCGCTGTTTCTTTAAGTTACGCGATATATTGTATTATTGTACAAAAACTATGAAATTGTTACATAATCCACCAAGAAGATTTATTAGGTATCTAGTGTGTTAGGTTTGTACATAATGAATATACCATGTTCTAGTCGGCTTTCCATGATCTCAACTATTTCAGTAACGTAATGTTAGGTTTAAATATATACTTAAATCAATTATTACATTCATAATCTAGTCCGTCGGAAGTATTGTTTGTATTCCGCACTTGTTTACTCCTTACTTTCCATTCAAATAAGAACACTCTCGCCTTCACGGCAGCGGCTAGTACAGACGATACTCAGAATATTGTAAGTGACATTACTAGTCTAGCCCAAATTCTTATGTGTCAATTTTGTAGCATTTTATTGCATCAGTATAAGGTAAATTGTTCAAGTCAAGTTGGAAGGAGCTATCCCACTCACTACATATACTCACTACATCCACCGACGCCATTCTCCGGTATTCTGTGTATTCATAGGGAAATTAAATTGTGTATGTAGTAAGAATACTTCAAAACATTCTCTCATTAATAATCATAATAAACGGTGTTTTCTGCCTATATCTCTCTACTCCGTGTTTTACTTTCCCGATCCAAAACAGTCCCATACACAGTAAATCTTTATTCAAGAACAACACGTCCACATTACAGCCGGTATATAAACATTTCATATAAAAACAGTGTATATATTACAACTTCTACTATTACAAATTTTATTTTTTATGAATTAAAATACTTTTTTCCACTTTTGAGTTTATTTTTCTCTACATATTTCGAAGATTTTACACCTTCATCATCGGGAGAACAATATAAACTAACTAAAATTGTTTCCTACAAAATACAAGAACCTAAGAACATATCGCACCTTCAGGACGAAAACGACTCAACTCGAAAAATCATATTGTTGGGAAATCGCAAAAGAAGAATGTAAATTGTGACACTTTCCTATTATTTCTTCGATTATTTCGATTTCTATAAAGTAAGTGCACTGCGATTACTTTAAAGAAATCGAAACAATCGAAGAAATAATACGAAAGTGTCACAATTTACATTCTTCTTTTGCGATTTCCCAACAATATGATTTTTCGAGTTGAGTCGTTTTCGTCCTGAAGGTGCGATATGTAAAATGTGTTAGTTAAAATTAGGTAGTGTACCAGGGTTGTAACATTAACAAGAGATCAATTGGTTAATATTTTATATTTTGAAAAGGATTAAAGATAATTTATTACATATATTAAAGCTATTGATTTGTCAAAGGAACTGTTCTTATTTTAAGACAAAAAACTGTCCATTTCACCCATGATTTAAACAAAAAACTTTCAATAAAAAAGATCCGGTTAATGTTGTTTTATAATGATACAGAAAAATAACACATACCTACTTTCATGTACCTATTATAAGTAATAGGTCAGCGTTACAAACATATTTTTTTACAGGGGGCAAAGCAAATATAATAGGGTAAGTATCTAAATTACCTGTATCCAACCAGCTAGCTATATTAGCATTCTCCCGATGATGAAGGAAACCTTCGAAAAATAAACTCAAAAGTGGGAACATCAGTGTCTTTATTCATAAAAAAAATCGTCGTTATGTAATTCCAGTGTTAACACCTTAAGTTTGTCAAAAATGATGTCTAACTATATGTTTCATCAATATTTACAAATTAAATAATACAAAAATAGTCTTTGATACATTTGCTTTTGTTAAACTTTGTTTAATTTAGAAAAAGTGTAAAATCACTTATAATATTTGGTCTAGTAATTACTCAACACACTCTTAGGGTTCTGGCACAACCACATTATACTAGCTTTTAATAATAACACTATGATACAGGTTAGACATTTACATCATAATTTATGTCACAGCATATTTTTAAACAAGTGATCAATAATCACGAATGTGAAATTATTGTCTATGAATGCATAATCATTATGTTAATTCACGTTATTCTCAAAGTAAACGTATTATATTTAATGTTTAAATACAGGCACAATTTTAGGTAGTGGATTATATATATAGTAACCCATTAACAGTCATGAATAATTGACAAATTTGAGGAGAAAAACATTATTTAGGTCAGAAAACTCAGGAACTCAAAAAAAATATTCTTGTTGATTTTTAACAAACGCCTTGACAATACTTTAGAAAGAGAGCACAACAAAAAAGAGACAAAAAGGATAAAAAAATAATTGTGACTGGTGTTTATAGAAATTAGCGTTTGCCGATAAATGTCCTTTGATCTATCACATTCTTGAAATTGATTATTTTTTTTGATCCAGTTAATTATTAAAGCATTTCATAAGCTTAGAACTTGACTTGCACTTAGAAACACACCATTGAAACACATAGAGATATGGCATTCCAGCAGCCCATTTTACATTTGTGTGGAAAGTTTTCAAATATATGTCAGATTTAAAATTTAATAAAAATATATATTATAATACATGGGGTATAATTTTTTAAGGAAATGATATTAATCTATGGTAAGTATTTTGTGAATTCATTGAAATGCAAGTAGTCAACAGCAATAAGCTATTATAAATTGGGACAAAGAACGTCATCCGTTTCAGTGGAGACAATTTTAGCATGCTCCAGTAGCTGGTGAGTATACTGTCCTTCCCTGGCGGTGCGCTCTGGGCCGTTGAGGGCGGTTTCCTTGATGAAGTTTACCACCACCTTTGTGGACACGGCCGACATCTGGAGGCGGCTACCCCAAGCCACAAGAGCTAGTGGCTAAAAAAAAATGAAAAAAACAAACTAAGAATAATAATGTTACATGATAAAAAAAAATTCACTGCTGACTCGACTCACTGATGAGTAATGAACTCATAACTTTGCACTTCCCACAACCTATCAATCTGTTTCTTTTAAAAATTTATAAATTGAAACACTCCTTCTATTTTAAAATTTTCATCAATTTTTATTTATTGTTTCTGTAAAAATTGCATGGTATAAAACTTTACATTTAATGTTGATAAAAGTGTCCGTTTTCTATAAGTTTTATTAATTATTATGGAAGTGACATGTATCGTCTTGATATGGCAGACATTTGATAATCTCCTAGTAAGGTGAAGCGTGTCACTTCCGTATCATTATACAACAGACAATTGATGTTTACACATCTTTAAAATAATATTTTTTCTATAATCTTATAAAATAATCATGTTAATAATTACTTCATTTTATTGAATGTTTAGGCCTTAACATCATGGATTTCCATTGTTAATTTGGAAAGAGAATTTTAACACTGTTATATATATACATATATACATATATATATATATACATACATACATATACATACATATACATACATACATACATACATACATACATACATACATACATACATACATACATACATATACATATACATATACATACATACATATATACATATATACATATACATATATATATATATATATATATATATATATATATATATATATATATATATATATATATATATATATATATATATATATATATATATATATATATATATATATATATATATATATATATATATATATATATATATATATATATATATATATATATATATATATATATACATTATATATATATATATATATATATATATATATATATATATATATATATATATATATATATATATATATATATATAGTTATATATATATATATATATATATATATATATATATATATATATATATATATATATATATATATATATATATATATATATATATATACATATGTATAATAATTATAAATAAAAATATTTCATAACATATTTCAAAGGTGACCTTCCTCAGGTGTAAATATAACTGGGGTCACCTCCAAAACATGTTATGAAATATTTAATTGATTATGTGAATATTGACAGTGTTATAAGTTCTCTTTCTAAATATACGAGTATATGTTCAATTATAAATAAGAGCTGTAATCGCCCGAACCGGGCGTAAAATTTATAAATAAATAATTAAATATTACAACGAAAGACACGCTCAAATAACAGTTTTTAAAGAATTTAGCCACTTTGCTTTTTTCAACTTTGGAGAAAAAAATAAACAAACTTTTGACTTACCCGTGCTGGAGAGAGCAGATTGTAAGGGGTGATGACATGTCTATAGAGACACTGACGAACCAGCTTCCTGAGTTTGCGCACTTCCCCTCTGTTGGCGCAGGGGTGGTAAAGCATCACCAGTCCGCCGTGCTCCAGGCTGTGGATCCACCGCTGCCGGGGCACAAAACTGTACTCTCCCCACTGGGGCCACAGCGGCCTGTGCGTACCACTGAGGATAATTAACCAATGTTAGACGAATGTGTGGAAAATCTGTGTATGATAGAGTATGGGAATGATAGTGTTATGAACAAAATAATGAAAGATCATTAAGATGGTTTGGACACATAGAAAGAATGATAAAAAAAAGTTTATGTAATTGATTTAAATGTAACTAGATTGAGAGGAAGACCGAGGTAAACGTAGCACGATCAAATAAATCAAATATTGAATGTTGGCCACGTGAGGAGTCGGAGAAATCGATGTGCGTGCATGACACGATGTATGAATGTCGTGGAAGCGAGAGAAGTGTGTCAAGAAAGAAAAGTGTGGACGTCCATTCTTTCTGCCTACCCTTTCGGAGAGATGGCGTGATGGATAGTTAGTTTATAATTAACCAATATGATGAATATGATAATAATGACGAAATAAGAAAGAAATGTAAAGCAGAGTATTGGACCATAGATGGTTTGGATATATGGAACGAATGAACGAGAGAAGGATGATTAAATCGCACCTTCAGGACGAAAACGACTCAACTCGAAAATCATATTGTTCGGAAATCGCAAAAGAAGAATGTAAATTGTGACACTTTCGTATTATTTCTTCGATTTTTTCGATTTCTTTAAAGTAAGTACACTGCGATTACTTTAAAGAAATCGAAACAATCGAAGAAATAATAGGAAAGTGTCACAATTTACATTCTTCTTTTGCGATTTCCGAACAATATGATTTTTCGAGTTGAGTCGTTTTCGTCCTGAAAGTGCGAAATGCTGTATACAAGCAGTGTGAGTGGAAAGAAAAACCGTGGAAGACTAAGGTAAGCGTGGCAAGACCAAATTAATCAAACACTGAAAGATGGCCACATTTGAAGCTGGAAAAATCATCTGGCATGCATGTTACGACGTATGGATATAGAGGAAGCTCGAGGGGTATGTCAGGACAGAGCAGTATATGGCAGTCCACCCTCTCTAACTACCCCTCCGGGGAAACGATGTAATGATTAGTTAGTAGTTAATTAGTGTCCAACTATTTAAAGATGAATTTTGTATGATTTAATTTATCTCGACATGTTTAGAAGATTTCACACCTTCATCATGGAAATAACTATATTTTATATTGTATTCTTAATGTCGAAGGTATAATATGGTTAAAAATATAATTGTAATAACATTACAAATATATTTTTAACCATTTTATTAGTTTGTATGAAGCATAATTTGATTTGAGTTATGCAAGTTAGTCACCTGTTCATTCTAATAAAGAAACATATGGCTGTTTGAAAAAAATTATCATCATTTTTTTAAACAAAAGCAAACAAACAAAATTTCTTCGAAACAAAAATAATAATGTGATTGGCAGAATATAAATTTTATTGGCTAATATAGAAATGCAACTGAAGCAAATTACTGATGACAAGGCGTAAATTATGCTTTAGTTGTTTCATAATGTTGTATTCACTTTGTCATAAAATATTTCATCATAGTTATAATGTTTATATTTACTTTTCTTCAATAATATAAAACTCTAATGACATTTTAAGTAAAGACTAGCTATTAAGATATGTGGGTTATCTACTCACAAGGTGGGTATTATCTGGTCATAGTTGATGGTCTCATTCATGCAGGCATGTGCTGCCTGTAACATAAACAAATATATGTTGTATTAATAAAATCGTAAATGTATGCACAAAGTGAAACCCAATTAATAATGATTGTAATACTGTCAGAATCAGCTGTATAAATATGCAAGCCTGTTCCTAAAACAATAAAAAGAACAATTATTCCCTTACTAACCATCACGCAGTTTCAGCTCATATTGGGATATGATAATACCAATAATAATAATAATATGCTAACTTTTTAAGTGCCGTTTTCTTGATGTAATCACCTCAAAGGTGGATTGAGATATGTTTTAAATCTAAAAATGAATGCAGCATCTGATATTCGCGATCGGTTAGAAAATAACATCATAAAACAAATATATAAACTAGTATCACTAAAGATGAATTTAAATCTCTTATATAGAAAGCCATACTTTTTAAATCAAATATATTTTAAATAAGGTACAGTTTGATCACAACTGTTTTTTAGATATATACTCGTATACTTGGTATGAGTTAGAGTTGTAGAAAAATGCCAGAGGGTAAAACACTAAAAATTATCCAGATAGGTGCCCCGCAAAAAGAGACCAAGAGGCAGATCGAGGATGGGCGGATTGCGTGAAAGAAGATTGGGAGAAAATGTAAAGAGCTGGGGAATGGAGAGATATGGCCAGGGACAGAAGTCAGTGGAGGACCGTTGTGGAGGAGGCCAAGTCCCACACCAGGATGTAGCGTCGAGAATTAGTAGTTGTATGAGTTAGAGTAGTCTTATTTGGCAAATCAATGTAATAATGTAATATAAAATCGTAATAACTACCTTGTAAGCAGGGGGAATGGTTTCTATTTCATATATTGGTCGTGTGCTCAGGTCGGGAGTGTAGTCAGAGATGCGATCATAGCATGTGTGGTTCACTGGATCATCTAGCCAATCCACCTCCAAATGCATCTGCAATAATAATATGTGAAGTATATCAAAAGCTTTAATTTATTGAATGAAAAAAAAAACATTTTTTTTTTTTTAAATACCTATACACATAATTATAAACATATAAATTAATATGTATATATTTCTGCTGAACTAACTAACTAACTAACCATCACGCCGTTTCTCCAGAGAGATATGCAGAGGATGGATCGCCACATTGTTCTATCCTGACATAAATTTCACGCCTCTTCTACATTCACACATCGAGACATGCTTGCTCGTCGATTGTTCCTACTTCGAACATGGCCGCCTTTCAGTAATTGATTAATTTGGTCGTGCTATGTCTTCTTTAGCCTTCCTCGATTTCTATTTCCATTCACACTACTTGTATATGTTTTTAACCATTCTTCCCTCATCCATTTGTTCCATATGTGCAAACCATCTTAGTGACCCTTTCTTAATTTTATTTATCACGCATTCATCCGCCTTACATTCCTTTCTTACTTCATCATTATATATTCGATCATACATTGTTTTTTGCACATTCTTCTTAGTGACCTATTTCTACGACATTTATCTAACTTTCATCCTTCTTCTGTCCAACTCCAAGCTTCACTTCCAAACATAAGGGTCGGCACTAGAACTCCATTGTGCACTGCCATCTTTGCTTCAGTCAATATATTTCTAATTATTAACATGTACATATTTCTATTGCATTTATTTTATTTTCATCCTTCATTGTTCCATGCTTGGCTTCCATACATAATGGTCAGTACAAGAACACCATTATGAACTGTAGAAGGATAAATAGAAATCAAATAACCTCTGCATTGTCACAATCAGGATTGTACACTCCCATGGGGACACGGCCAGGGATGGAGGGCTCCGTGGGGGGATGGGGGAACCATTTTCCTGTCCACGGTGCAAACTTATCAGTCTTGGCAGGATTACCTGAAATAAATTATTTATCAGCTTAAACACTTCGGACATCAAATATTGATAATTCCCTCTACTTACATTTTAAATTTCTTACTACAGAACGCTTTTCTTCATTGACCTGTTTCTTAACACATTGGTCGGCAACCAGGTCTCTTGGTGCGGCCCGCAAGACGCATGTGACGGACAATATCATACACAACATAGTGAAAGGGAGCAAGAAAGTGGGCGAAGGTATAGCGAACAAAAACCTCACAACCCATTAGTTATTAGTTAGAATGTTTCAATCCTGGGATTGGTTTGCAACAATTTCTTCTATTATTCTCTTCCATTCTTCCCTGTCTTGTGCGGCTCTTTTGAAATCTGCATATGATGAGCAGCGCACATCCACCAACAGGTCCTCCAGGTACTCTCGGCATGGGCGTCCCCTAGAGTTTGTCCCCTCGGTCATACCCTCCATTATGGCATGCAAGAGACCTTCTTGATGTATTACATGGCCGATGGTTTCTATTTCATATATTGGTCAACCATCTTGCACGCCTTTCGGACAAGGTCCTGAGCAGGTGTCTTCCTCCTTCGATTCCTTGAAGAACTTCCTCATTCGTGATGTGGTCTCTCCAGGAAATTCCTAATAGTCTTCTATAGGACCACATCTCAAAAGCCTCTAGTCTCCGCTAATCTCTTTCGGATAGGCACCATGTATCGCAGCCGTACATCAAGATACTCCATACATAGGTCTTGATGAGGAGTATTCTCAGTTTTAGGTCTATATTATTTGATTATATTATTTTCGACCTTTCATTAAATGCAAGCCTAGCCTGATGTATACGGCTGTCGACCTCGCTCTTAGACCGACCGTCTCATCACGGTTGTTTTGCTCCCGAGGTAGGCAAACTCCTTGGTGTTCTTTAGTGGAACTCCTGACATCACTACTCTCATCTGATGTTGCGTTCGGCCTACAGTCAGCAGCTTTGTTTTGTCTTTATTTATCTTCATGTTGTAGCTATCTTGAAGAATGCCTTGCAAAGTTGCTAGGGCCTCCTGCAGTTCCTCCTCACTTTCAGCAACCATAGCAATATACAACCCATTAACTACAATAAATGTTGTTAAAATATACAATAAGCGTTTAATGTTTTAATTAAAAGATTTGTGGACAAATATTGTAGGTATTCTGTAATGACATGTGACCCAAGTGCGGCCTGCACTAATCCCCACATCAAATATTTGGCCCTTTTATAACAAAAGGTTGCCGACCCATGCCTTAACACATCTACATGGATTAATATCTATATGTAAATATTGAAATCGTAAGTGAGATTAAGAATTAAAATTAAAAAATCACTGAATTTCTAACGTAAAAGATTTTCATTAAATATACATATTTATTTTCAACATTTTAAAATGTAAGACGTATGTGTGGTAGAACGATATACAACAGAATCTCAAATGCTGATATAAGAAAGGAATGTAGAGCGGAAGAAGGTATTATGAACAAAATTATGAAAGGATCGCTGCGTTGGTTCGGACATATGGAGCGCATGGATGGAGAAATAATGGTTAAGAAAGTAAATGTTAATGATGTAAATGGAGTACCGGGTCGAGGCAGACCGAGGAAAACATGGCATGACCAAATTAATCAAATTTTAAAGGTTGGTCATGTTAGAAGTCAGAAGAATCAACGTGCGCGTATGACTCGCTGTATGAATGTGGAGGAAGCTAGAGAGGTGTGCCAGGATAGAGTAGTGTGGCGGTCCATTCTCTCTGCCTACCCCTACGGCTACAACAGCGTGACGACCCCTACGTTTATTTTTAAGTATATTAATTAAAAATTAAATAACAACAATATTTATAGAATAAAATAACATGCGTTGTTTTCAAAACAACATTAAAGAGTTTTTTAATTATATCTGAAAGGTAAAAAATACTTACTTTTCCACTCGAAATTTAAGGATTCACCGCTTGTAATTAAAATTACAACGAATACTACCACCTTCAATAAACTCATTGTATCATACGCTGTATCCCGTCTTTGCTAGCTTTATTGGAGAAATATTTATCAGGTGAAAATGAGGACGAAACTACAGAAAAAAATATATTGTTGTCAACTCGGCCTACTCCAGCTATACAACTTTGACATTTGACTATTTGACATACTGCTCAATTATAATTTAACACAAAGACAATTCCATAGATGAAAATGAAATAATTCAAATTAGTTTTTCCTTAAAATTTAATTTTGGAGTTTTTTTGCCGGATTTTAACGAGGTTTTTATATATAGTATTTCCCAACACCGAACGTGAAAATATGGTAATCCAACAATAATACTTTAATGTTTTAAGTATACATGAATAAAATTCATATATGAAGGTTTTTGTGCGATGCGATTAAAAAATTAAAAATCTTTTTATCATCAAGTTTACAGAAACTAAAATATATTTTAAGAACTTTTTTTATAAGCCGTGTCCATTCTGGGAATCATTACCCTACCTAGCAACTCTAGATATAAGAGCTCTACCAGGCATGGAAGACTAGTGGCTTGAGCCGGTCATAATCAAATTAATATTATGCTTATTATGCTTAGTTGTAGTTGTGAAGATTGCAGTAACTTTTTATTAGTACTGAGGGGGGGAATCTTCATGGACAAATGCATGGACTCCTACTCGTTGGCAGACCTATCTACTAACCCCCCCCCCCCCCTGGTGCTTTCTTTCTTCAACGGTACCATCTTTCGGTATTCCTTCGTTACAGCCTTGTCACTGTAGAAGAAATTAAACATGTCTCTCCCATACCGTAAAGTCCTTCCGTCTTTCTTTTCCTTTCATCGGCCTCCTTTTCCGTCATTATGGTGACAACATTTTGATAATGGTCTCACACATATCCTCGCCCTCCAGCATGCTCACCACCACATCATTTTACTGAGGTTCCCTTCCGCTTATCGTCCACGCGGCCTACCTTATATTTTCCCATTTTCAACATTTGGATGAGCATTGAGCAATTGGTATTTTTACAATTTTGCAAAGATAATTCTGTAAGCATTCGTACTGCCAGGAGTTGAATTAGGTGATACCCATTATCTCCAAATTTTCGCTCCATCCACGGTTCCAGTTCTGGGATAAGGCTATGGATCAATTTACCTGTATCGTCCAAACCATTACCCTCCGTCTATGACTCTGCCAATCCTTTAAAATGTCTGCTGCTATCTGCTTTTTCTCCTCCAACCCCCTCCCCACCATAAGAGTTACTTTTTTGACTAACAACAATAGCACCACCGTTTGTGGTTATCTAGATTTTGGTAACTAGCGAGTTTTAGTACCGCTGTTTATGAAAATTGAAGAGGATTAATTTAACTTTAAAAACGACTAACCACAAGGATTTAAATCAACGGTATTAGAATTTATTTTAAAATCTCCAATATGAGCAGAAAATAGCTCATTATTATGAAGAAGGAATTGGGCTGTAAAAAAAAAACGATGAATTGGGTAGTTTTTCTTATTATTTATAGATCCTTTTGGAAAGATGTTGATTAACATTTATGTTATAGCGTATTCGTAAGATTCCATTTTTGCTTAAATTATTTTAGAATACTCGTACAATCTGTGGAGTAGAGTAGGGCGGGGCTAAAAGCTCCGGGGCAAAAAGTTCCTTCTCGGTAATTAAAAATTGGTGGAAGTGGGTTTTGCTGACCATGGACGTGGAAGAAGTGGAGGAAACGAACAATCAATTCTAGTTGTCGCCCGGCAACGCAAAGTACGGATGATTTTTTTTGGTTTTGAAGCATGAAAAGCATTTTTGTTTTTCGGCAAACTTTTCGGTAAAGTGAGCTATATATTGATGTTTTTTCGATAATGTAAGTTTATTTGTATTGTATTATGAATGTTATTTTTAATGCTACTAGTTTCGTCAGTTAAAATCCAGCAGTTTTTAAATAATTTATCAGACAACGTGAACTCTACTAATGGGGCCAAAAGTTCCATTTGGACTGGGTTAAGAATTTCAAGGTGGAACTTTTAGCTCCTCGATTCATATTGCCTACTTATATCATTATTTAAAGAATGTTTATATTATTTTGTTATAAAGCACATCTGGTTACATTTATTTATTTTTGTTTGTCCCAAAATGAGAAATTATAAGCCAATATAAAAATCACTGGAGAAATATTTGTTAACATAACTAACTAACTAACAAACTATTAATCGGTTTCTCTGGAGGATGGACCGCCACAATGTTATTTTCTGACATAACTCCCACGCCTCCTCTACATTCACACATCGTGACACGCACGCCCGTCAATTGTTTCTACTTCGAACATGGCTGCCTTCCAGTAATTGATTAAATTGGTCTTGCCATGTCTTTTTTGGCCTTCGTCGACTTCTTTTTCCATTCACACTACTTGTATAAATATTTTCCTCATCCATTCATTCCATATGTCCAAACCATATTATTGTCCCTTTCTTAATTTTATTTAGGACGCATTCAATCGCCTTACATACCTTTCTTACTTCATCATTATACGAGTATATTCTATCATACATTATTTTCCCTCACATTCTTCATAGTGATCTCATTTCTAAGGTATTTATCTTACTTTCATCTTTCTTCTGCCAACTTCAAGTTTCACTTCCGTACATAAGGGTCGGCACTAGAACTCTATTGCGCTATATTTGCTTCATTTCGACTTTGAGTGCACCATTTATATTTTTTCCAGCTCCAACCCTTCTTTCGATATCTTTCTTCATTTTGCCATCACTTGTAAACACGGTTCCCAAATAAATGAATTCGGTAACTTGCTCTAATTTATCACAATTTATTAATCTCTATGGAAGTGCGGCGCCTTGCTTATGATTTTGTCATAAAATATGTAATAAATAATATATCCAAGAAAACTGGCATTATAACGAAATTCCTGATTAAGACTAGATGACGAGGTTTTTAAAGAGGAATAGTCAACTTTCGTTATTTTTGTTTCCCAGAAAAAAATATAATGACCATTTTGTGAAAGACGGACCTCCAGATTGCATTGGAATGGAAAAAGGCTATGGGTAGATTTCTGACATAGAATTACACGGTTGCATATAGCATTTCATCAAGCATGTTAATCCCTCGAAGGAACCCCCTGTACTGATTTTATTGGATAACAATTCATCCCATCGTTGCATTAACACATTCGACTAATCTAAGGACAATAGACCTTTCCCACTACCTTGCACCCATAAACTATAGGCGCTTGATATCAGCATGTACGAATTGTTCTACGTAGCCAGTAGTCCCTCCAGCTGAGAAAATGAAGAATGTTGCTTGTCGTGTTGCGACCCCTTGTCTTAAAGTCTTCCTGGAGAAGGGTGGATTCAGCACACTACATGCAAGCATTGGGCTCACACTAGGTGTACCTCCAATCCAAAAGCTGCCATTTACAAATGTCACTGCTACAATGACGAATATTAATTTTGTTTTATTTTTTGGATATGTTTTGTCGATACTTTTAAAGGTATTATTTGATAATTGCTATTGTTTTAACAATTATGAATAAATATAAATTTTCTTACCAACTAAACTCATTTAAAATTCTTTAAAATGGTTGGCACTTTTTACCTCTTACGTGGAACTTTAAGCCCCGCACACGGGGCGTAAGGTGCCATTGTTCTAGTTTAAAAAAAATACGTTCAACTCCCAAAGCATGTTAGTTCATTTTGTGTAGGTGGAATACTTATCGCACCATTATGAAATATGTCGAAATTAACAATTTTAGCCCCGCCATACCCTACCGTTTATTTGTGATGCCATTAGCTCCCCAGTGCTATCTTTTTCCTCTAGCCGTTCGGTTTGTTTGACAGCTGCTCTGTCGGACTAGTAGAAAACAATAATACAATGTGCACTATTTTTGTTATCTGCTCATTTCTTTCAAAATTGCGTTGCTAAAAATATGGTCAAGGTTCTCGTATGTGAAATGATTGAACAAATTTAAATAGGCTTAATTCAAATTTTTATGAAAAGACTTATCCAATTTCAAACCTAAAATGAAATAATAAACGTTCTTTGATTTTTTGAAATGCGCAAATGCCGAAAATCTAAGTGACAGTTCCTCTTCCCGCCTTCTTGCAACATCCGCACCGTAGTATTTCTGCGTCTGCGTTATCCATTTTTAGAAGAATTTTGAGTTGTTGATTTCTGTTCGTATTGATCGTTCATACGGAATTGTGTCGTTGTAATAGGTGAAGGACTAGTTTTTAAATATTATAGCTATGCGTATTTCGTGTTGATGTAATGTCATACACGGAGTTAGAACATGGTTATCAAGACTTGAGACATGCCACCCACGCTCCGCAGTTCTACGTAGGGGAAGATGGGAATATTGTACCTTTGAGGTCATCGGTAAGACTTCAAAATGTTCAAATAATTTTCCAGAATTCATGCATTGTTTTGGTATGTCATCTTAATTATTAGACTGAAATTTAATACAACTCTAATAAAATAATAAAAAAAAACCATCATAATAATAAAAACGGAAAATGCTAATTGACATAAATAATAATATTTACCTAATACGAATTCTTTCTGGAGTGTTTCTTTATTAATTTGTACTTTAACCCTTTATGATTGTCTCCCAATAATAAACGTCTGTTTAAAACAAGATTTCAGTATAATAACAAAGTGTTATCTATAAAACTTACTTTTGTTTTCAAAACAAAATCCGTGAAGGTACAAAGAAGGTTTATAAAATTTAAGTATTTAATTAATCTCTACTGTATTTTATTAATATTTGAACTAAGTTACAATTAACATAACATACACGTCTTATTAAAAAAGAATGCCAGATTAAATATATAAATTATCTTGCAAATGTTATTTTAAAACAAATGAAAATATTTTTTTTATAAGTGGCTTAGGTTATTGTTCACTTGTTATTGTAACAAATACAAAGTGAAAAGTGATGTGCTTACATGAAAAAAGTAAATGAACAAATATAGTTATCCATATATTATTGATTGAGTTTCACATTGTGATTTCTTACTGTAATACAATAGCTGGCAGGTAAGAACTACTACACACTTGAAGAAGTGTACAAGTGACAATAAGGTTATCTATACCGCTCTCATTTTATCTGTTTAACTAATATCTTATCTGAATAATCTGCTTTTGCACAGACTAACCTGAAGTGACTGTCTAAACACTAAGTGCACACATAACACCTACCTGGTTCACAGTTTACCTTTAATCCAAACAGTAAAGATTACTGATTTTATCTTATGATACAGGGTTACCAGACACTACATTTAAATTAAGAATATTTAATAAGTGCTCTATATTATGGTTGTTTTTTCACAATGTTCGGGCATTTTCATATTAAAAATAATTGCCATTTTTGTGAATACTTCACATGAAGGGCGCTATTTAATTAATCTCTACATCGTGAAGAATTAAAGTATTTTATGAAAGCAAAGACAACAAAATATAACAAATCACACAGAAAACACATTTTAAATATTTTTGTTTTAAAATTTAATGCTGTAATTGAAACTAACCTAATTGTTTTATGCATCTGTTATATTTATTGTGAATAATAAAATTAATCCATTCACATTTGTGTACTGTATTAAACGCAAATTAAAATAAAGTTTGTAATCAACAATATTAAATTATTAATATGAATGAGAATATCTGTTTTCTAGAAATTTTATTTTAAGGGAATTTTATTCTCAGCAAGGCAAAACATGAGATTGCCATAAAATAAAACCTCTAGAAAATAGACATTTTCATCCATCCATCAAGAAATAATATTTAACATTTCTAAGATAATCAAATGATTTTACTGAAATCTCTTGATGGAAGTTCATTTTAAATAATAATTAAATAAAACAATGTTTTTTTTTTAACTACATACTTCCACTTTTGTCTTTTGTCTGTCAAAAGTGGAAGTAGTTAAAAAAATATCGCTCTATTTAATTATTATTTAATGTTTCTACTAATAATCAGGCTAAATGTGTATTTTTTTTTCATCTACCGGAGTGTGTGACTGCTTCAATACATTATATTTTTTTAATTTTTTTTTTAAATATAGCTGTAAATATTGATGTAAAGTATGTATTTTACTCGAATGTATGAGAATATAATATGTTTCTGCTTTTTATAAATATCGGTAAGCATATAATGTTATGCCTTGGGACAGTCACATGCATTGGATTATTTTCAAACCACAAAACTTTTTTAATTTTTAAAATAAATTGGCCTATGTGTTGTAAATAATGTATGTAAATAATCTATATAACTTATGAACTTACTAACCCTCTATGAATATTGTATTCTACCTTGTGAGAATAGGTGTATGAAAGAATTTATTTTTTTGTTTTTATAAAAGTGATGTGTAAAAGTTATTTATTTTTATCAAAACAATCACAACTATGAAACTACTCTTAAGTAATTTTATTTTTATATTTTATTCATATTTTTTGCTGCTACTTTTATAATTTTATTTTAAAAACATAATTAAAATATAATTTCTCTCTTTCTATATCAACATTTTGTCAGAGCTTTTTATTTTAATTGGATATGCCAAGAGATACAATTCTTGGCAGCTGATTGGAGTGCAAATAAAATCGTACGAATGCCGAGAATATCATATGGAGGTTAAAAAAAGAACACCAAAATAGATAACGAGCAATTTAGGAACTTACCCAAATGCCAAGCAAGCATAACTTCTTAGAATATCATTGTTTTTTTGTGATTATACTTGGTGGAGTACACTGTGTGATTGCAGAAAACAATTTCACTGTGGTTTAGTATTCAGTTTTAGTAAACTGGCATTTTTTTTTTGTAAAATAAATCCTATATTCAATTTGTTAGGAAAAATTAAGACATTTGTCTACTTGTAAATTTTTATAAAATGAAGTTTTGCGCTTTTCTGTGTAAATAGCTTGGTTTGTAAAGTATATACTAGTTGAATTAGTTCCCATTCGCTTCTTTCTTTGTGATATGTTCTCATTACTCAGGAGTTGTATCTATTAATAGTAATATGTTTACAAAATTTTGGACAAAAAAACGTAAAAGCTATTTATATTTTATGTCTGTTAAATCAAATTGTTGGAAATAAGGATGATTTTTTTAACATTCTGTTCTTTATAATATTTTATAGATACCATATAAATAAATTTGTAGTCACGCCTCGAGAACTGATGGGGATGCCACCGTACATGTAATATTTACCCTCAGCCGGTTGGATGAGGCGAGTCAGGTTCCCGCAGTGTTAGCACAGCTTACGAGTAAAGATTAAACAAGTAAATCGAGTACAATAAATATTTGAAGTTCAGGAGCGATCCGTGAAGAAGACATGAAATGGTTTCAGTCTCGGAGCCCACCTGGTTAGCAATACAAGTTCTCTTCATAGAGAAATGATAGTAAGCAAGCAACCAACATAAATTAGCATTAGTTTAGAATAGTGTGTGCTGGCTGCCTGTGTGAGTGTCGCTTGAGTAGTGGAGCAATTAAGCTTGTACGTATCTGTGTGCTACTAACAGACGCTAAATGGTGTCATTCATTATCTTTGTAAGGTTTCCTTCAACTGTGTGTGTATTTCTTGTAGGTATTTAGTAGTCTGTCATATTGATCAGAGATAATGACATTCACCCGATTGAGAAAATGATAATTTCCATTGAGTGTCCCTGTGTGTGGTCCGTGCATCGGTTGTCCCCATTGTCATTGTGATGGAGTGGTCGTGGTTGAAGGACTGGTGGCGACTCAAGCGCTGGAAGAGGACCAGATCCGTCCCCGAAGAGGACATTTGTTACTGTGACGAATGCTTTCACAATGTTAGTTTTGTATATCAGTGCTAGATAATTTCTTTGCTCTTTATTTGTGGTACTCTGTTATTCGGGCAACATTTCCCGCTTCCCCGTCACCTATCACCTGTCACCTGCCACGCTCGCAGATTATTTACTGTTCTCTTGTTACGTAACGCCTCCAGACAAAACAAATCAATTTCACGTTTACTTGTTCCATTCACGGAGGAATTATTTGCTGTCTTGACATTTTCATTCCTACCGTTCTCTAATGTCACGAATGGGGACCGGTATATATGATTGTCTTTGGCAAAAAAATAAATACATTCTCCGAAATGCTCGGCGGAGTGGAAGTTATTAGTGACAGGATTGCTTATCCGATGAACAGATAAATGCTTATTTTTAAGTTAAACTGTTTCTTTTACAATAATACAATTTTGAGTGTTGGCTTTTTGTTTAAAGTTTTACCCACCTCTTGGCCTGTGTCGGCTTCAATTTTACGTCTGTTGATTGTACCTTTACACGCTTCACTTTTATACATATTAAATGTTAACTTTATACTTGGTCACTTGTAAACACAAACATTTAGCACGTGTTCCCGTGTTATCTCAGAACTACAATCTTGATAAGTAAATAAATTTTACATATTAATTTTTTAAAATCAATAAACATACTTTTTTAAAATTATTTTATTGTAATGTATTTATTATTCTTAATATTTTTCATACTTGTTCTATGCAAATAGTAAATAATGCATTATGAATATGAAATGAACATTGTCCTTGTCCCAAAGCATCGAGTGACCATTATGCCTTAACCTTGGAGTACGATAATTACGTTACTTTATATAATCACAAACTCCCAATTGGCTGCCCCCTCCACACTGTGTTCTCTACACACTTCACAGATGATTATTTTGAATGTGGCATTAGTCACCTGTTTAATTGTATTTCTCTCATTTTATTCATTCAATTCTTTGAATGTGTGGAATGGAAAATTCTTCATCATTTTTTTTATAAAAATGTATACTTTTTAAATTTTTTAAAATTCTTTTTAAATTGTAATATTATTTGAATTCAAAAATGTATGTATACATTATTTGTGATAATCACGATTCTAGTCTTCCACATTACTTAGCATTAATAATTTACTTTAAACCGAAATATAACTTCATAGTACTATGAGGCATTTTAATAAAATATTAATATTTCACTTGGTTTCAACTGAAATGAACAATGTTAAGATTTTCATCATCTACCTTTTGTTTATTTAGATTCATTCAAGTTATGGCATTAGGTGAATTAATGCCACATTTCAAATAACTTTCACAGCAAATACAAGACTTTGATTAATATAAAATGTGAAAACGCTTAAATATAGTTTTAAAAAAATTGTTTTTATTTAACCGCCCTACCTTTGGGTTATTTTCCGAGAAACGTGCAAAAAACAAGCAGGTTTTTTATTAATGATTTTTAATTATATACTAATTTTATTTTTTTAAATTACACTTCACCTGCCCCTTGTAAAACTATCATATTTATGAAGACTTGTGCTCAAGTTTTGATGGCACACGCGCGTATCCCTAAAACTTTGTACATTTTAGGTACATTACTTTTTCTCAAGCCCGTATGTGATACGGGATATCGTAGAATGGTAAAGTCAAAGTGAACGTATCATGTACGTTCAAATAGGTAGGGTGGTTAAAAAAAGTTCTTCATGTAACTTAGCTAATCCACAATGCAACTAAACGATTTGAAATGTAGTCAGATTAGTATCAACATTTTGGAAGATTATGTATACAGAATTATATTTATTAATTGTTTCTCAATTTTAGCTTATAAAGTAATAACATTCGAATTCTTTCATCTTGTTTATTTTCTCATGAAATATATTGTATCAAACAAGTGCACTGTGATGTAAAAATCTCTTATCAATCAATATTAGATTGTGATTTTTTTATATCTCGGTGTTTTAATACGACTGCAGAAACAATTAAAAATAATGTTCATATGACATTAGAATAAAATTTGTTATTTCTATTAATAATAATTAGACTATATCTAATCGTTTTCAAGTATTGTTTATCTTGTGGTTAAACAATTATTTGTTATTCATAACCCTTGAATATATTTTTGACGAGTCAAAGTCTTATATTTACAGTGATTTAAAACATATTTAAATAACTCTTTGAAAACATTGTATTTTCACTTTTATGCACTTTTCACAAACATTATACAACTTTTCATCAACGTTAATAATAGAAATATATCTTTGAATAACCTTGAAATTTTGTAAATTAAAAATAAAGATATTGAAAAAAGAATTAAATAAAGCTTCAAGTCTGATATTTGATTTGTTTCCTCTCTCCCATAATTCTAACTAAATTATAATTAAACCTACCCCTAGACTTAATGCCTCTCCCCTCCTTTTTCTGTTTTCATTTAGTATATAAGCAACAATTTGTTTTATTATACTGTTAAAATTTCTATACTGAGGAAGGGCTTCTATTTTCCGAAACATGTTTGTGAAAAGTGTGAAAATATGTATAATGTTTTTAAAAAGTTATTCAAATGTGAATCCCCAACACAAGGTGATGGAAATTAATAAATAAAAAATATGAAGTCGCTCATCGGCAAATGTAAATACGACATGACATTTTCAGGGGGATCTGGATTCGTGCGATGGCAGCGAGTCGGAGGGGGAAGGGGGCAAGAAGGTGGTGGTGGGGGTGTGCGCCATGGCCAAGAAGTCCCAGTCCAAGCCCATGAAGGAGATTCTCACGCGCCTGGACGAGTTTGAATACATTAAGATGACCGTATTTCCAGAGGAGGTTATCTTACAGGTTCTCAATATAAAAAAATCTAACGCATTTGGGTGTAACAAGATGCTGTTTTGCGGATCTAAATTTGAAATACTTTTTCTTCAGTAATTTGCTTCTGGATATAATTGTTTTCTGTGATTACTTATATAATCATCATTTCGAAGAATTTTGTGATCTCTGTCACGGTGGTGGAGACAATAATACTTCAAAATTCCAGTTATACAAGCTTTCTCAGAATGCGATTATACCCAAAAGCAGAAAGCTGTTTCTGCCGATCGTGATAATCTATCCTCTATCTGCTTGTTTGTCGTGTGTTCTCTGTTTGCCTCTTTACAAAATGGTCTCTCACGAATTCTGCAATATATTTGAATTTATTATTTAAAATTTTGTTCCACCCAAGTCTTTGTAGTTTATCGACCAAAGCATGTTGCAATTAAAAAAAATGTTTATACTTTAGATATTTCATATTTAAATCATGGCACGTAAAGCTCCCGTAGGCAAAATAAATTAAATTAAAATTTAACAGGATACCTTTGAGATTGTTACATCTATCGCATATTTTTTGTCCTTTTGTATATAGTTATTATTTTTTAAGTTTGCGAAATACATTTAAAAATACAGATTTTTTTATGAATTAAATCACTGTTTTTTCCACTTTCAAAAGTTGAAAAACATTTATTATTTTAATAAAACTCAAAATTATATTTCTCGACATGTTTCAAAGGTTCTACATCTTCATCACCGGGAGAAAGATATAAATTCGAACTTTATATCATTCTCCCGAAACAAGTCGAGAAAAATAAACTCAAAAGTGAAAAAAACAGTGTTTTAAATCATAAAAAAATTGTTATTATGAAATTCCACATTGAAATTAAAGCACACAACCGTAATGAGAACTAATGCACATATTTTATTTTATTTCTATTAACTTTTTAATCTATATTTGTTAACAGACCCAAATATTTCCTGAGAATCTCATTTTTGTTTTAATATTTGTTTATTGATTGTTTTTTTTTGTTGTTTTTTAATATTATTTGAAATACTTATTCTAACCATTAAATATTGAAGTATTTGATTGTAGTAATGAGTGAACCTACTCTTTGAAATATAAATCTATTATATCTTTGAAGTTTTGTTAATTTTATCTGCCATACAGGAGTGATGCCATGCCTATGACATTCCTTTCATATTAACTTTATTTTAATATAATTAAAAAAATTAAACCAAACAGTTTAAGTGTTTGCTTTTTATTTTCTGGTTTATAATACTGGGCCCACATGGTGGAGAGGATATCATCTCAAAATGAGAAATGTACTTATTTTTATTAAGGAATGAACTGTTGATACTGCAGCTGTCTTGGCATTTTTGATTGTGTATGCATACATGAATTCATTTACAGTTTTTCAGATTTAATTATACATTCTAAGAGAGATTTTGTGACGCAAATCAAATCAATTTTGTTATTTGAAATTTCATGGTAGAAAGTTCAATGTAAACTTAAAATTATCGCTGTCGCTGTCATTTTATGGTACCTATATCAAATTTTGCTAGGCTTATTTATGAAATAAAAATGGAGACAACAATTAGTGGATTTTAACTAAATATGCTTTTTAAAAAGATTTTTTGTTATTTTCATTATTCAAATCAAATCATATTTTTCTTAAAAGACATTATAAACATATTTACAGTAAGACATCTATTTGAGAATATATTTATATGATAACTTTTATTACCATAATAACAATATTAAAAGGCAACAAAATCAAATGATTGAAATATAATGATTTTTTTTTTCTCTTATGTTTCGAATCAAACGCTTGAAAATATTTTCATTATGAAAAAAAAACATTTGATTTTTGTTATAGTTAATATGAATGAAAACCTCTGCTTTCTGGAAGTTTAATTTTATTTTATGGGATTGACATGTTTCGCCTTGCTACGGCATTATCAAATATTATTTCAAGCAAGGCGAAACATGTCATTTGTTAATGCATTAGCAAGGCGTAAGATGATGTTCAAATAAAATAAAACTTCTAGAAAATAGATGTTTTCATTCATATTAATTATTTAAAATGGAGTTTTACATCATTGTTCAAGAAACAATCAAATTGATTTTTATTCCATTTGTAGTTTGTTTGAATTAAGCTTTCATTTTATGTTATTTTATGGTGTTGTGAACAAAATAATGAAAGGATCATTATGGTTTGGACATATGGAAAGAATGAATGAAAAAAGAATGGTAAATTTTTTTTTATATGTTAACGATGTAAATGGAACCAAAAATAGAGGAAGACCGAGGAAAATGTGTCACGATCAAATAAATCAAATGTTGAATGTCGGCCATGTGAGGAGTCAGAGAAATCGACACGCGTGGATGACACGATGTATGAATGTTGAGGAAGTGAGAGAAATATGTCAGGAAAGAAAAGTGTGGCATTCCATTCTTTCTGCCTACCCCTTCGGAGAGACAGCGTGATGGTTAGTTATTTAGTTTTTTATGTATTCCAAAGATGCCGCTCTTAAGGTCTACAGAATACTATTGTTTTAATATTACTATTTAATTCATTCGCTAATACAAATAGACATATTTTCATTTTGAAGATGTATCACTCGCTCCATGCAGAGGACAATAAAACAATAAGTAATTGCACTTTGGTCTAAGCTACAAACCATTTTATTGTTTACTAACAAGTAATATTTCTGTTTCAATATTCCCTTGTTTGCCCTGTGAATTAATTCGATAACTTTATACCCGTAGCTTATTGAGTAATTGCTATTAATACAGTAGTTTTGATAGTGTAATTTTTATTTTTACTAAAATTTAATATAGAAATGTTGTTTTTGATACGTAAATGCAAAGATTTTGCATGTTTCTTTTTTGTATTTTAGAAAATATACTAATTAACAAATTATTCCTAGACGAGTATTGGTTGCATTCTGTAATAAAATATTAGTCAATTTCTAAATGTATCTTTAATAGTCTTACTAAAATAGATAATCAAATGATTTTAATGAAATCTCTTGATGGAAGTTCATTTTAAAAATAAAACAATGTTATTTAACTACTTCCACCTTTGTCTTCATTTCGACAGCGACCGGTTTCATCAGGTTTGCTGGCATCGACAGACTGGTCGATGCCAGCAAACCTGGTGAAACCGGTCGCTGTCGAAATAAAGACAAAAGTGGAAGTAGTTAAATAACATTGTTATACTAAAATGGTTTTACAATTCTATCACATCATTGGAGTCAGTTGTTTTGATTGTGTCTTATATTTTGATACGGTTATTAAAATGTTATTTTCATATACAAACTGTGTATCTGCCGCCGCCACCTAGTTTAATACGCCGCTCAATTGAATGGCTAGGCTGATAATGAAATGGCGGCATTCAATGACATGGCTTAGCCAACTTGCTGAACGCAACGTTTAACCAAAAGGCTAAACGTCACCAGGCCGATAATAAAATGACGGAATTCAATGACATGGCTAACGGACGCTTAGCCGACATGTTGAAAGCAACGTTATTGTGACTTTATATTATCGTGAATTAATTTATTTATTTGAACACGAATAAAATAGGGATTTGGTTAAACAAGTTTTTAGCGTGTGCGTAAAAATTTGATGAGTAGATAGGGGATGTGGGATGTATTATTTTTAAAATAACTAACTCTAACCTAAAGGTTCGATTGTGATGTAATTGCTCTCTGTTAATATGAACATTATAACCGTACAAGCGCTAAGCCAATGTCAAAACTCGTACGGAAGTAAAGAAGAACAGTACGTTTAGGTTAGAGTTAGTTTTTTTTTAAATAATACATCCCACATCCCCTATACGCATGCTCTCTCTCTTTTTTGTTTGAAAATCGTGTTACTTTTTACAAAAACACATGTTATCGAATGCCGACTGACAGTTGAACATTGTTAGATGACTGCTAGCGTTGCAGTGGTAAAAATTAGAAGTAAAAAGTTGAGCTATCTTAATTTATTCAACTACCGGCCTAGTCACTTCATTGAATGCCGCCATTTCATTATCAGCCTAGCCGTTCAATTGAGTGGCGTATTTAACTAGGTGGCGGCGACATATCAAATGATTTAATTTAATTTCTATTAGGGCATACAATTTTTGAATACGGATTTAACTCCCATTGTGAGGCTGACTTCATTTGCATTACAAATAAAAATAGTCCAACCGTGTTTGACTACATACATTTACAGCCCAGCCAAATTGTCCCAGTTCATCATAATATTACATACAATTTAGTAGTAAGAAAATAAAGTAAAAAGCATTTAAATATGAGCTGCAAATATTGACTATAGCCAGTTGCACTATCGGGGCTAAATATATAATTAATACTAATGAAAACGTCTGTTTTCTAGAAGTTTTATTATAATTTATGGGAATGACATGTTTCACCTGTCAAAACATGTCATTCCCATAAATTATTTAATATGGAGTTTTACATCATTGTTCAGGGGGTATATACAAAAATATGTAAAAAAAAATCCTATTTTATTTGATTTTAAAATAAACACGTTTTTAGATGTCAAACCATATTTTTGATTAAGATTATTAAGGAATACGGTATGCCTTTGTAAAATGTCTCCTTTCTCTCTTTCTCTTGATCTGATGCTTGCTTGAGCTTGCCTACATTATAATGAGTTATGCTAGCCGATGTGTTCTGTATTAAACGACCTTGGGCTTGTTCAGCTGCCAGTGGAGGAGTGGCCGATGTGCGACTGCCTCATCTCCTTCCACTCCAAAGGATTCCCGTTGGAAAAGGCCATCCAGTACGAGAAATTAAGAAACCCGTACGTTATTAATAATCTGCATATGCAGTACGATATTCAGGTATGTTCAAGATTTTATTTATAAATAATTATTAAATTAATTAATTTCAAAATGTATAATTTTTATTATTATTGTAGTATAATGTAACCAATAGTTTTCTTTTTCTTCCTTGTTGTAAGCCTATGTGGTCTGTTCTCCAGGGTGTTGCTCCTCTTGTGAGGTAGACTCCCAGCTGTCCTTCCATCTTTTATGAGGTCTTCCACGAGGAAGAGTCCCGTGAGGCTGATTATGTAGTCCCTTCTTCGCTCCATCCAATAGTTTTCAATTTCCATAATTATGGTGTACCTGAATATTATAAATAATGTTTTGGCATTCCGTAATAAGCAAAATAAGTTATAAATATTGAATCCTATTTGGGAATTTGTTATTTTAAATGAAAAGTTTTGTAAACAGAACTCTTAAAAACTTAAATATTTCATTTGTAAACATACAAATGAAATATTTAAATAAAAATTATCATGTGACCTGTCTTTCTCGGTTGACATTTCGGAGATCATTCATCCTCTTCTCATTCATTCATCTCCATCATCAGAGTAGTTATGAGTAAACATTTCTCATTTTTTAGTAAGAATTTAGTAGTAATTATAATTCTAATGAAAACGTGTTTTCTAGAAGTTTTATTATAATTTATGGGAATGACATGTTTCACCTGTCAAAACATGTCATTCCCATAAATTATTCATATTAATTATTTAATATGGAGTTTTACATCATTGTTCAGGGGGTATATACAAAAATATGTAAAAAAAAAATCTATTTTATTTGATTTTAAATAAACACGTTTTTAGATGTCAAATTTTTATACAATTTGTATAGTATGTATTTATATATATTTGTAATTATTTAATTATATGATTCTCTATATTTTATTGTAAAAGTCTTTTGAATAAATATATATTTTTTTTAAACTATTTCAGGATCGTAGAAAAGTATACTCAATCTTAGAGAGCGAAGGAATTGAAATCCCGCGTTATGCCGTCCTGGACAGAGACTCTCCGGACCCAAAACGTATTTACTTTATAACAAACAACCTATTGTATTTAGTTGTATGCAGTATCTTCACAATTTTCTTCTCTCTTTCTCAGATCACGAGCTCGTGGAATCCGAGGATCACGTGGAGGTTAACGGAGTTACTTTTAATAAACCTTTTGTTGAAAAACCTGTATCTGCCGAAGATCATAATATTTATATATATTACCCGACGTCTGCTGGAGGCGGGAGTCAGAGGCTCTTTAGGAAGGTAAGTGACTGGTGCTGGTGGTGATAAAATTATCTAAAATGTGTATTTTTGTAACAGTAGAAATGAGATCAGAATGTGCGGGAAAACAATGTATGATAGAATGCTGAAAAGTGTAATAAGGAAGTAATGGAAGGCAGATGATTCCACTCTAAGTAACATTAAATAAGATCACTTAGATGGTTTGGAACTAGAAATAGAGGAAGACCGAGGAAAATGTGATACTATCTTTCTCACGCTGTAAAGATGTAAAGAGATTTTAACAAAATAATAATAATGTAATATGTCGGCCACGTGAGGAGTCACAAAAATTACATGCATGCATGATACTGTTGAGGAAGCGAGAGAAGTATGTTGGGAAAGATCAGTGTGGTGGTGAAATGCCATGATGGTTAGTTAGTAACAGTATTACAAGGAAGGTGTCAGAAGTACCAAAACTGATAAAGATACATGGACCTTTTTAACTCAATACACTTTTCCCCATTTTTTTTACTCACTTTTAAGGCCGGTTTACAGGCTACAATAAGTCGAAAGAGTGAGTATTGTTTACACGCTATGATAAATCGTAACGATTTCTTGACAAATATTTGTTAATATCAAATAAAATCAAATATCGACCGCTAAATATATCGTGAAAAAGTCGCCAAGACCAAGAACAAAGTGATGCTGCCAGTGGTTACTAAAGAAAAGGGAATTCTCTCATGTTAAATTATTGAAAGAATTGAGAAACGACCAAATGACTGGCGAAATTAATTGAGAATGGATTAAGAGACTTATATCGAGTTGTTTAGGTAAGTTTCTCCGATTATTGCGAAAACTGATACTGTAATGAGAAGAGCGATATCTCCGTACGAAAGACTTTCAGCTACCTTACGATTCCTTGCCACCGGAAGAAGCTTGAAGGACATGAAATATTCAACTGCCATTTCTAAACCAGGTCTCGGCAAAATAATTTCGGAAAATCGTTACGATTCGCAGAAATTGATGCCGGCCGGTATCAACCATCCAATCCAATTCCAATTAAACGCTACTATGTCCTGTTTACACTTTAAGATAAATCGTAACAATTCGATCGTTACGATTTATTGTAGCGTGTAAACGGGCCCTTAGATTTAATTGTAGATCTTTTTTTTACAGCTTTTCCTATTACTCTTACCTGGACGCCATCAAGTTAAAGAGTCCTGAATTGTAACTAACCAATTTTGTGGACTTGTAACTTACCATAGATAGGAGTGACATCTCCAGGCGGCTTCTAACAATGCGCTAATGGCGGGGTGGCCTTTCACATTGTGTTAAAAAGATGTTCTGATTAATAAACATAAATCTCCATAGATGGCGTTAGTATGTAGATTATATATAGAGTAATCTTAGAGTAATCTTAAAGAAGGTATATGTAAACGGCGTGAACGGAGCTAGAAATAGAGGAAGGCCGAGGAAAACGTGGCACGATCAAATCAATCAAATATTGAATGTCGGACACGTGAGGAGTCGGAGAAATCGACGTGCGTGCATGACAAGATGTATGAATGTAGAGGAAGCGAGAGAAGTATGTCAAGACAGAACAGTGTGGCGTTCCATTCTTTCTGCCTACCCCTCCGGGGAGACGGCGTGATGGTTAGTTAGTTAGTTAGTTAGTAATCTTAGAGATTAACTTATATAATCAAATCTTCATAGATGGCGCATTGAAACTGACACGTGAATTCTGGTGTTGGACTTTAACATATATACAACTTCCAAAAATTTGTCAGACATGGTCATAAGAAGGGTGGAATGGGGAATGTTGTAATTACATAAAACGTGCACTTAACCCAACCAATGACAGGTCATAAGTCCTGTAAACGCCTTGATCAACCATATTTAGTTTCCAATTTGCATCTTCGTCTCTATTGAGATACAATTAAACCAATTTTGTATTTACAGATTGGCAGTAGGAGCAGTATCTACTCTCCGGAATCCAGAGTTCGAAAGACTGGATCCTTTATTTATGAAGACTTTATGCCTACTGATGGTTGGTTCACTTTAATAATTATTCCTTTATATTTTGATATTATTTAAACCCGGATTAACTTATAGTACAAACAATTGTTTGTTTTAAAAATGATCTATGCACTAATAAGAAACGTTTTTACTTCTACAATTCATATTCTTCATGCAAGGTTTTTGTAATACAGTGTTTTGTGTTCTGCCAAAAGAAGGATGAAAGTAGAATAAATGCAGTAGAAATGAGATCTCTTAGACGAATGTGTGGATACTCTGTGTATGATAGAGTGTCGAATGAAAATATAAGAAGTGAATGCGGTGCGAATGATGGTGTCATGAACAAAATAATGAAACGATCATTAAGATGGTTTGGACATATGGAAAGAATGTATGAAGAAAGAATGGTAAAAAAATTATATGTTAATGATGTAAATGGAACCAGAAATAGAGGAAGACCGAGGAAAACGTGGCACGATCAAATAAATCAAATATTGAATGTCGGCCATGTGAGGAGTCAGAGAAATCGACGCGCGTGCATGACACGATGTATGAATGTTGAGGAAGCGAGAGAAATATGTCAGGAAAGAAATGTGTGGCAGTCCATTCTTTCTGCCTACCCCTTCGGGGAGACGGCGTGATGGTTAGTTAGTTAGTTTTATATTTCATCTTTTTCATATTTCATACCCAAGTTAAACATTTATACTTTGTTCTACTATACTTTTAAACCGATCGCTTTTTAAGCGGTCACATTTAGATTTTTAGATTTAAAACACGTCTTAATGCGCCCTTGAGGTGATTACATCACAAAAACGGCGCTTTAAAAGTTAGCATATTATTATTATTATTATTATTTAGTTAGTTAGTGTTTTGTGTTGTTTTAAATTTAAAATTTGTTCAATTTTTCTTTTGTTTATTATTATGTATTGTTTCAAGTATTATGGTAACAATGAAAAAATCTCAAATGGAGTTATGGTATGTTGATAATGATGATGATTTTGATATCGTCATTTTCATGAGAGATTCACTTCAAGGGCGCTCATTGTCTGGAAAGCTTCTCTTAAAATGGAAGGTTTTAAGAGAACTCCTGAAAACTCCCTTCTTGTCTTGATTGTGAATATGGTAGGGTAGTCTGTTCCACGCCGCTGATCCCGTGATGCACGTATTTTTTTGAGTTTATTTTTCTCGGCATATTTCGACGGTATTACCTTCGCATTGAAAGAATGATGAAAAAATTAATCTGTATTTGTTTCTGTAGGCACGGACGTGAAGGTGTACACAGTAGGGCCAGATTACGCGCACGCAGAGGCCCGCAAGAGCCCGGCGCTGGACGGGAAGGTCGAACGGGACTCCGAGGGCAAGGAGATCCGGTACCCCGTCATCCTGTCCAACCAGGAGAAGCTCATCTCCCGTAAGGTTTGCCTCGCCTTCAAGCAGACCGTCTGCGGGTTCGATCTCCTGAGGTGACTACAATTCTTATCAAAAACAATATTGTCTGTATACTGGCAAATGATGCTACATCAAAAATTTACTGTTTCGAGTTTGTAATATCGTCGAGAGAATTTCTTGTCTTCTATCATCTGGCAAAATAATTTGATTAATAAAAGGCAGTGTGTGTTTCATGAAAGGCAATTGTCATAACACTTAAGTCAATTTAGCTAATTTTGGTACTGGCAAAACACTCTAACCCCCATTGTGCGGCTGGCTTATTTTCCAATAAAAAAAGGTCTTGAGTTGCAGTTAGCTACATACTTTACAGCCCAGACAGATAGTCCCAGTTCATACAATTTAGTAATAAGGACCTGAAGTAAAAAGGTTTACAAGACCATTCAAATAAACTGCTAATGTAGTTCAAAACCAATTATTTGGACTGCAGATATAGCCAGCTTCCACCATTTTTTGAACTCCAAATGCAGCTAGGGATTAAGTGACTTGAAGTTTTCCTACAAGGATTTGACTTGAACTTTTTTTTGGCAGTACAGTAAAAGTCCGATAATTCGAAATTCAAGAGACCGGATTTCCCAAAAAAAAATCTAATTACGAATCACGCGATCTCTAAAAAAAAAAAAAAAATGTGCCAACTGCTGCGGCTTGGAACATCGCGGCCATTTTTTCGTTTTGTCAAAATAATAATTATAACGTCAAGTGTTCATAATAATAATAATAAAGGTGTTTGGATAGCATAATGATGTTTTTGTGGGTCAAATGGCGGTTTGAAATCAAAATCAACTTTTTTATTGGTTAAAAGAATCCTATTAAGACAGGCATCTCATACAAATAAAAAAAACTATATAAAAATTAATATAGTGAAACTCGGATTTTACGTTTTCCCGCCATTTGCATGTAATTATTTCAGTCCCGATATATTTTAGTAGGTTTTTTTTCCGCAATGTACCTACGTCGAAAATATTCAAAATATGCGCGGTTGACATATTATTTCAGTCGTGATTGGTCAGCGAGCGACGTTGCGATTGGTCAGCAGACGTCTTTCAATTTTAGCCGTTTTGTCCTATCGTTATCATTCGGTTTTCGACTCGATTTATTACTCTTTTGACATTCGCGATGGTGTTTACATAGTTTTTACGTTTTTTGTTTTGTTTTATTCTTTAAGTTTATTAATTTTCTTCCTTTTTGTATACTCATTCTGAAGCAATGTCTCAACAAAAGAAAGCTTTGTCTAGCTTTGGAATTTCTCCGATAACTTTGTGAAAGAAATATTTCTAATTTATAGAAAAGAAATTATGGATACACGAAAGATGCTGAGTGTAATGTGTACTAATATGTAATGAAGATATTCTTTTTACATAGTGTTCTCATTTTATCGCTTTGCACTTTTTAACCACGTGATATTTTCAAGAGAAATACGTAATATAATATATAGATATCTCGCTTGCACTAATGTATTTAAGCGCTCGAAACGTATTCTTTCTCACGTGATGTCTCATTTGAATTGTAGGTACATTTTGACCAAAAACTTTACGAATTACGAAATACGCGATATTTTAAATTAAAGGTAGAATTTACTATGAAAAGTCAATTTTCGGACCGAGTAAATTATGAAAATTTCGAATTACGAATTATCGTTGTTCGAATTAACGGACTTTTACTGTATACGGATAATATGTATTATGATGGAAAATCTATTTTACACACAGTATTTGATATTAAAGAAAACGTACACATTTTACAAGTTTTATGTTGTTGTTAAGAGTATGACTTATTTAACCTTGATAGAGTTAAATCAACATACATCACTATATATTTTTTACACCTGTTTTGGATATTATCCCTCTTAAATCGCTCACTGTACACATCTGTGTACACCCCTTTAATTGCAAAGTTATAGGGATTTATCTTTATTATTTTTCTTAAAGAAACTTAATTATATATTTTAAATTACGAAATGTCAAAAACTCGATTGAAATTTTTCCTGCCACTTGTAAAACTATCATACTTGTGAAGATTTGTACTGTGTTGTTGGTACACACGCGTATCCATAACGCTTTGTACATTTTAGGTACATTACTTTTTCTCAAGCGCGTACATGATACGAGATAGCGCAGAATGGTCAAAGTGTGCGTATCACATACATTCATATGCTTAGGGCGGTTAATAAACCTTTTGCTTTGCTCGGTATATTGTAATAAATACCAAAAAATAAAATAATAAATGTTGTTTTATTTTGGCATTAACTGATTTGTTTATTTTAGTCCTTTTAGTCATAAATTTATTTAAAAAAATAAAAATGTTTGGTATTCGATTTAACATAGTTACTTAAATAATTAGAAACAATCATAAGTGTTTTTATGGAGATAAAAAAAAAAAAAAAAAAACATCACGCCGTTTCGCCGCAGGGGTAGGCAGAGAGAATGGACCGCCACACTACTCTATCCTGGCACACCTCTCTAGCTTCCTCCACATTCATACATCGAGTCATACACGCACGTCGATTCTTCCGGCTTCTGACATGACCAACCTTTAATATTTGATTAATTTGGTCATGCCATGTTTTCCTCGGTCTACTTCGACTCCTTACTCCATTTACATCGTTTACGTATACTTTTTTAACCATTCTTTCTTCCCCTTATGGATTTTTTAGATGCAATTCTATAGTGCAAAATATGGGCTAATTATATCAAATTATAACTTGTATTATCTTACCATTAGTCTTAAAACTTGTATTATCACTAGGACCCGAACTGTTAACCGTCGCGTTGCCATGTGGTAAATTGAGTTTCCACTGCCAATTTAAAGTTGATTTTCTTAAATCCTATGGACCCTAATATTATAAAAAAAATTGTAATCCTCCATTGAAGTGTTCTCAATATTTCGTAATAAAAAAAAAGCAAAAAATTACTTCCTTCATCCCAAAAAAAATATTTTCTAAGACTGCCCTCACCTTCATTCGTGTTAAGGTAGAATTTGTTTTGCTAATATTTACAACTTTATCAAAAGTGACAAATATTTACTCGCTGTTTTGAACGTATTATAAATTATATCTTTGGCCTTTTCTCAATAGGTACGTAATAATACCGACTGTGGACGGAAACGCAGCACGCAACTTAATAATATCAGAACTGTGAAAATATTAACACTTTACCAAAAGGGACAAATATAAATACGTACTCGTTGTCTTGAACGTACTATACATTTTGCCTAGGTGCCTTTATCATACGTAAAATCTCGTAAAGTCTCGCCCCGCCGGCCGCGGCGCGAGACAAGTTTATACTTGGTGTCCAGTTGCTCGTATGCTGTGGCGCATTCCATATCAGAAATCGCATGGTTCCAGAAAAAAATTAATAATGATATGTTTTTCAAATAATCCATGTATGTTATAGATATCGATCTATTCCTAATGAAATTCCCTACAAGATGACATAAATTAAATTTTGATTCATCGAGTCATATGCTTGATATTTAGATAAAGTTAGCGGTAAACTGAATTTACCACATGGGAGCGAGCGTTTTGTTTTGAACACGGTACGTTAAGGGTTAACTGCACATTTAAAAAAATATTTTTGTGATCAGTGTTTTTAATAATATGTGACCACAGAATTAATGTTTTTATAATTAAAATACTTTGTGTATTGTTCCAGAGCGAGTGGCAAGTCGTTTGTGTGCGATGTGAACGGTTTCAGCTTCGTTAAGAACTCCAACAAGTACTATGACGACTGCGCCAAGATCCTGGGCAACATGATCCTGCGCGAGCTGGCGCCCACTCTGCACATCCCCTGGTCCGTGCCCTTCCAGCTTGACGACCCGCCCATCGTACCCACCACCTTCGGCAAGATGATGGAGCTGCGCTGCGTCGTGGCCGTCATCCGCCACGGCGACCGCACACCCAAACAGAAGATGAAGGTGGAGGTCCGACATCCTAAGTGAGTCTTATTTTATAATGTTTTCACAACACGTATCTATCATGAGTTCTAGGACTTACAATTATATTACTGTTATACTAACTAATTAACTAACTAACCATCACGCTGTTTCTCCGGAGGGGTAGGCAGAGAGGATGGATCGCCACACTGGCCTGTCCTGGCATACCTCTCGGGCTTCCTCTACATTCATACATCGTACCATGCACGCACGTCGATTATTCCTTCGACGACTTCGAATGTGGCCGCCTTTTAGTAATTGATTAATTTGGTCATGCCATGTTTTCCTCGGTCGTCCTCGGCTTCTTTTCCCACTCACGCTGCTTGTGTACAACTTTTTAACCATTCTACTCTCATCCATTCGTTCCATATGTCCAAACCATCTCAGGGATCCTTTTTTAATTTTATTCATGATGCAGTCATCTGCCTTACATTTCTTTCTTATTTCATCGTTCGGTATTCTATCATACAACGTTTTCCCGCACATTCTTCTTAGTGATCTCATTTCTACGGCGTTTATCCTGCTTTCATCCTTCTTTTGCCAGCTCCAAGCTTCACTTCCATACATGAGGGTTGGCACTAGAACTCCATTGTGTACTGCCATCTTTTCTTCTGTGGATATATTTCTATTTATCAGTTATATCAGTTATACCATATTCATTTTTTTAAATTAACTTACATTGGCTTTAACACAGCACAGAATCAAAACGAAAACTACACATCATGAAGGTAATAAATTATTTATTGTTTCTTGATTGTGATGGTAATAAATTATTTATTGGATCCTTTGAGTACTGGACCAGGATGTATCGACCTTTTTCGATAATTTCTCAATGGTCAGCATCGGGTCGTCTTCGAATTCCGACTTCACGGCTGCTTCATCCGCCTGGACGGGTCGTCCACTTCGAGGCTCATTTTCCAAACACAAATCACCAATTTAAATTTGTTGAACCATCCTTGGCATTTCCTGACATCCAATGTGTCACCGTAAATCTCGCAAATATCCTTCGTAGCTTCTGTCGCTTTTTTTTTCAAATGATATTGAAAAAGTATACAACTCCGCATATGTTGTTCCAACGGACACGTCTCTACCATTGTTGTCAGACGGATAAAGAAACCGTTTTATTTTGTCTCAAGTCCACGAGCAGGTAGAAGCTACACAATAAAAACTTATAATACGCCCTTACTGCATAACAGACCGAAGGAGACTATTTTTAAGATGACGCATCGAAAAAACGACATTACTTATGGGTACCCCTAATATATTTCCTTTTCGCAGATTTTTTGAGATCTTTGAGAAATACGACGGATACAAACACGGACACGTGAAGCTGAAGAGGCCGAAGCAGCTGCAGGAGATCTTGGACACCTCGCGTGCACTCTTGGCCGACATCCACACGCACCACGCTGACCCCGAGCTAGAGGAGAAACAGGGCAAGCTGGAGCAGCTCAAGAGCGTCCTGGAGATGTGAGTGTTTTGTATTTTATAATATTTTTACCCAAATAGTGCCATGAGGTTTATTTTAAAACATTTAATACCATCTGAAAATAATTTTTATTTTAATGTTTTCATGGAGGGGTTATTTTTTTGCAATTTTTTATTAAAATTATAAACTTTAAATTTTTGCTTCTCACAAGAATGTATAAAAATTAATCCATTCCAATCTAAGCAGCTAATAACGGCAAAAGCGTACACTAGAATCTTTAATCTTTCTCAACATGTTTCGAAGGTTTCGTACCTTCACCACTGGAAGAACTATATAAACATCTTGTTCTCCCGATGACGAAGGTATAAAACTTTCAAAACATTTTTAGAAAGATAAACTCAAAAGTTAAAATAATAGTGTTTTAATTCATTAAAAAAATATTATGTACTTCGAAACATGTCTTGGAAAATAAATTCAGAATTGCAAATTAATTAATACAAACCAAAACATCTGTTTTCTAGAAGTTTTATTATATTTTATGGGATTGAGATGTTTTGCCTTGTTAATACATTATTAAATGTTATAAAGGATGGAGTCTTACATAATTGTTCAAGGAACACAAAATAACACTGGTTTAATTAATTTAAAAAAATATATTGTTTAGTTCCACCATGTTAAACAATTTAAGTTTGTAAAAAATTATTAGATTATTTTCATCTGTATACAGGGTGTGGCTTAAAGAGTAGATAACCTGTAAACCACGGGTGGGGGGCGTCATGACTGATCAGAAAATGAAAATTTATGTCTAGTGAAAGTGTCATGGTTTTCTAGTTTTTAGCCATTTTCTAAATTTCATAAATAATTACCCCCCGGGTCACTCTATTCCATGACATGATCACAAATCAAGGTATTTTCTCAATCTGTTTTTTGAATAGTACTCTTGGATAAATGCGCTATCAAATGTGAACTGTTATTTTTGTACCATTTGTTTGGTTTTTTTATTATTCGGTAATTTAATTCAAAATTTAGTTAGACGAAAAAAAAATTGAAAGTTTGAGCGCCTGTGGTGTAAAAAAACTGTATCGCGACCTGTGTGACCAAGTCAAAATAAGTTTGCCCATTTTATCACAATTCCAAAATGGTATAAAACGCTCTATTTTCAGCTTTCGGTTCAAAGAATATGCCTATTAAGGGGATCGGGTTGTATTATTTTTTAAATTACAGGTAATTATGAAAATGTGCTTTAATTATTAAAACAAATATAACATCAAACAGTTTTTATTAATATTCATTATATCACAACAAATGATCAAAATGAGCACCACGGGCCCTAATACAGGCTCTGCATCGCGCGATAAATGGGTGTTTGATCCTGCGCGCATACCCCGACTCATTTATTTTTCGCACCGCTGCCTCCACACGCTCTCGTTTTACACGTACCCGACCACGTCAGTTCGAGTCATATCGAGACGAAGCGGCATATCCACACAATCAGTGCACAGAATTTTGAAAAGAGAAAATCTACACCCTTACAACTACCAACGCGTCCAGTGCTTACTGTCAAGAGACTATCCCTTAAGAGTCGCATTTTGCGAAAGGATGTTGAGAGAAATGAGAGAAGATCCAGAACTTTTCGACAGAATTCTGTGGAGCGATGAGTCATCTTGCAAAAAAGACGGTTACTTCAATATGCATCATTTGCATAGCTGGCAGCTTATCAATCCTCATTTGGTGAGAGAAGACAAGTCCCAGCACCATTTCAAAATAAACCTCTGGTCTGGGATCTTGAATGGCCAAGTTATCGGTCCTTTTGAACTTCCAGCCACATTAAATGGCGAGAGATATTTACATTTTCTCCAAAATGATCTCCCCACTGTATTAGAAGACATGCCTTTAGAGCAACGGAGAAGAATGTGGCTGCAACATGATGGCTGCCCTGCGCATTACTCCCGAGATGTCCGCCAGTACCTCAACCGTGCATATCCTGGGCGGTGGATCGGGCGCCTAGGAACTATTCTGTGGCCACCATGGTCACCGGATTTAAATCCACTGGACATCTTCTACTGGGGGTGCCTGAAGGAGAATGTTTACAAGGAGCTAATAACCTCAATCGACCAATAACGAGGGCGTGTGGAGGCAGCGGTGCGAAAAATAAATGAATCGGGATATGCGCGCAGGATCAAACACCCATTTATCAGGCGATGCAGAGCCTGTATTAGGGCCCGTGGTGCTCATTTTGAGCATTTATTGTGATATAATGAATATTAATAAAAACTGTTTGATGTTATTTTTTGTTTTAATGATTAAAGCAGATTTTCATAATTACCTGTAATTTAAAAAAAAATAGAACCTGACCCCCTTAATAGGCATATTCTTTGAACCGAAAGAGAAAATAGAGCGTTTTATACCATTTTGGAATTGTGATAAAATGGGCAAACTTATTTTGACTTGGTCACACAGGTCGCGATACAGTTTTTTTACACCACAGGAGCTCAAACTTCCATTTTTTTTTCGTCTAACTAAATTTTGAATTAATTTACCGAAAAATTAAAAACCCAAAGAAATGGTACAAAAACTGCAATTCACATTTGATAGCGCATTTATCCAAGAGTACTTTCCAAAAAACAGACTTAGAAAATACCTTGATTTGTGATCATGACATCGAATAGAGTGACCAGGGGGGTAATTATTTATAAAATTTTGAAAATGGCCAAAAACTCGAAAACCATGACACTTTCACTAAACATAAATTTTCATTTTCTGATCAGTCATGACGCCCCCCACCCAAGGTTAACAGGTTATCTACTTTTTACGCCACACCCTGTATACATATATATTTTTCATAAATTTATCTTAAATAGCAATCTTTTCCAATGTTGTTAGGAAATATAACAGAACTGATCTTATTGACTCGTCTGTTGTCTGTTCAGGTACGGCCACTTCTCGGGGATCAACCGCAAGGTGCAGATGAAGTACCAGCCGATGGGGCGGCCGCGTGGCTCCAGCTCCGACGATGGTAACTCCACAATCAGCCGTATGCACATTTCTTTAGTTCCCCCTACTTAATACTAACTCCGTGTCACGTGGGCCTGCTCACACGCACCGCATTCTTTTTTTCCACTCCATGTCTGTAACACGGTATGACTTTCTTTTTATCGCCTTGCTTGTAATTCATTCATTGCTTATTGAACGTACACTATAATAAATGAAAAAAATAATTATTAAGTGAATTTTTAAATTTATGTCTTTTCAAAAGTCTATTACTATACATTTCTTTTGTGTGTTTCAGCACAGGTATTCCAAACATTTTTTTAAGTAATGACAGATTAACTTATTGAACGCTAAGGCATTAACACTGTGGAATTCCGTAGTATATACTTAGGAAATTGAAAAACTTGGTTTAATCCACCATTTAATAAAAAAATATATATTAAACACGACAGGCTTCGGAGAATACCTCCAGCTCCCATTCCCAATCAAATGCAAATTAATCATTTATTAATTTCTATAAAAATTATGTCTTTTCTATATTACAATTTTAAAAAAAAAAATTATATTATCATTTAATTTAATATTATTTATTAGTTCTTACTGTTAAAAAAAAAAATTGTTAGTACCTACTTATAACAAATAGCACAGGTTAATTTTTAAATTTGAATTATTGTATCGAATTTTAAATGCGTTTTTTATTAGTCTTTCTTTGTTTAATTTTTATTATATTTTTACACCTGAAGATGAAGGTATCCGAGGTTAAACAAAGTTTTTCAATTTCCTAAGTAATGATTTTTAGAGATGTCTTTCCAACAACAAACATTTCAAATTTTAATTAAAAAAAAATCATCTCAATTCGATAAAACATTTATTGTCACACGATTTTATGTCAAAAAGTAATGTTTTCATAATCAACCCTTCACAAAACTATGGGGAAATATGTTAACAGCGATTGTCCTTCCCTAAAAGATGAATCATATATGCCTAAATGTAAATATTTTTTGTGCTTAAAGAAGTGTCTCTCTTATACGTTACGAACAGGCAAGAAAGAAATAGTACATCCAATTACGTATAGTTGTATTTGTATGTCCAAAAAAATATTTGAAATTTTATGTCAGCTTCCAAATATAAAAATGTTCAATATCAATGAATTTATTACAAACAAATTTTATTTTTGCTGGCTTACTATTATTTTCTTATTTTAAGTGCTATTATTAGTAGTAATATAGAAAAGAATTTGGCTTTTGGTAATGGACTCTTGTTTCTTATGTTATTTACAGTGAAAATTTTATTTCTTCTATGTTTGCCATAACTTTGTGTTGTAGATGTTTAATGCTTCTTTTTTTATACACTTTGTATACAACACTCACATTTATTTAAAAAAATTAAATATCAAACATGTTTCGAACTAACTAGCCCTTCATCAGTGATATTATATAAATATTTAAAATATTTTAAAATTGTTGTCTCCATGGTTGTTCAATCTGTATATGGACAAGTGTATGAAAGAACTTAAAGGTATAAATGCTGGTGCTAAGATGAGTGATCTATCTGTAAACTGTCTGCTTTACGCGGACGATGCCGTTCTCGTTGCGGATAGTGCGGACGAATTACAAATCTTGGCGTCGAGAATGAATGAGGTATGCAAGTCAAATGATTTAATGATGAATGTCAGAAAGTCAAAGGTGATGGTTTTCGAAAGGGAAGAGCAAATGACAGTTTGTAATATATGTGTGAACGAAGAGAACTTGGAACAGGTGAGGGAATTTGTGTATTTAGGTAGTATGTTCACAGCAGATGCCCGAACGGATAGTGACGTCGAAAGAAGGGTTAGTGCGGGTAACAAAGTGAATGGAGCTTTAAAAATAGTTATTGGAAACAAGAATTTATCAATGAAAGCGAAAACGGCCGTTCACAATGGAGTTCTGGTCCCAACCTTAATGTATGGAAGCGAAGCATGGAACTGGCAAAAGAAGGATGAGAGTAGAATAAATGCGGTAGAGATGAGGTCCCTAAGACGTATGTGTGGTAGAACGATATACGACAGAATCTCAAATGCTGATATAAGAAAGGAATGTAGAGCGGAAGAAGGTATTATGAACAAAATTATGAAAGGATCGCTGCGTTGGTTCGGACATATGGAACGCATGGATGGAGAAAGAATGGTTAAGAAAGTATACGTTAATGATGTAAATGGGGTACGAAGTCGAGGCAGACCGGGGAAAACATGGCATGACCAAATTAATCAAATTTTAAAGGTTGGTCATGTTAGAAGTCGGAGGAATCGACGTGCGTGTATGACTCGTTGTATGAATGTGGAGGAAGCTAAAGAGGTTTGCCAGGATAGAGTAGTGTGGCGGTCCATTCTCTCTGCCTACCCCTGCGGGGAAACGGCGTGATGGTTTTGTTGTTGTTGTTGTTAAAATTGTTTACAAATATTGTCAGTTTTGACAGATGTTATAATGATTATAACATTAAATCATTAAAATATCTGTCAAAACCATATCGCCTCTTTGCAAGAATAATGTGACATTTCGAAAATGGAATCCGCAGTGTTCAACATTATT
Organism: Lepidostoma basale; assembly: GCA_022606425.2. NCBI lineage: Eukaryota > Metazoa > Arthropoda > Insecta > Trichoptera > Lepidostomatidae > Lepidostoma > Lepidostoma basale. The sequence goes on from JAHDVF020001307.1 coordinate 1,256,512, forward strand.
TTCTACAAAAACATGGTATTAGTAAAGTGAAAAACAGAGAATTTATGAGGGAAAGAGACAACACAACAGTGGTATATTGTGTTGTCACCATGTCTCTTTTAGACGGGTATCTTGATTCATTTTTAAATATTTCGAGACAACACGTTATTCTTGCAAAGAGGCGATATTTGTAAACAATGTTATAATATTTTAAATTGTATTTATATAATAGCACTGATGAAAGGCTGGTTTGTCCGAAACATGTTTGATATTTAATTTTTTTTTTTAAATAAATGTGTGTTTTGTTTACAAAGTATATATATAAAAAAAGAAACATTAAAATTCTATTTGTTTTCTTCAAGTATAGTAAAATAAAACCACGTGATTTGTAAGCAGATGTTTCTACGCCTACTATGCCATTCTTCGAAGGATTAGTGTATTGGTAACATTTTAATAGCAGAAAATGTATTGTATGGGTTTAAAAAAAAACACATGTTGCCATATTAACCGTCGCGTTGCCATGTGGTCAATTGAGTTTCCACTGCCAATTTAAAGTTGATTTTCTTAAAACCTATGGACCCTAATATTATGAAAAAAAATTGTAATCCTCCATTGAAGTGTTCTCAATATTTCGTAATAAAAAAAAAGCAAAAAATTACTTCCTTCATCCCAAAAAAAAATATTTTTTAAGACTGCCCTCACCTTCATTCGTGTTAAAGTAGAATTTGTTTTGCTAATATTTACAACTTTATCAAAAGTGACAAATACTTACTCGCTGTTTTGAACGTATTATAAATTATATTATAAATTGTACGTAATAATACCGACTGTGGACGGAAACGCAGCACGCAACTTAATAATATCAGAGCTGTGAAAATATTAACACTTTACCAAAAGGGACAAATATTAATACGTACTCGTTGTCTTGAACGTAGTATACATTTTGCCTAGGTGCCTTTATCATACGTAAAATTATAGCGCCACGGCGCGGCGGGGCGAGACAAGTTCATACTTGGTGTCAGTTCTTCATATGTTGTCTCGCATTCTATATCAGAAATCGCATGGTTCCAGAAAAAAATTAATAATGATACGTTTTTCAAATAATCCATGTATGTTATAGATATCGATCTATTTCTAATGAAATTCCCTACAAGATGACATAAATTAAATTTTGATTCATCGAGTCATATGCTTGATATTTAGATAAAGTTAGCGGTAAACTGAATTGACCACATGGGAGCGAGCGTTTTGTTTTGAACACGGTACGTTAAGGGTTAAAATAATAGAATGACATTTAAAAGCAATATTTTAATTCTGAATAAGTACTTCTGTTATAAGCAATTACTTTGCACTATGTCTTGAAAATCAAATATATATTTTCACTGTAAATATTTTTAGTTTCTTTTCTATGAATGTATATAATTTTTTTTATTGTAGATAATTAATTTCTTTTATGTTTCTAGCTAAATTATTTCCTAAATTTATTTTGTTTTTGGGACCGTAGTTTCGTTTTTTTTCCTTCATCATCATCCATCAAATTTGCTTGTAGAGTATTTTACTGTAATGTAGACTTATTTATCCTTAATGCAAAATAATATTTCCTTAATTGCATTGGGTTTACTTTGCATTCTCTAATTACTCTTTTTCTATATGTTTTATAAAAATATATTTATTTTATATAATTTGGAGCAAGTAGTTGAGTTCGTGTATTTATGTAGTATGTTTACAAGAGATGGGCGAGTCGAGAGGGATATTGAAAGAAGGGTTGGGACAGGCAACAAAGTGAATGGTGCACTTAAAGTTGTCATGGCAAACAAAAACCTATCCAAAAAAATGGCAGTGCACAATGGTGTTCTTCTACCGACCCTTATGTATGGAAGCAAAGCATGGAACTGGCAAAAGAAGGATGAAAGTAGAATAAATGCAGTAGAAATGAGATCTCTTAGACGAATGTGTGGATACTCTGTGTATGATAGTGTCGAATGAAAATATAAGAAGTGAATGCGGTGCGAATGATAGTGTTATGAACAAAATAATGAAAGGATCATTAAGATGGTTTGGACATATGGAAAGAATGAATGAAGAAAGAATGGTAAAAAAATTATATGTTAACGATGTAAATGGAACCAGAAATAGAGGAAGACCGAGGAAAACGTGCCACGATCAAATAAATCAAATATTGAATGTCGGCCATGTGAGGAGTCAGAGAAATCGACGCGCGTGCATGACACGATGTATGAATGTTGAGGAATCGAGAGAAATATGTCAGGAAAGAAAAGTGTGGCAGTCCATTCTTTCTGCCTACCCTTCGGAGAGACGGCGTGATGGTTAGTTAGCTAGTTTTTTTTACATATAAATATTATTATTTTTATTTATCTATTTATTTTACTGAAAATGTACGCAGTTAATGTAATTACTTGGTAAACAAGATTCAAGTTAATATACGAGGTCTGTTCAAAAAGTATCGCGAATTTTGAATTTCCGCTGGCTACGTATATTTGATTTTTGATTTTTTTGTAGCGTTATGTTAGTACTCATGTCCCTTACTTATGCTGACAAGGTCGGCCATTTTGAATGTTTAGTTAATTTTTGACAGCTGTTTTGCTTGGATGTGTTTTGGCTCGTCTTCGAATTTTGCCTATTCCAAAAAATGGATCAAAGAATCTGTATCAAATTTTGTGTGAAAAACAAAATAAAGTGCGCGGACGCATTTCGAATGTTGACTGTGGCATATGGTGAAGCTACCTTTGACCAAAGCAACGTTTATCGGTGGTACAAAATGTTCTCAGAGGGCCGAGAAGATATGAACGACGAAGAGCGTGCCGGACGCCCGAGCACGTCAACAACAGACGAAAACATTGATAAAGTGAAGAAAATAGTATTAGCCAATCGTCGAATCACCGTTAGAAGTTGCTGAGGACCTAAACATATCGATTGGCTCGTGCCATTCGATTTTAACCAATGATTTGGGCATGAGTCGGGTCGCCGCGAAATTCGTGCCAAAATTGCTCAATTTCGACCAAAAACAGCATCGCGTTAACATTGCTCAGGAGATGTTGGACTCGGTCCGTGACGACCCAAATGTGCTCAGAGGGTCATAACTGGTGACGAATCATGGGTTTATGGTTATGACGTGGAAACCAAAGCTCAATCATCCCAATGGAAGCTGCCGCATGAGCCAAGACCAAAAAAAGCGCGCCAAGTTCGGTCGAACGTGAAGGTTTTGCTCACGGTTTTCTTCGATTGCAGGGGCGTGGTGCATCATGAGTTCTTGCCACAGGGTAGTACGGTCAATAAGGAATATTACCTGCAAGTTATGCGCAATTTGCGCGAAGCAATCCGCCAGAAACGCCCGGATTTGTGGAAGAACAAAAACTGGCTTTTGCACCATGATAACGCCCCTGCTCACACATCGTTGCTTGTGCGCAAATATTTGGCCAAAAACAACACAGTAATGGTGCCGCAGCCACCGTATTCCCCAGACCTGGTCCCCTGTGACTTTTTCCTGTTTCCAAAACTGAAGAGGCCCATGAAAGGACGACGCTACGCCACGATTGAGGAGATAAAGACGGCATCGAAGGAGGAGCTGAACAAGATCACAAAAATGATTTTTTTAAGTGCTTCGAGGATTGGAAAAAACGTTGGCATAAATGTATTATATCCGAGGGGAATTACTTTGAAGGGGACAAAATAGATATTCATGAATAAATAAATACTTTTTGAAAAAATATAAAATTCGCGATACTTTTTGAACAGACCTCGTATATGTATATAAAAATTATAACAATGTTTTGAAAAGTGCTTATAAATAATTGGTATAATGCATGGTTTATAAAGCTCTTTTTTTCCTATTAATTCTGCTTTCATACTAATTTATTTTTAATATTGTTTAAATAATTTTGAAATATATTTTGATGAAATTAATAATACCTTTAATATGAAATAAACTTATTGGCTAATAATTTTAAAGGCCAATTGAATCACGAATAAAACATTTAAAATATGTATTTCTAACATTTTGTTATATTTATATAATCCATTCCAATGTTCAAAGTACACATCACATTAGTGTTTTTAAAGTGACATAAATCAAAAACATGTTTTTGATTTGTGTCACTAAAAACTATTATAATGATATATTAGTTTTCTATCTAAATATATGTGATATAAAATACATAATAGAAAAAATCAAATAATTAACATATTTTTTAAGATAATCAAATGATTTTACTAGATGGGCGTAGTTTTTAAATAATAATGAAATAAAACAAGTTTTTTTTAACTACTTCCACTTTTGTCTTTATTTCAACAGCGACCGGTTTCGCTAGGCTCGCTGGCATCGACAGACTGGTGACGCTGTTACAAACTGACTCCTTTATATGTCGAGTTTTATATAGTGTTTTTTTCAGTCTAGCTGCGTTTTTATGACACGATTATCTTTAAAATGCTAACGAAGCTACATTGAAAAAACACTACATAAAACTTAATATATAAAGGACTCAGTTTGTAACAATTTCACCAGTCTGTCGATGCAAGCGAGTCTGAGGAAACCAGTCGCTGTCAAAAATAAAGACAAGTGGAAGTGGTTAAAAAAAATCGTTTTATTTAAGTATCCATTAACATATTAGTATGTTTTTTTTAAAGTGACACTAGTCAAAAATGTGATTTTGACTTGCGAATAATCATTATACTGTTCTATAATTATTTTCCTGAATTTTTTATTACAATTATTATTCTATAGAATAATTATTGTTCTACCCAATTATTGTTATTCTACAGAATAATTATTATTCTCCATATTTAACATTTTTAACATAAACATGATTTGAAACACACATTTTTGATACAACCATTATTTATTTGGATTTCCATATTTAAACAACTCGGTAACCTGTCATACTAATATAGAATATGTATTTAAAAAATTTCTTACCATGAATTTGTTGCTCCTCACTAAATGGTTGTATTTTTAATGTTTTAATTATAAATAAACAAAATCTGTTACCAATATGATAAATTAAATGTGTGTTTTGCATGTGGTATTTTGATTAAATTGGAATAAGTTATTGTGTGTGTTTGGCGTTTATAATGATTGTGTTGTATTTTTTGTAGACTCTTCTAATAAACATTCCATAAACTCAACAGCCACACGCAATAAGAGATATCTTAGTAACATCAAAAGATATGTATTGTAGAAGTGTATTTAGACTTATAGTATTTCCCAATAACAATATTTTACACAGTATTTGAAGACAATTTAATGTTTTGAATTTAATTCTTTCTCAAATGTCCTAAATATAAAAATAATTAAATAAAACATTTTTTTTTAACTAAAATATAAACATCTAGCTACTACATTATGGTTGAATGTTATAAGTTCATTTGGATTTACGGATATTAATTTTCATTACAATTGTACATTATTTCAAACCAGGCTTTATTTATAATACTTGGTCTGATATGTTTTTATATTGTTTCATGAACAATGATGTAAAATTCTATTTAAAATATCAAATATTAATGAATACACAGTTTTCTGAAAGTTTTATTATATTTTATGGGTGTGACACGTTTCACTTCACTAGGGCATTATTAAATGATTTGAAAATATATATATAAATAAAACTTTTAGAAAACTGATGTTTTCATCAGTATCAAAATTTGGCCTGATAGGTAAACACTAATATTTGAATTTTGAAAGAAAGTATGTTTTGAAAATTTTGATCTATGTTTATAGACGTAAAATTGAATATTTAGATATTTTTTGAAAGAGTAAAATTGAAAATGTTTCTCCATAAAATAATCAAAAAAGTGTACATTTTAAAATGATTTTTTTGAAATATTAGTTTTATTTTTTAAATAATTTTTGCTTCTTTTGATATGTGACTATGTTATTAATACAAATGAAAATGTCTGTTTTCTAGAAGTTTTATTATATTGTATGAAAATGACGCATTTCATTATCAAATGTGAATAAGGCAAAACATGTCATTCTTTAGAAAATAGTATTCATTTGTATTAATTATTTAATATGGAGTTTTACATCATCGTTTAAGAAACAGTAAATATGACTATGTCTTAAAATATTGTGTAGAGTTTCCTGTTTTTTAGTTCAATAGTTAATTTTATTATATTTATATTCGCCATCACTTTGCGTTGTGGATTCACATTTGAATAACTTTTTGAAAACATATTTCGGGACACAGAAGCCCTTTCTCAGTGTAGAAATTAAAACTTTATATCAAGGGCTCCTGTATCCTGAAACATGGTTGAGAAAAGTGCAAAAATGTGTTGAGAAAATACAATATTCAAAAAGTTATTAATAAGTTAATTTTATACTATTGTCAAAGTGTTTAGTACAAATATATTGAATCCAAGATAAAGGTTTTTTGACATGTGTATTGGTTCTTACAGCGGACGCCCCAGGTGATCCTTCTCTGGTGCTGATCCTGAAGTGGGGCGGGGAGCTCACCCCGGCGGGACGCATCCAGGCCGAGGAGCTGGGGAGGATCTTCCGCTGCATGTACCCCGGGGGACAAGGTAGACACATTGCAGGTCAGTTTGCTTCTTTTGTTTTGCCCCCCATCCTCGCGTATTGAGACTCTTCTGTAAGTAACGGCGCACCTGTCCGTATCAATTTGATGGAATTCAATTTTCTTGTAATTGTGAGAGCGTTTATTTTTACTAATTCCCACACATACTTCACACGAGGAGACATCATTTTGAACACGTTTTACAATCTTATGACATGATCAAAAGTAATACTATTGTTAGGTTAAGTTAGAGATACTTGTATAAGTAACAATGCTCTTATAATATAGATTTATAAAATTAGTCAATATGAAATTTGATGTCAGAAAAATCAACGAGCATGCATGTTACGATGTATGAATGTAGAGGAAGCTAGAGAGGTTTGTTAGGACAGAGCAGTAAGGCGGTCCATCCTCTCTGCCTATCCCTCCGGAATGGCGTGATGGTTAGTTAGTTAGTTTAGTTGTCAACATTACAAGTCTTTGTTTTTTTATTATTATATTCTATTATTGTATCATTTTTCTTTAGAAATGACCAAATATATACGAGTATACAGTAGAACGTTATTACTCCCGCGCCCACTTAATATTAATACATTATTATTACAATATTAATACAACTAAGAGAAAACTACAAATATCGCCTTAGTGGTTAACCCAAATATTATATAAGAGAAAAATAACGAACAAGACGACCTTCGTGGCAGAGTGGTAAAAGCTCCGACTTCCATACCGAAGGTCCCGGGCTCGATTCCCGGCGATGGCAGTGTGATTGTCACACTGTCTTTGGTCTATTGTAGAATTCACGTGACAATAAAATGGCGATAGATTGGCTACCTATCACATGTCACAAGAATCAATATAAAAAGCTAAAAAATAAATCGTATACAGTAATAGGGTTCCAACGACCTGTTGTTTACATAAAAAATAAATAAAAAAGAATACCCGAAGTGCAACATAACTCAAGTGTCAAAATTGCTCCGCGTAAAATAAAAGAAACTAGTGTCCTGGGCTGTCTACAAGTGCAGATTACCTAGTGCGTGTTAGTTTGAGAGTGAATACGGACCCGTGAGTGTTGGTGGAGCTAATTATCAACAAATTAAATATTTAAACCAATATAAAAATAATCTAAAAATAATCTACCTACACAAACTTTTGTCTAAGTACATAGATATCACTCATATAAAACGTCAACCAAACCAAAGACAACAAACTGGTGATATAGACTCAAGACGACCACAGACAATATCTGTTTTGAACAAATAATAACAACAACAAAAAAATTTTAATTAAAAAAATTAAAAACAATGGACGTAGAAATATATAACTTAAAAGCAAATATGGCAACAAAGGAACTGCAAGATTGCATCTTGGATGCCACAACAAAGCTTACTAAGGAGCAATTAAACAAACTACTACCCAAATGCAATGAAATTCTAAACCAAACACACATTATGACAATACAAATGGCAGAAGTGAGGGCTGAAAACCGCATTTTAAAATCCCTCACACAATATCAGACTGCCGAAGAAGCGCATAAGGGCCAAGAAGTGATTGTAGTAGAGCCGAAAGAACCACAGACAACTAAAAAAACACTGGAAGAAATAAAGCTCAATATCAATCCAATAAATTCTGGCATCATAGGAATACAAAGCGCGACTAAAGGGAAAGTAATAATAAAATGCAAAAGCAAAGAGAGACAAAAAGCGACTGAAGCAATTCAAACACAGATCGGAGAAAAATACAACACCCGTATCCCAAAACAACGTCTGCCAAGGATTAAAATAGTTAACGTAACAGACGATTTCACCGAAGATGAAATTATTGAAAAGATAAAATACCAAAATGATTTCCTAGAAGATAATGACGCAAGAATAATGAAAGTTGTTAATGTCCACAAGAACCCTGTCAGCAAAAGTAGTACAATTTACCTAGACCTGGACTCCGAAACACATAAAAAAATTTTGAACAACAAAAAAATAAACATAGGATGGGAAAGATGTAGAGTGCATGATGCCATAGACATAAAAAGATGCTACAACTGCTACAGATTCAACCACAAGGCAAATGAGTGCAAAAAAGACAAACCGACCTGTCCAAAATGTATGGGCGACCACAAGGCCAAAGACTGCAAAGCCGAAATACATGAACATAAATGCATAAATTGTGAAGAAACAACAAAAATTATCAAAACCAAACTCGATTCTAATCATGCAGCTTGGAGTTTTGATTGCCCGGTTTACCTGAAAAAAGTTGAACAAGAAAAAAACAAACTGTCTTTTTTGTGAAGAAAATGGAAAACCTAAAAATTATGTACATGAATATAAGAGGGTTAAAATCAAAAATTGACGAACTAAACATATATATCACAAATCTAGAGTACCAACCACATGTAGTCGTCTTGACTGAAACCTGGCTCAGTGATAGTGAAAGTAAACTGTATAATCTAAACAACTACACAGGAGTGCACTCCTGTAGGAATCGTAGAGGTGGAGGGGTGGCTATTTACATCAGAACACAGATAGACTTTAAAACTATAAAAGAAGAAACATACCTAAGCAACAACAACCTCCTGAAAGTACATATTAATGAAATAGATCTTACAATAAATGCAATATACAGACAACCAGGAACCAGCAACAAAAAGGAATACATAGAATATTTAGACAGAATGTTAACGGGAGAACACAGGAGTGCAAAATGTGAGATCATAATAGGGGACCTTAAATTCAACCTGCTTTCCAGTGATAAACTCACAAAGGACTATATTAATACAATTAAAGGAAGTAATCTTGGATTTATCAACTCAATAAAAGAAATTGATTATACACGGAAAAATGACAAAGGAAAAAATACTATAATTGACCATGTAATGACAAACCAGGAATTAGCTGATTCAACGACACTTGAACTATTCGACACACCACTGAGCGATCACAGAGGAATAAATATTGAACTAAAAACTATACCCAGACAGAGAATAAAACATCAACAATATACCACAAAGAAAATTAACTACAACAAACTAAAAGAAAGCCTAGGAGAAACAATACAGAAAGAAGAACCAGGAACCTTCAAAGCGCTTCAAGACAAAATATCTGAAACAAATCATAATTAATAGTACCTAAGATCTAAAAATGTAACCATATAACCCAATCGGGTTTTTAAAAAAAATAAATCAAATAAAAAAAAATAAAAATAAAAATAAAAAATCAAATAATAAAACCATTGAAACATAGAAGAATAAATCTACAAATAGAACACATATCCAATGTCTTTTCTGTTCACTGTCGGCGACCATCTGCTCCTCTTTATCCACCGGTTGGGCAGTCCGGCCATCAAACTCTTTTCTGAGCTGCTCATACTGGGGGGCCATGTTCTCATGGTCCTTGAGGAGGCACAGCACCTGCTGGTAGTCCAGGAACATCTTCTCCAAGGCGCTCAGAGCTGATTTCACTTGGTGATTATAATTTGCGATCATATTGTTATATTTGTCCAAGCTTTCTTTAATTTCAAATAGTTTAAATTTTGTTTGTGAAGGGTCGTGGGTTTTACTTCCGATTTCCACCAGTAAATGGGCAATGGTTTGGAATAACATGCAAAATTGTTGCGCATGCTGGTTCAGATATCTGGCGAGGTCCTTCAGTGTGGCGTCGTACAGGCGCACATTCTCCACGAAGTTGGAGAACTCCGGGTTGTCGCTCTGTGCCTCGAGGTTTAAGGAGTAGCGGACCGGCTGGAAAACTACGGTGTGGGCTTCACGGAGTCTCTTCCCGAGGTCCGCCAGGGCAGCGGTTGCCCGCTCCGCCGCCTCCTTGGCCTCCAAGTGGTGCTGGCTGAACTCCAGCTTGATGTTCTCGGCTTGTAAGAGATCTTCTTGGCATTTCGTCAGCTTCACCTGAAGGCTACCTACTTTGGTTTCCAGATTACTTATATTTTCAGCCTGTTTTATTTTGGTATCATCCTGTTCCATTTCCTTGAGCAACCTTCTCAATTCACTGGCTTGTTGCATGATCTGTTCATTCTCCCCGATGACCTGCCGGCGCTGCCTCTCTATCACCTCCAGCTGCGATGTTAGCATATCAATGGTGGTTTCCAAGTCCGATCTTGATAACTTATCCTGGGCAGTGAAAACAAAGTCTGGTTCCGTTAAACTGCAATTGGAAGCTCCGGTCTCTTTTGTGCCCAGCGATTGTTTTTCCGCCAACAGCACTTCTATTTCGTTGTTAGCCTCATAGTCTTGCAATCTCCGCACCTGCCCCTCCAAGTCACGCACTCGAGCGGAGAGCTGCTCGTTGTCCCCGAGAACCGGCCCACGCTGGTTCTCCAAGAGCGCCATCTCTTCAAGATGGATCCCGCTACCGGACGAGGCCCTCGACTCCTCACTATTGAATATAATGAGTTTTTCATCTCTGAGCACTTGCAATTCTGTAATCAATTTTGAATTGTCCGAGCGTAACTTTTCAACTAGAGCCTTTGTCTCTTGGAATTTGGCTTTGTGCATCTGATGTGTGTGCAGCATGTCCTCTTGCCGGTTCAGGATGGTACGGAACTGCTCCCGCATGAAAACATTGTTCTGCTTCAGTGTCTCACGAAGAGCGAGGTTCTCCTCCTGCAGCTCAGCCACACATGCACGCATTTCTTCCAAGTCTGCGCACTCTCGCATGACCCCACTGACCCGCTGCAGGGACGTGGGTGAGGGTTCGTCAAAGCTAAAATGAGCCTTGAATGACATGATGTCGCCGGACAGGGAAGGCCCGTCCTTCAAATTGTGCGATGTGCTGGGTTGCTTCAGATCTTCAGAGCCTCTGGAGTTTTGTAGTATCTTGGATTCCACCATGGCCATCTCAAGACTCGTCTTCGGGGATGTGCTCCCGAGAATAAGAAAAGAGTCTTCCTCATACTGATTAGTTTGTAGAGAATCCATGTAACTGACTGCCAATCAAAATAATGAATGATAGAAAACAATGCATCAAATGAATAATTTATCGAAAAATAGATAAGATTATAAACATTTTGAATGTATACAAATACTTGTAGACGAATACTGGGCTTTACCCATTGCGGGTTATCATATTTTTAAGGATTAATTTTATCTCATTAGAATGATATACAAATGTTTGGCCAATCAGTCCCTTGGACTAACACAACTACATACCTTGGAGTCACATTGGACTCCAAGCTAACTTGGGAAGCACATATCTCAAATAAAGTCATGTCCGCGTCACGAGTCATTGGTGCTCTCCTTCCCATGTTAGGAAAAAGCAGCTCTCTAAACACCAAAAATAAACTCCTGATTTATAAATCTATAATTAGACCCATAATCACCTATGCAGCCACGTAGCTCAGCAATTCTATTAGCAAAATAAGGTGTAAATCGATTTTTTTTCCTCGGATCATTTATTGATTATGAAATTACAAATTTTACTGCAAAAACAAGTATGTACACAAAAAGGCCTACATTACTTTACAGTACTGGAAAAATAATTGGAGTTTGTTTTTAACCAGATTTCCTCACCTTTTTTTTTAACCGTCGCGTTGCCATGTGGTCAATTGAGTTTCCACTGCCAATTTAAAGTTGATTTTCTTAAAACCTATGGACCCTAATATTATAAAAAAAATTGTAATCCTCCATTGAAGTGTTCTCAATATTTCGTAATAAAAAAAAAGCAAAAAATTACTTCCTTCATCCCAAAAAAATATTTTCTAAGACTGCCCTCACCTTCATTCGTGTTAAGGTAGAATTTGTTTTGCTAATATTTACAACTTTATCAAAAGTGACAAATACTTACTCGCTGTTTTGAACATATTATAAATTATACTTTGACCTTTTCAATAGGTACGTAATGATACCGACTGGATGAAAACGCACCACGTAACTTAATAATATCAGAACTGTGAAAATATTAACACTTTACCAAAAGGGACAAATATTAATACGTACTCGTTGTCTTGAACGTACTATACATTTTGCCTAGGTGCCTTTATCTTCGCCCCGCGTGCAGACAAGTTTCGACCCGACTTTTAGTCGATTTTTAGTCGCCCGTATGTTATGACGCATTACATATCAGAAATCGCATGGTTCCAGAAAAAAATTAATAATGATATGTTTTTCAAATAATCCATGTATGTTATAGATATCGATCTATTCCTAATGAAATTCCCTACAAGATGACATAAATTAAATTTTGATTCATCTAGTCATATGCTTGATATTTAGATAAAGTTAGCGGTAAACTGAACTTACCACATGGGAGCAAGCGTTTTGTTTTGAACACGGTACGTTAAGGGTTAAGCTAAATCGCGGATTCCTTTCAATAAAAGCAATTTAGTTGAGCTGCTTTCCTCGTGCTCTTCAAACCATGATAGCACACCCAACGTTGTGTAGGTGTGGTGGGGGAAGCTTAGTCATGCGTAGGTCACGGTACAGAACGCTTCATCATCTCGGCTTGTCCGGATAATTGACGTTCCGGTTAACTGACGTCCGGTTAAATGATGTTCTACTGTATTAACTCTTAGACCACCAAGTAAACATTACTCTGTCTTCTTCTTCACCGGTCTCAATCTAAAGATTGGTCTGCAGCAAGGCGATGCATCTCCTCTTTCACCCCGCTCGGTCCTCGGAAACTTTCTTCAACTCCGCATAAGCCCGTGAAGCTCATATCTCAGCATATCTGGTCTAGGTTCTCCTGGCGAGGTCGTCCTCTGCCAATCGATCCCTCGACCATTCCATGACCAATCCATCGCGCGCGCCTCTCCGCTATGTTGTTCAACATGTGCCTATTCTCTTCAACTCTGCTGAGATTCATTTGTAATGTGGTCCCTCCATGAAACACGGGCAATTCGTCTGTAGGTCCACATTTCAAACTTCTCCAGCCTTTTGCGCTCTCTTTCGCCCAGGCAACAAGTCTCGCAGCTGTATAGTAAAACACTCCACACAAATGTTTATTATTAGTTTTTACTCGGTCATTGCTACAATTTTTTTTTTGCATAAACTGTGTCAAACCGACCAATTCAATGCATAATATATCACTTTTAAAGTCTCCGAATTATCACTCATTGTTTTTTAATGTCGTTTGTGTTAGGTTATGTTTTAACTTGCATTTGTTGACCACTTATGCTTTACATATTGTTCTATATAGGTCATGTTTTTATTTTATATAATGCAGCATGTATTACTTTTTTATGGGAGAAATTTAAGTTCTGATCAATTCAATTCATTATAATTATACCCAATGGGGGTGTTCCATATATATTATATTTTTATGTGTAATTTTTTTTATATTGTATTGTTATTCTGCTACAATTTTTTTAACCTCAGTGGATAGATTTCAAATTAATAATGCCCTAGCAGGCGAAACATATCACTCCCATTAAATATAATAATATTTATAAATTCTGATGTTTTCACCAATAGGTAGTAAATACTAAATATGAAGTTTTACATCATTATATGGTTAATATTAAAAAAAAAGTCTATTTGATTAATTTTCACATTTACATTTAATTATTTATTCGCTAGAAAACATCTAATAGGCTGTAGTAATGTAGTGACTGGTAGACGGTAGAGTAGACTGGTCCCCTATGGGGGGAAAGAGAAAGCGAGGCAAACCTAGAGCCACCTGGAGAAGAACCCTGCAGGGCGAGGTTAAGGCGGCAGGCCTCACTTGGGATGATGTTAGGCATCAGGCATGCGATGGAGTCGGGTGGAGAAGGTTCTTTAAGGCCCTATGCACCACGGAGGTGTGACAGCACAAGAAGAAGAAGAAGAAGAAAGTGTGAAAATAGGGTAGAATTGATATAATTTCAGGATCAATCTTTTGGAAATACAATTGATTTAATATGGTTAATTTTATTTCGATATTGAATTTACTTTGAATTTTTTATGAATTATAACACTTTTTTCCACATTTGAGTTTATTTTTTTCTTCTCTTCTCTCGATGATGAAGGTGTAAAGCTTTCGAAACATGTGTAAAAAAATAAACTCAAAAGTGGAAAAAACAGTGTTTTAATTAATAGAAAATTTATTATTTGATATGGAGTTTTACACTATTCTTCAGGCAACAGTGAATGAAATGTTATCATTTTTCGATATTCTTCTTCAGCCTTCTTCTCTCTATTGGTGGATATAGGCCTCTACTTGTCTCTATTTTGTCTCTTCCGCATTCAATTCTGCCCACCTTTTAGATATTACAATGCACTCTTAAGTAAACCGTGTGCAGAATAATAGTACAAAGTGCTCAAGTCATTGCGCTGATAAGAGTAGCTTTTGTTCAGGAATGGATCATTCTATGTGGAACTGTATCATGAAGATAACAAAGGTGACGCTCGTGCCCAGTGTGGTGGCTATCAACCGGTAGTTGATGGGGAAGTAGCCCCTGGCCGTGAGCTCCAGTCGCTGGTGCACCACCTGCAGCCTCATCACCTCTAGCTGCAATGCGAAGCACAGCATAATTCAATATCTAATCTTTTTTGTAAAATCATTGATTACCATAAATCTACGAATAGATTTATTATTTGTTAAACTTAAGGCATTAAACCCCTATTGTGTGGCTGGCTTCATTTGCAGTACAAAAAATTGGTCTCGAGCTGCTGCTGGCTACATATACAGTTCAGACAGATAGTCCCGGTTCATCATAATATTACATACAATTTAGTAGTAAGGAACTAAAGAACAAAGATTTATAAGAAACATTCAAATATAAGTTGCAAACGTAATGTAATGTTTATTTTAACAATATTTTTTTATAAATTAAAACACAATTTTTTTCTATTTACGAGTTCATATTACTGGACATGTTTCGAACCTACACCTTCATCATCAGGAGAACGATATAGTTCTCTGTAACATATGTTATATTCTAAACATATCCAGCTAAATAAAATCAAAAGTGGAAAATAATGTGTTTAATCCCCTTGCGGTGTGCAGATGTCTATATTTGCAGTCCAAATAATTTGTTTTTAACTGCTGCAGGCTACATTTGCAGCTCAACATTCATTAAATTTTATCTTTTCATAAATCTTATATGTCTCAACTTGTAAATAAGGGGTCTCTACCTGTGGTTTATCTATGTCGCCGCCACCTAGTTAAATACGCCGCTCAATTGAACGGCTAGGCTGATAATGAAATGGCGGCATTCAATGACATGGCTTAGCCAACTTGCTGAACGCAACGTTCAACCAAAAGGCTAAACGTCGCCAGGCCGATAATAAAATGCAAGAATTCAATGACATGGCTAACGGACGCTTAGCCGACATGTTGAAAGCAACGTTGTTGTGACTTTATATTATCGTGAATTAATTTATTTATTTGAACACAAATAAAATAGGGATTTTGTTAAACAAGTTTTTAGCGTTTGCGTAAAAATTTGATGAGTAGATATGTTTTTATAAACACGCTATGCGTCAATACGAACATTATAACCGTACAAGCGCTAAGCCAATGTCAAATTCGTACATTAGTAAAGAAGAACAGTACTTTAGTTTAGAGTTAGTTTTTTTTTTTTAATAATACATCCCACATCCCCTATACGCATGCTCTCTCTCTTTTTTGTTTGAAAATCATGTTACTTTTTACAAAAACACATGTTATCGAATGCCGACTGACAGTTGAACATTGTTAGATGACTGCTAGCGTTGCAGTGGTAAAAATTAGAACTTAAACTTGATTGAATGCCGCCATTTCATTATCAGCCTAACCGTTCAATTGAGCGGCGTATTTAACTAGGTGGCGGCGACATCTATAACACCCAGTGCCACTGGAAACGACACAAAGTCAACCAAACCTTTCACCTCAACAGAATAGGAGGAATAATCAGTTTATCAGTTTATCAGTTTATCAGTTTCAGTTTATCAGTTTATCAGTTTATTTCATTTCATCAATAGACATTACAAAATTAATATTTAAGGCATCTATTGAGAACAGGTAAAATAATATATTGGTAAAATAATAATATACTACCAGAAACGCATGAGAGATGGTTGAACATTAGGAAGACAGGATACCCTCCAGAATTAAGAGTATTTGCCTTCTGAACGTACTTTCACTGATATGAAAGACGTCGATTTCCGAGGAGACCGCGTTCAGCAGATTGATTGCTCTTCCCACCGGTGTCACCAGAGCCAGGTTGGTTCTAGCGGCGGATAGGTAAAACAATCTATGCTGGCGCTGTCGGAGATATCTGTCGGGAACAAAAAGACCTACACCCTCCAGCACGGCTGAGTTTTCAAAATATCCCCTAATAAGCCTAAAGAAATGGGTTATGAGAAACCCGTCTCTTCGAAGCTGCAGAGAATTAGACCCCAACATTCCCAAAAGAAACGCTGTGGGATAGAGCCATGGATAGCTACCATACTCCTTCATGTAGAGATACCTCAGAAATTTTTTCTGAACCCTCTCTAGCATAAGGGAATATCTCGCCTCGTGCGGACTCCATATCACAGAACCACTTTCGAGTCTGCTCCGAACCAATGAATTGTATAGTACTCTGAGCACATTGGGATCTCTGAAAACCCTTCCGGTCCGAATTATGAAGCCCAACATCTTCAGCGCAATGCCACAAATTCTCTCAACATGAGCATGAAAGGTTAATCTACTCTCATAGATGACCCCGAGATCTCTCATAGTGGATACATGTGCCAACTGCTGGTTATTCATCGTGTATCTATGATATATAGTTCTCCGTGCTCTCGTAAAAGATAACATTACGCACTTAGAGACATTGAATTTCATATGATTACTGTGACTCCAGGTAACAATATTATTAATATCCGACTGAAGGCGTAGACAGTCGTCAAGATTATTTATGTCTAGGAATAATTTCAGGTCATCGGCAAATAAAAGAAATCGCGAGAAGTTTATTACCTTCGCAATATCGTTTATGAATATAGTGAAACCTCATTTGCTATTGATGCGAAGAACTTTATTAATATTGTCTAGTATGATAATAGCTCGATGATACATGCTAACCATATTGTTCTACAGTATGGAAATATAAACCACGACTAAGCTATAACCGATAAGCTGGATGCCTTTGAAATGTGGATATATCGTAGAACGTTCAAATGGTCAAAAGGAATCACGAACGAAGAGTTACTACAGTACAGAAAGTAAAAGAAATTATCATGAGCATATGCATGTGCAAGGAACTGGAATATTACTGGGCACGTTATGAGAAATGATTAATACAAAGTGCTGGAACTGATTATCCAAAGTAAAATTAACGGAAACCGAAGTGCCGGGAAATGAAGAAATTTCCGGATAGAAAACTTTCGAGAATGGTTCAGTTGCAGCATAGCAAGCATCCCTGTTTAGATCTGCTGTATCAAATGTAAAAATAGCCATGTTGTTGTCCAATGTTCGATAGGAGAGGACCCAAAAGAAGTTTTTTTTCTTCTTATTGTTACTTACTTTTGATTTGTTTTTTTTATCTTCCTGGTCAAAGTTCATTCCTTGTAGTATTTCTCCTGTCACTTTAGCCTGTAAATAAGCAATTCATTGTAGATAAACGAACAATATTTCATTGGTTTTGGCCTGTTTGGTTATAGCGAAAATCAAACCCATTATATAAAGTTATTTTGAATAAATAAACATTTTTCAAAAATGCACTATTGTGGTGAGGTTAACATAAGCTTAAAATGTTTTTTTTTTAATATAAAATAATTAAATGTGTTTTTTCCTTTTCTAATTCATGGCTGATTATTGCAAAGGTACTACTAAGTGGTTTAAACATAAAACCAAGAAAAATATAAATATTAGCCAGTTAGCATGGGTGGCATCTTTAGGGTGAAGTTTGAACCACACTAACTAACTAACTAACTAACTGACCATCACGCCGTCTCCCCGAAAGCGTAGGCAGAAAGAATGGACTGTCACACTTTAACCGATGCGGCACTCCATCCTTCTCTTTTCGCCCCGCGGGAGACGCGTTGTCATGGGTTGCGAACCTCATCGCCACCAATAGGCATCTCCCGCGCATGCTTCGATCGTCCAACATCCACAAAATAAATCTAAAACAAACTATTGAACTACACTACACTATATTATTTAATCACTTTGCACAATTATTGGACTTTATGTTTAACACCAATTGAGATCAAAAACTTATTTTGAATTTTTTGATAATTACCTTTGTAATGTCCAGCCCCAATTTTATTATTTAAGATTAATTATAAGACTTACTTCTTCTTCTAACTGGGCACTTATGTAGCAAATTGAGTAAAGCAGGCTGAAGAAGACAACTCCCCACACACTCGCCCCCCAAGCTTTGTAAAACGTCATCGTGTGGACGTAGTTTTCCATCTTCATCACCAGCAAGAGGTACAAGAAGTAAATTTGGATCAGCATAAAGTAGAAGGACCAACCGCTGGTGAGCATTATCTCTATCCAGAACATCTGGTTCAGGTATCGGGTCAGCTCTGCTAGTTCGTCGTGCAGGGCACACACCATCCGCACGCTGTCCGTCCTTTCCCGCCCTCGGAACATTTCTATGGCATCCGTGTCTATAGCGCCACTCTCTTGTCCATCTCGAGGTATCTTCTTTGTAAAATCATTGAGCATCATAAATCTAAAAAACAAACCATCACACCGTTTTATCCTAGCCAGAGAGAATGGACCGTCACACTACTCTATTCTGACACCTCTCTAACATCCTCCACATTCATACAGCGAGTCATACACGCATATCGATTCTTCCGACTTCCAACATGGCACACCTAAATTTTTTTGGTTAATTTGATCGTAATATCAACTCTCTCAACTCCATAACACATATTACCACCCATTCTTCTGTTTTCTAGAAGTATTATTACAATTTATGGGAATGCCATTTTTCACCTTTCTAAAGCACTATTTAATACTTAAGAAAGGTGAAACATGTCATTCCCACAAATTCAATAAACAATAAATACATTCTTTCTTTATCTATATGTTCCATGTGTCCAAACCAATGCAGTGATGTTTTCATAATTTTGTTCATAATACAGTAGAACCCGGTTAATTGGCATAACTCTATAATTGGCAGAAAAGTTCCCGTCCCACCTTCTTGGAGCACTAAAACCTCTTTAATTGGAAAAAAGAAACCTGTTTAATTGAACTCGACATTTTGGCCCTAAACCTCTGTAATTGGAGAGCACTGCCTTCTCGACCTCTGTAATTTGACAGATCTTTCTTTTGCCAATTTTTTCTGTACACATTGAAGGTGGTCCATTTTCCAAACATAACAGCCTTGATTTTAGCTCGAAACTAAAACTAATCCAAGAATTTGACGCCGGTAAATCTCGAAAAGAGTTGTGCAACATATTTAGCGTGTGAAACAGGCCCATGTAACTGTTTTTTTCAAGTCGCAATGATTAATTTTATTGTTTGTATGTATGCACGTATGTTCAATTACAATTTACTTGTTAAACTTTTATTAATTTTTTATTGATTGTTTCATGCATCAATCCATGAATTGTTTTTATTGCTTTTCTGTTTATGTGGTTACAAAACCTGGTTAAAAACCAAAGCACAATCTGGACCTGGATACATGAAAAATTGGATAATTATTGGAAAACCTGGTTAATTGACCATCGTAGGCCTGGTCCCTTGGAATGTCAATTATCCAGGTTCCACTGTACATCATTTTACCACACATCTGTCTAAGTTTAGAAATATTTAGAAATAATACCTCTGAGTTACTAAATATCCGAGAAGGATAAACTGCATCATTACAGTAATGTTTGAGAAGAAAAAACACATAGACAAGAAGTAATAGAAAAAACTTTTAGTGAATCCCATTTTTATCATGATATAAGTAAAGAAGTCTGTGGCGTAGATCACCAACAAACTTATGTAAACTGAACACGTCATTCTCAATACATTTTTATATATTTTCTTATAATCAACACGCAATTGGATTGAACTCAATTTTGAGTCTATATTTGATATTTTTTTAAAGAAAGCGCAATATCGAAGTCCATTTGTCGATGACTTGATGTATTGAGTGAGGAATGTGATGAGGCCGTAGCATATCCGCAAAAGTCCCAGAATCACGGAGGTCATACCATCATTTTGAAAAATGAGTATATCAAAGCTTTTGGTAAACTCCACAATGAACCACAGGCTCACGCTGGACACTATTCCGGAATAAACTAATCCCCAAACAATTCCCCGCTTGTTGGTTGCAATTTTTTTTTCACGACATGTAAATGGAGCAAGTCCCACCAATTTAGACACATAGTATATTGGTTCAAATGTCTTCAAATTATTTTCAATTGTGTTCATGATTAAAATCTTTTTTTTTTGTAATTCTGGAAAATTATAATTATTCATTTCGTATGAAGCACTTCATTTGTGGTTTGACATTGTTAAAAATAATTTAAAACACTTTTACAAACAAAACAAACCATCATGCAATTTCTGCAGGGGTAGGCAGAGATAAAGGACCGCCACACTACTCTATCCTGACACATCTCTCTAGCCTTCTCCGCATTCATATAACGAGTCATACACGTACGTCGATTCTTCAACCTTTAAAATTTTATTAATTTGGTCTTGCCATGTTTTGTTCCATCTACTTGACTTCGTACTCCATTTACATCGTTAACATATACTTTCTTAACCATTCTTTCTCCATTCATGTGCTCCATATGTCTGAACCAACGCAGTATTTTGTTTTTACACAACTTTATTTTGTTTTATCGAACCAATCGGTTGCGCTCCCGCCAGAGCTTCGTCAGGGTTATAAAAACAAACAGTTTGTTTTTGTAACCCTGAAGAAGCCACGGCGGGAGCGAAACCGGTTGTTTCGATAAAACACAAGAAAGTGGTGTAAAAACAAAATATAAAAGTGTTCTAAATTCTTTTTTTTAATGTAAAAACTTGATAAAAAATATATGTCTGTATTTTTTTTAAAATATAAGTGTTAATTGCATTATTCTAGCAGTTTTTCATAATAATCTATATATTTCTACATTCTTTAATCTATTTTAAAGTATTTAAACTTGTTAGTAGTTCAAAAATTGTCCTTTTATTTTAGCTTGCGGTACCAATGAATTACTGCACAATGCGAAGCTGATTGTTTAATGGTTATAATTGACGCGTGTGTAGTTTTGATTTTAGATTAATTTAATCAGTACTAGTACAGAAGAAAACTTATGTTTATTGCTCCAATAAATAAAATTGTAATTAATAAATATTGTATAATCCATATTTCCATGTTTATATGGGAATTATGTATAGATTCCATAACAAGATAAAAGCAGTAAAAAATATTAATTTACAGACAGCTTTATTAATTTTAAATTGGTTTTTCCATTTAATGTTCTTGATGTAAAACTCCATTTTAAATATTTAACATTAGTTATATAGAAAATTTATGTTTATTTGTTCCAATGACAATTTGAATAAATTCTTCAATAAAATTTTCAAGTTTTTGCTGGTGTTGGATTGTGATAAGTGCCTAATTAAAATGAAAAAAGTGGAATAAAAAATTAAATAAACACAAATTAATGTCCGGATTGTCCAGCTGACGACAAGTGCACCATCTAAAAGAACATTATGTGTTAAATTATTTTTATGTGTTATTTTATTTTATATCATTATATTTTGTATAATTTGTTTAAGATTTATTATGTAGACGTTGAATGATTGAAGTGTGCGCAGGAGATGCCTATTGGTGGCGATGAGGTTCGCAACCCATCACACCGCGTCTCTCGCGTTGGCGAAAAGAGAAGAATGGAGTGCAGCATCGATTAAAGTGTTGCAGTTCATTCTTTCTGTCTACCCTTTCGGGGAAACGGCGTGATGGTTAGTTAGTTAGTTAGTTTAGTTATATAGAAGTTTTATTATATTTTACGGAGTGACATGTTTCACATCACTAGGCCATCATCACGTTTGATAATGCTGTAGAAAGGTGAAACATGTTGCTAGAATACTGATGTTTTCTTCAATATTAAATGTAGTTTTTATATTATCTTCATATTAAATATTTAACATCAGTTTTCCAGAAGTTTTATTAATTTTACGGGAGTGACATGTTTCACATCATTAAATTTAATAATGCTGTAGAAAGGTGAAACATGTCACTGCTAGAATACTGATGTTTTCTTCAATATTAAATATACTTTTAATTTTATCCTCTCAAGAAATGGAAAAATGTTGGAAATCTAACAACACGGGAAAGGTACTTAAAGTACACAGCTGTAGATGTTGGTGAACAAGCTAGAAACACGTTCCAGCAGTAGTAATGAGGTGTTAAAAACTACTATCACACTGCTTTCTGGAGAGACAGACAGAAAGGATAAACCACCACACTTCTAGTGTATGATCCTTTGTTTTATTTTAATCAATATGGTTATACCACATTTTCATAAATTCTTTGTTTTATTAACAACATTAGATTTGTTTGACATCATTAGACAACAACACCTTCTCCGCAGGGGTAACAGAGAGAATGGACCGCCACATACCTCTGTTGCTTCCTCCACATTCATATGAGTAATACACACATGTCGATTCTTCTGACTTTTTACATGACCAACCTTTAAAATTTGATTAATTTGGTCATGCCATGTTTTCTTCGGTCTACCTCGAGTTTGTACTCCATTTACATCGTTAACATATACTTTCTTTACTATTCTTTAATCATTCATTCTTTCCATGTGGCCAAACCATCTTAATGATCCTTTCATTATTTTGTTCATAACACCATCATTCGCACCGCATTCACTTATTAAAATTTCATTCAACACAGTTTACTTCCGTAAAAACTCCATAACTTCTTATATTATTATAAATAATAACAATTACTACTATTTTTAATAATTTATATATTTTGCACAATACTGTGTGGAAGTGATTGGTTACATTTAAAAAAAGGTGCCTTATTTATTAAAACATGTGTTATAGAGTGGATTATTTAAATTTAATTTTTTTAAATTCTTATCAATAATCTTCACTCTTTCTCTACGACAATATTCTCGATCTGAAACTGAATCAGGATGAGAAGGTAGGCCACGAGGCCTCCCAAGATGCAACCCATCAGACGAAAGTTGATGGGGAAGTAGCCCCCCGCCGTGAGCTCCAGCCTCTGGTACACCACTTGCAGCTTCATTACTTCCAGCTGTTAGGACAGGACAGAACAGATTTTATATTATCAATGCACATTCCAAGTTATTTCATAATTCAACAGTTCAGGTTATTTTAAAAGGAAGGTTATTTTAAAAGGAAACTATTAAGTTAAGGAAACTGTTAAGTTTGGTTCTTTTACCAGTTTTTTTCCGCTGTTGTCTGAGCAATGACTTAAAACTCCATATCAAAATAGAGACTGACCGTGGGAATGAAAACATATATTTCTTCTATGTTCGCCATAACTTTGTGTTGTAGATGTTTAATTTAACAAATTGTTATTATAATTAAAAATCTTATTTTATAAATCATTAGCAAAAATATCTGCAAATAAGGGGCTGGTAGGAGCACCCATTGCGAATCCTTTTGTCTGTTTATAAATTTCATCGTTAATCTGGAAATAATTTTAATTCATGCAGACATTATATAAAATATATTTTTAAACATTTTGAAATGCTATATAAAATGCAGAAATAATTTTTTCTCAACTTCTATTTTTATTTTTGCCCGTTTTTAGTACAAGTTCCAGTTTTTGAGTTATTAACTGATAGTTTTATCAATCAAATATTAAATATCTGCCACTTGAGGAGTCGGAGAAATCAAAATGCGTGCATGACATGATGTATGAATGTTGAGAAGGCAAGAGAAGAGAAAAGATAATCAAGAATCCGTTTTATATTGAAATTTATATTTTAAAATACTTTGATTTTATGTTTCACAAATTTTCCCTCAATAGCACGAATCTAACTGTTATATTTTTAAACATTTGTTTCATTAAAATAAATCTTAACAAACCATCACACTGTTTTGCAGAAATGTTAGGCAAAGAGAACACACTGTCATTTTGTTTTATTATGATAATTTTAAGAATAATTTACATTCAAACATTGTGATGTTCACACACACACATTGTTCAGATTTCTATTTTAAAAACACTTTAGTATATTTTGTATTTCATCCTTATACAGGGTGTCCCAGAAGTCGGCGTCATGCCGGAAACGGATGATAGCAAGTCATGTTAGTTATGAGAAAAATGTAAAAAAAAAATGTAAGTTTTGTATTTTAAAATTGGGCGTAGTATTCATTTTGAATACTTGGTTGGGCACAAAGTAACATTTTCTTTCAATCTGGAGCAGTTAGCTTTAAATTTTTGGCAACAATTTACAAAAGCATTATTCAGGATAACATAATAAAAATAAAATTGGAAAAAAAAGATTTGTAGTAACGGGAGTTAAAAGACCATCACAGGGTGTTAATTTTATCGATTATTTTAAATGCCTATAATTTAAAAAATACAAAACTTAGATTTTTTTTTACATTTTTCTCATAACTAGTATGACTTGCCCTATCATGACACCCTGTATATGAATATAGCAATCTACCATTAAATGTTACTACACATCTTCTTCTTCTACTGTTTTCTTCGCCTGTGGAACAAAACATTACTTATTGAATAACTGTTTTAAATTGTTTTTATATCACGATTGAATTGTTGAGAGATAAATCTCAGAAACCTTAAAGAAAAAAATTATTCTTATAAAAATTTCCTTTCATCACCATTGAAACATGTCATTTCCACAAAATATTAAAAAAACTTACATAAAACAGACACTTTCATTTGTATTGATTAGATAGAGACCTTCGTGGTCGAGTGGTAAGTGCATTGACTACCACCCCGAAGGTTCTGGGTTCGATTCCCGGCAAGGGTAGTGTGATTGTCACACTGTCTGTGATCTGGTGTAGAATTCACGTGACAATAAAATGGCGATATATTAGCTACCTATCACATGTCACGAGAATCACTATGATAGCTATAATAATACCCTTTACATCGATTTGGCTCATGCTGTCATGATGTAAAGAGTGATTCAACAAAATAATAATAATGATTTTTTTCACAACAGCTAGGGACAGTGTTAAAAGGAAGCTTTTATAAATAACATGTTTAAATCAATTACGATGTCGCTACTTAAATGATTTTTTTTTATATTAAATAAAATAAGTTATTTTTGATTGATGAAGAATACATTAAATATAAATGTATTAAGATTTTCTGTGAATCAAATGTACCTGTGGTCAGTCATAAAACATTCTGTTGATGACAAAATGGCTAACTTCCTCTTCTAACTTTGCACTTGTGTGGCATATTACAAACAACACCATCATAAGAACAAAATCAATTATTTTCTCTTCTAACTTTGCACTTGTGTGGCATATTACAAACAACACCATCATAAGAACAAAATCACTTACTTCCTCTTCTAGCTTTTCACTTGTGTGGCATATTATTATTATTATTTTCTTGAATCACTCTTTACATCATTACAACACGAGCCAAATCAACGTAAAGGGTATAGCTATCATATTGATTCTCATGACATGTGATACGTAGCTAATCTATCTCCATTTTATTGTCATGTGAATTTTGCACCAGACCAAAGACAGTGTGACAATCATACTGCTATTGCCGGGAATCAAACCCGGGACCTTCGGTGTGGCAGTCAAAGCACTTACCACTCGGCTACGAAGGTCGTCGAACAATGAACAAGACCATCATGAGAACAAAATTAATTATTTTCTCTTCTAACTTTGTACTTGTGTAGCATATTACAAACAACACCGTCATATGAACAAAATACTTACTTCCTCTTCTAGCTTTGCACTCGTGTGGCATATTACAAACAAGACCATCATGAGAACAATGGCAGAAAAGCATGCCCCCCAAGTTCTCGGAATTTTTAAAATGTACTTGAACCCGAGAGATTCTCTGATGATTGCCAGGTAGAAAAAGTAGAGCTGTATTAATATGTAATAGAAGGACCAGCCACTGATACATGATATCTGCAGCCAGAACATCTGGGCGGTGTCTCTGGCCAGTTCGCTCAGCTGATCGTGAATGGCACACAATGCCTGGACTGCATCAGCCTTTTCTCTCCTTCCGTATGTTCGCATACTGCCAATTGTGCTTTCTTCATTTTGAGATATATTTTTCATAAAACTATTGACGAGTGTAAATCTAAAAACACAATATTAGTTAATTTATTATTTTTTCAATACAATTTTGTACAAAAAACTTTTATTTACACTAATAAAAGTACACTAAAACCTCGATATAGCGGACCTCTATTTAACGAACTTCGGATATAACGGACAAAAATCCGGTCAAATGTAAAAAAATTTAAAACGTCCTGTTGATATTAAACAATTTTTTTCAGCCATGATAATCACGTCATACGTCTAGCACTAGAATTGAGACATAATGCAGAGTTATTGCCATAATGCCAATATATTATACGCATTATCGTAATTTTAGAGAGTTGATTATAAAAAAAAAATGGCAAACTTCAAAAGTGCAAACAAAACTTGATTCCTTTTTCAAAGCAGGATTACCAAAAGCATGTGTGTCGATATCAAACAGCAACGTCACTTCACAACGAGTGTCCGAAGACAATAAATAGAATTTTGTTTGTGCTTTATATTGTTTACTTATATCTAAATACTTCTTCTTCTTCCCTTTTGGTAGACTCAGGAGTCTGTTATTTCAGGCGGGTCCTCTTGAGATGCTGAACTCCAGCTTTCTCTCCACCGTTTCGGGGATCTTCCTGGTCGGCGTTGTCCGTTTGGCGTTCCATGGAGAGCTATGTGTGGTATTCTATTTGAGCTCATCCTTTCTACGTGTTGATGCCAGTATCGCCGTCTTTGACGCCCCCATCTGACCACATCTTCAACCTCGCAGATTTCTCTGATTGCTGTATTCCTAACTCGATCGCGTAGGGTCTTGCCAGCTATAGCGCGGAGCGTTTTCATCTCGGTTGTCCTGAGCATGCTCTTTGTCTTGACAGTGTTTGCCCTCGATTCAATGCCATATGTGAGGATTGGTCGCACACAGGTCTTATAGATGCGCACCTTGCTGTCAGTCCTCATGTCCTTGTTTCTCCATATGACATCTTTCAGGCAGCCTGCAACTGCTGTAGCCCTATCCACCTGTGACCTTACTTCTCTGGGGAGGTCATTAGAGCTGGTTACTTCGCTTCCGAGATATCTGAATAGGTCCACCTGTTCAATTTCCTCCTGGCGTACGGAGACTTCGCATCTCAGTTGATTTCTTGCGAATGTCATACACTTCGTTTTTGGGATGGATATGATCATGTTATATTTTGAACAGGATTCATCAAACTTTGAGAGCATTGCTTGCAAGTCGCTTTGATTTTCGGCCACGATTGTGGCGTCGTCTGCATAGCAAAGCATTCCAATTACTTCTTTACCCAGAGTGTACCCTAAATTGAGAGATGCAACCTCTGCAATGATGTTGTCCATGATGCAGTTAAAGAGAATACAGTGTACATATTTAAATAAAAAGGTTTTGATTTCTTTAAAATCTGTTTTTATATAACGGACTTTCGGCTTTAATGGACACCGCCTCGTCCGTTATATCGAGGTTTTACGTGATGATAGTCACTGTCTAAAAGATGACTCATAAATGGTTGAATTGAAATACTTTCTGTGCGATAAATAGTAGATCTCGCTCACACGCCTCTATAAACTAGTAAGATAGAAAAGATGCACATCCGGTAGACGGTCTTGGCAAACTATCTATCTTTTTCACACACAAACAATGAAGTATGTAATATGAAGGATGACATTTTTCGCTAAATTTTGAAAAGCACATCCAGTAGATAGTCCGCACGGTGTCTCTTTATTATTTTTATTTTTTTAATTATGGATAGTAGCATTTCTCGTTAGTATTGTGAAAAATAAGACTGCAGTTAAAAGGTTAAGACATTAATTTGGAACATTTAAAGAAAACTTAACGACAATTTTTTTTATGAATTAAAACACTGTTTTTTCCACTTTTGAGTTTATTTTTCTCGACTTGTTTCGATGGCTTACTACACCATCATCGGGATGACGATATAAACTCAAGTTTATATCATTCTCCCGATGATGAAAGTGTAAGCTTTCGAAACATGCCGAGAAAAATAAACTCAAAAGTGGAAAAAATAGTGTTTTAATTCATAAAAAATTCGTCATTATGGAATTCCACTGTTTTAATGCCTTAAGTTTATCTAAAACTTAATGACAAACAATTTTTTTAAATAAACGTTTTTTTTACATTTTTTATCTAAATCATCTTGTAGGTAAATATAATTTTTATTCTCTTTATTGACTAAGGCAATACAAATAAATAATGTATATGTCAGATGGCAACAAAACAATTTAAATTTTACCTTTTTATTATGAAACGACCAAAGCATTTGAACTGCAAAATTTCGGTGACAGTAGATATTAAATAAATTATTGTTAAGCACATAGAAACATAATTGTAAATATTAAATTTTCGTATCATGTTGTAAGTTATATAATCCACTAAGTAGAATGAAAATATACAGGAGTATACTAGACAAGTTGTCAACATGATACATTTAAACGCCTCTTTATGGTCCACTCGTAATTCAAAAGACTTTAAATCTGCATCTATATTTGCTAGTTTATTGAAGAAGTCGCACTGGCGGTGCCTGTTGAGCAATGTTTTAATATAGTTGGTGGCAAACATGATGTAGCCATATATGATTTGGCCCATCCATATCCAAATAATAACCGGACTCGTTTTTTCATTTGTATGCTTCTGTAAGTCTTTTGGAATAATAATTAGAAAGCCCAGACTTATAACAGACATTATAACCACTATAATACTTCCCCAGATAATACCCAACTCGTCGATTTGAAGTTTTTTTGCGCGGTAGTTATATGGGGCTAAGCCTATTAATCTAGACATAAAGTGCACTGGTTTGAATGTCTTAAAATTATTTTCAATATCGTTCATTATTGCAAAGGTTTGAAAATTACCCGGCTTGTGTGAAGCTAAACCAAATATTAAATTCATCGCGTTGGCATTTTTTATGTATTACATATAATATTTATAATTTATGTTTTTGCTATTAGTTTGTTTTTATTATATAATAAATAAAATTTATGCACGCTATTTTTTGTTATTCATTGATTCCAATAAATTAACTCTATTGGTCGCATTTTTAATAATTCATTCAGATCATTAAAGTTAACTTTTCTACCTGTTTTTTTAATTAAGTGAAGTGCTCTGCAAATGCAAAGAGGGGAGCTCATTTTATTATCTTTATTGCATAGTCATAATTAACAAATAGACATAATTAAAATGATTGCTGAGTGCTTTTTTTGTTGTTGCTACATTATATAAAATATAATCTTTTTTATTTATTGTTTCTTGAACAATGATGTAAAACTCCATATTAAATAATTAATACGAATGAAAACGTCAGTTTTATTGAAGTTTTATTATACTTTATAGGAATGACATGTTTTGCCCTTCTAGGGCATTAACAAATAGAAATATATCCACAAAGCAAAGTTCTAGTGCCAACCCTTATGTATGGATGTGAAACTTGGAGCTGCCAAAATATGATAATGCCTTAGATGGGCGAAACATGTCATTCCCATATAATTATAATAAAAAACTAACTAACTAACTAACTTACCATCACGCCGTCTCCCCGGAGGGCTAGGCAGAAAGAATGGAATGCCACACTGTTCTGTCCTGACATACGTCTCTCGCTTCCTCTACATTCATACATCTTGTCATGCACGCACGTCGATTTTTCCGACTCCTCACGTGACCGACATTCAATATTTGATTGATTTGATCGTGCCACGTTTTCCTCGGCCTTCCTCTATTTCTAGCTCCGTTCACACCGTTTACATATACCTTCTTTACCATTCTGTCTTCACTCATTCTTTCCATGTGTCCAAACCATCTTAATGAAAACTGATATTTTCATTCATATTATTTCATTCATTTTCATTCATATTACATTCTAGAAAACTGATATTTTCATTCATATTAATTATATAATCTCTCTGGAAACATTTACAAACACATTTTTTAAAATTTCGTGTATTAAAATAATCTAACTTTGTTCATGATCTTAAAAAGGGGGGGTGCTTTCACACAATTCAGATTTTTGCAGAGAACATTATAGTCTAAGCTTAATTAAGACGAGGGACGCACAGCTTTCAGTTTTGGCCCGCGCTGTACAAGCGGGTATCCCGCAGAACATTGGACCCTCCTAACTTTCTTCTTTATTTTTTAATGTTAAACAACGATGCATCGTTGTTCGCAATACCATCGAGAAATGTTAACAACGATCGTCATTGCATAAAATATGACTCATAAATCTCAAATCAAAATATTTTCTGTGTGATAAATAGTACATCTCACTCATACAAATGAGCAAGAAAGAAAGAGATATCGCACATCCGGTAAATGGTCTTGGCACACTATCTATATTTTTCATACACAAACAATGAAGTATGTAATTTGAAGAATGGCAGAATTTATCGCTAGTATTTTGAAAAACACTATTAGCCTAAGGGTTAAATGATTTCACTTGCAGGGCTGCACGTGTACTTGAAACTCTATAAATATGAGAAGGTATTTGATGACAACTTGTATTGTAGCAGCCAACAGACAGAAGTTAGTTGGGAACAAGCCGTTGGTGATAGTCAGCCGCTGGTGCACTACCTGGAGCCTCGCCACCTCCATCTGCGAGGATTATTCTCTATTTATATTTGTATATGCGGTGGAATATGATGGAATTAAACAGTTAGGGATATGGAGGCATAATCTTACTTTTAATTTCAGTCGTTTATCTTCCAAATCGAGATTGATCCCTTGAAGTATTTCTCCTGTCGCCCTTGCCTGTAAAAATTCAGAAAAAACCTTAAGCATTGCATAAAAACACTGTTTATCTTGAGAGTATCTTGTCTTCCTAATGTCAAACCATCTCTCATGTGTTCCTGGTATTATATTGTATATATTATATTATATTTTACCTGTACTCAATATGCCTTAAACATTTATATTGTTTGTAATGTCTGTTAAGATAATAAGCTGATTTGATTTAATTTATTTTTTTAAACTAAAGAATTTAAAAATATATTTATTTATAATATTTTATTCCACGCGTTCTTCAAGTTCTGTCCAGTTTTGGCAGCTCCTTGCTACGAGTGTTGAAACGGGTCAGAACTAAAATAACATATGGAATAAATCTGAATATGCATATATTATATTAATAAGAATTTTTATTTATTTATTTATAAGGAATTTTAATAATCAATGTCTTAACATATTGACTGCAGGGCACTGACCGGGACAGTGGTAAGGTCTGTCCAGGTCAGGTCTTATACCGTTCGGTTTTAAATAAGTAGAGGGGGGGTTTAGTCTTCAGGATTCATCAGTTCGTACTTACTTAAAACCAAATGGTACAGGACCTGATCTGGACCTGACCTGGTCCGCCATTTGGGTTCTCCCCTTACCACTGTCCCGGTCAGTGCTCCACAGTCAATGAGTTAAACCATTTTTTAATATATTTTTATTGTTAGAAATTAAACACAACATGGTTTCATAGATATACTTCATTTTCAGGTGTAACTATGATTATATAGATGGAATATATCTCTGAATCATGTGTTAAAATTTCTTTCCAAATTATTATTTTTATCCTCAACAAAGTTTCCTATTCTCTATAACATAATAAATAATGGTGATATGAGAGGGTGACCACATTTTAACCCTTAACCCAGACGTAAGTCACCTCTGACGTGACAACATAACTTTGTTGCTGCGGTTGGCACATGTGAAATGACATGATGAATCACGTTGAATCTTGTTAAATGTGGAATCTATGCATAATTTATTTTGTCAGTTGAATATTAATTATAATATAAGCGATTAACATACACAGTGCCTTTTTAACCCTTAAAGGCCGGCTAAGATTTTTGCAAATTGCTCCCTCTGACTTTTTTTTTGTTTCATGTTGAGTTTAAATACAAAACAAATAAAAATATATTACATTGAAAATGTAGTTTATAAATGAAACCAAAATATTGCGCAACATATTAAAAGTCATCCTAAGTAAACACACACTCAAAATCAAAGATTCACACACAGTAAGAGAAACCAATACTTCGTAGTTCGACGGTGACGCAACTGTGTGTGTATGATGATTGGCCGCGAGCTATGATCCATATGGGACACGCATTACAAGAAAATTAAAGAAAATTAAATCTTTGTACCAAAAGGATGAAAGTTTAACTCTAAATCACAGAGAATACATGAGTGTATATAACGCAACATCAGATGAGAGTAGTGATGTCAGGAGTTCCACTAAAGAACACCAAGGAGTTTGTCTACCTCGGGAGCAAAATAACATGGGACGGTCGGTCTAAGAGCGAGGTCGACAGCCGTATACATCAGGCTAGGCTTGCATTTAATAAAAGGTCGAAAATAATAGAGTCAAATAATATAGACCTAAACTGAGAATACTCCTCATCAAGACCTATGTATGGAGTGTCTTGATGTACGGCTGCGAAACATGGTGCCTATCCGAAAGGGATAAGCGGAGACTAGAGGCTTTTGAGATGTGGTCCTATAGAAGACTCTTTGGAATTTCCTGGAGAGACCACATCACGAATGAGGAAGTTCTGCAAGGAATCGAAGGAGGAAGGCACCTGCTCAGGACCTTGTCCGAAAGGCGTGCAAGATGGATCGGCCAAGTAATACGTCAAGAAGGTCTCTTGCATGCCATAATGGAGGGTATGATCGAGGGGACAAACTCTAGGGGACGCCCACGCCGAGAGTACCTGGAGGACCTGTTGGTGGACGTACGCTGCTCATCATATGCAGATCTCCAAAGAGCCGCACAAGACAGGGAAAAATGAAAGAGAATAATGGAGGAAATTGCTGCAAACCAATCCCAGGATTGAAACCAGAGAAGAAGATATAATACACATTTTTACTTTTGATCCGTAATAGTAAATTTACGGGATATTACACGTTAAACACATAGAATATATGCAGACTGCTATTGTAGCTGACAGACCTTTTGGCCCGATTTTCTTTGACTGCTATTGTAGCCAGCCGGACTATAAGGGTTAAAATTAAATATTGATAGAATAACATGTGCAAAAAATATAAAAGCTAGCGTCCGATAAGGGTTAATATTACTTTTTCAAGTATGTTTCTTACTTCTTCTTCTTCTAATTTGTCACTCATGCAGCATATTATGCAGAGGAGAAAGAAATATATGATTCCCCACATGGCGGCCCCACATGCTCAAAGTGGTAATTTGTGAACGTGAATCTTAATTTCACTCAAGAACACCACGTATAAAAAGAACAGGTGCATTATTAAAATAATCAGAGCGGAGCCGCTGATCAGCATTATCTGCAGCCAGAACATCTGGTTTAGGCCCCTGACCAGTTCAGTCAACTCGTCGTGGAGGATGGACACCGTCTGCACCGTTTTGGCCATCCTCATCCGTGTGTACAATTTTGTGTCAGAATCGGAGTGTTCTGTGCTTTCTTCGTTTTGGTTCTTCTCAAAACAAAACTTCTGGATGTGATTGTTGATGATTGAATATCTGTAATCAACAATAGAAATAATGGCATAGTTCAGTGGTTGGCAAACCGCGGCTCGTGAGCTAAATACGCCTCTCTGGCTACTCGAATTCGGTTCTTCAACTAATTAAACGTTCTTTAAAATAACCAATTAACTATCACGCCATCTCCTCAAAGTGTAGGCAGAAAGAATGGACTGCCACCATTTTCTTTCTTGTCATATTTCTCTCGATTCCTCAACATTTCTGCCGCATTTGAATGGTTGAAGTAAAATAAAAACTAAGTACGCAGTTTTGTTCTATGTGTCATATCGAGCGCGCTTGAAGTGAATCTCTCACAAAAATGGCAGTGTGATGGTTAGTTAGTTAGCTTAAAAACAGTCCCAAAGAACTAAAAATCATGATTGCATATGAGAATCAACAGAGCCATAGTTTGAATTATTACATGTACAGGCGTAAAATTTTGAGGGGGCTTTCACTGAGATGTTTTTCATTTTAGAAGAATTCTAGTATTTGATGGCACCCACTGCCATGCATACTTCAAAAGCCACAAGCTGCAAGATCACCTTTCATGACTCCCAAACAGATTTACAAAAAAAATTCTGAGGAATCTCTACACGAGGGAGTATGGTAGCTATCCGTGGCTCTATCCCACGGCATTTCTTTTGAGAATGCTTGGGACCAACTCTCTGCAGCTTCGAAGAGTTGGGCATCTCATAACCTATTTCTTTAGATTACTCAGGCGATATTTCGAGAACTCGGCCGTGCTGGAGAGTGCTCAGATTTTTGTCCCTGATAGATATCTCCGACAGCGACTGCATAGATTGTTTTACCTACTGGCCGCCAGAAACTACCTGCCTCTGGTGACACCGGTGGGAAGAGCAATTAATCTGCTGAACACGATGTCCTCGGAGATCGGCGTCATATTGAAAGTACGTTCAGAAGGCAAATACTCTTAATTCTGGAGAGTATCTTGTCTTCCTAATGTCGAACCATCTCTCATGCGTTTCTGGTAGTATACTATACTACTATACACAATATATTATTTTACCTGTTCTCAATAGATGTCTTAAAAATTAATTTTGTAATGTCTATTGATGAAATAAACTGATTTGATTTACTAAATGTATGATCAGACAACTTTTTTATGGAATGTTTCTATTGACATATTGCTCTATTCCTGGATTTGAATACAAGTCTGGATTCCAGAATTGCATGCTTTCCTGTACTTCTATTTTGTTTAAATTATTTTATCTGGTTTACAGTTAATATTCTCAAATCTCTTCGGTATTATTTACTTGAGTCAAAATTATTTAATAAATTCAGTGATTTGTTGTAATACATAATGCAGTTATTTATAATTCTAATCAATATTAGATTGTATAAGTTTTATAAAAATTTATAAGGTGAATTAAAATGTACCTTTTACATAATAAATAACCGAGTCCAGTAAATTGTACGACAACAGTGATATTGGATGGCAAATGGAACTCAGACAAGAACATGTAGATGTAGTGATATCTGTTGATGTCTCTCTTAGCTGTATAAATCAAGAAGTCAACCAGTATGATGCCAAACATGACCACATACAGTATAGACGTCGCTATTAATACATTCTTCTTTATTTCTCTATTGTTCACTTGTAACCCTATACTCTTTAATGTTGCATCTAGTTTCATTAGTTTGTGGAATAGATGACATATTTTATGCCTGTTTAGAAAGGATTTGATGCTCGTTACGATTATAATAAAAAAATTATATCCGCTCCTTAAGAGACCGACGTACAATGGAGTCGTTGTGGTGTATGTTGTGTTGCATATTATTTGTTCGTTCTCTATTAAAAATACTACCAAAGACGAGACGAACGCCGTTGAAACGATTACGACGAAAATTATCGACCAAGTTATTCCTAACTTGTCAGATTTTGGTTTTTTGCCGCAATAGACATACGGGGCTAGTCCCATCAGTCTGGACATGTAGTATATCGGTCTGAATGCCACAAAATTATCTTCGACGTTATTCATCGCAAATCCTATTTAAACGTTTGCCGCCAAAATAACCGTTTTCTATAATTTAAAATTTTAGTTCATTCTTTCAGTTCTCTTTTCGAATATTTATAGTTTATTTATTCATAAAGCAGCCAATGACAGCTGTTAGTATAATTTCTTTTTAACCACTATAGTTCGGTTGGCCACATTTGCAATCCCAAAAAATTGGTTTGCGGTAGACTTTGTGTGCAGCTCACATTTGCATCCATCTTATATACTATTTATTGTTTCTTGAACAATGATGTATAACTCCATTTTTATATGGAATAACATGTTTCGCCCTTCTAAGGCATTAACAAATTGAAATATATCTACTAAAGCAAAGATGGCAGTACATAATGGAGTTCTAGTGCCAACCAAAGGCAAAAAAGGGATGAAAGTAGGATAAATGCCATAGAAATGAGATCACTGAGAAGAATGTGCCAAAAAATGATATATGATAGAATACGGAATGACGAAATAAGGAAGAAATGTGTTGCATCATACATTTGAGAATGCCTTAGAAGGGCGAAATATGTCATTCCATATTAAATTTAATAAAACTTCTACAAGACAGACGTTTTCATTTATATTAATCTTATAGAGACAGTGTGAGAATAATATTGCCATCACTGGGAATCAAACCCAGAACCTTCGGTGTGGCAGTCACAGCTCTTGCCACTGTGCCACGAAGGTATTATTTTATTTATATTAGTATTGCTTACAATCACGGCATACCACTGTGGTTTTTAGATTTATTGCTCTGTCTTTATATTTATTATTATAGACAATGTTGTTTTATGATCACTGCAATATTCTAAGAGATTTTATCGTTTTGATGGATTTTTAGTATGCATTCGAGGATAATTAGTTTAATTAACTATTTATTAAAATAGTTTATAAATTCTTCTTCTTCTCCGGCGCTACAACCCTTGGTGGGTCTTAGCCTCCTCCAAGAAACGTCTCCGTCCCATCCTGTCTCTGGCCGCCACCTCCCAGTCTTGCTGCTCCAGGACCCGACAGTCTGACAGGGCACCATCCAACCATCGCGGTCTTGGCCTGTCGGCGCTTCTTCGCCCTACTGGATTGTCATACAACACTCTTTTGGGAATAGATTGTAGAGCTCTGTGTTGTATCTCCTTCTCCACGTCTGACCATCCTTAATGGGTCCAAAGATTCGCGAAGATTATGGAGGATCTTCCTTTATACATTATTATTTAATAAATCAATCGGAGAGAGTCACAAATGAGGAAGTACTGCAGCGTAGAAGAAACAAAAATAAATTGTATAAACCATAAAGCGCAGGAATCTGGAATACTTTGGGCACATTATGAGTAACAATAAATGCAAAGTGTTACAAATTCTGTGGTTCCAAATTCTTACAATAGATGTCACTACACTGATATATCACGGCTACCGATGTTAACAGTTAGGAAATCTTACATTTGATATGACGGCTACCGATGCGAATAGGTTAAGAACATCTGAAATGAAGGCCTTAAGATCCATTACTGAAAAAACTCTGAGATTGTGTTCATAACGCAGTAATAAGAAAAATTTGCAAAATAGGGGATATTGTTTGGGTGACTAGATCCAGAAGAACATACTGGAGGGACCACATAGCCAGAATGGATAGTGGTAGACTCGCATATACTACATATACATATGTAATTATGAAAGGATCGCTGCGTTGGTTCGGACATATAGAGCGCATGGATGGAGAAATAATGGTTAATAAAGTATACGTTTACTATGTTAATGGAGTACGGAGTCAAGGTAGACCGAGGAAAACATGGCATGACCAAATTAATCAAATTTGAAAGGTTGGTCATGTAAGAAGTCGGAAAAATCTACATGGGTGAATGACTCGTTTTATGAATGTAGGGGAAGCTAGAGAGGTGTGTCAGGATAGAGGCGGTCCATTCTCTCTGCCTACCCTTGCGGTAAACGGCGTGATGGTGTGTTGTTGTTGTCAAATATAGATTAGGATTTTGGGTATTGATTTATTCTTTTTTTTTCATCTAGGCGTATTTTTATGTATTTAACAGTAAAAGTTTTTTCTATGTTGTAAGATTGTTTTGTTTTCAAATTTGGTGTCATTTTTTAATAATTTTTTTAGCAGTAAATTTTTTATTTCAGCTCATGCATAAATATTACACAGCAATACATACATTCACAATAATCTGATATACACACAGAAATATGTTCTGATAAGAAATTTAGTGGTTGAAGTAAAATATACACTTATTTTTTTTTTAATCTAACTAAGCATGGAATTTTGTTCTCTTTGCCAGTGCTCCGCAAACTTTTCTCACCTAAGGCACACATAAGTTCTTCCTAGAATTCCGCGGCACACCAAAAGCTAAAATTCGGTCTGAACGTGGCTGTCAATTAGCTCGGAATAGGTTGGTGCTCCTTCCGAAAGATCGAACGTCCGATTTTCACGAATTCTACAGGCCGGAAGTCGCTAAAAGAGCAAAAAACAATGTAGTTCGCCAGCAACTT
Organism: Lepidostoma basale; assembly: GCA_022606425.2. NCBI lineage: Eukaryota > Metazoa > Arthropoda > Insecta > Trichoptera > Lepidostomatidae > Lepidostoma > Lepidostoma basale. Next base: position 1,295,091 of record JAHDVF020001307.1, read on the forward strand.
CCGGCCAGTAAAATGGCGGCGACAATCGAATGTCCGATTTTTCACGAATGGCCTAAAAAAAAGGTCACCAAAATCTCCTGAGCTGATTTGCGAAACAGTCGACTCTTTCGCAATTCATGAGTTCCGACTATAACTAAATATTTTTTTCATTATGTATTTGGCCGTGGCACACCATTTGCGGAGCACTGTTCTATTCCATATACAATGAAATTGCACACCTAGTTAAAAAAAAATTGTATTTAGTGATTATATTTTTCTTCAACTATTCAATTGTATAATGGAGAAATGGTTCAAACATAATATAAATAAAATTTTCAAATGGAAAATTTTTGTGCTGTCCATCTTGTATCTTTGATTATGTTAGTTTGAAATTTTACAAATTGCTCTTAACAGTTTTTTGATTTGTAAAATAAAGTTTTTAGTATTTTATTTTCCGTTTAATTAACCTTAACTGCGGAGCCTCAGGAAATAAAATTCTTCCCATGAGTCTTTTCCTGACGGCTAAACCCCATCCTACTTATTTAAAACTAAACGGTATAGGGCCTGACCTGGACAGGGGTCCGCCGTTTGGATTTTTGGTTATGGTCAGTGCTCCGCAGTTAATGTGTTAACCCCAAGACAAGTATCTTTGCGGTATTTATGTAATCATCGCAACAAACATAAAACACATGTGTTAATATTTCAAATGAAAAACAGACTTTCATTTTAATCTAATCCAATGGCTTATTCATTGAGAATTTCATGATCATTCGAATATGGAATGAATTATATATACAATGTGTATTTTCGACACTTGATCAAACGAAATGTAAATGTATGTATCTATCTCTTTCGATCTTTACCTGCTATTGTTCAACTTGGGTAGAAGGGGTGCATAATTAACAAAACAATTGCATTGTCCTTATCTACTTTGGCGGTGAATATCATGGCAACGAAAAGAGATAGACCAATAGTTATTTTTGAGAATTTGTAAATTAAATCATGAAATTTAATAAAACATGTAAATAGTCTACCTTAATGGTCACAGTTTTAAAGTTACAAATCTAAAATTAAAATTATATATATATTTTGTACAAATTTCAATTAAAAAAAAATAATAATTAAATAAAACGATGTTTTTTACTTTCAATTATTTTTTTTTTTTAATAAGTGTCTGTTCCATATTGTTAGTTTTATTTATTTTCTTAGCTAGGTAGACTTTTATAGCTTTCAAATGAGACTACTTTGAAGAAAATACGCCGCTTACTGGAAGAGAAAAAAAAAATAAAGCGCCACTATTTCTTAAGTAGGTAACTGTTCCAAAAAAAAGCGTTATTATTGATATTTTTTTGTCTAATATTCGCACATTCCGTTCGATCAAGTGTAAAAAATACACATTGTATATAATAGAAGAACAACATGTCTAGGAGTGATGTCAAAGTAGGAACATACGCCTATGTATCGTTGATTTATTTTTCATTTCTATAACATGGTTTTCGTTCACTCGTTAAATTTTACCAAATCACTTTGTTCTTTCAGAAATCGTTTTAAACTTCTGTTTTGGTTTATTAATATGTGTGTAAATATTATACATTTTCTTCATAATATCTGAAACACTTTGATTTGCTAAGTTTTAAAAGAAATGAACACACATGTGACCGTGTTCTCAAATCTAACTATTTCAAATTATTAAATTAAATTGATTTATGGTATATAAAGATCCTAAAATCCTGACTAGAAAAATCTTTGAGAATAGTTCAGTTGCAGCAGAACATCCCTGTTTAGAGCTGCTCCATCCAAATTAAAAATAGCCACGAGAAACAAATAGAAGAAGAAGAAGAATGGTACATACATTCTTTTTATCTGTTAACCCACATTAAGCTTTTTAATTATACCAGTATCGATATTAATTTAATAATCTGAAATACCAAGCAATCCAGAAACATAGATTAATGAATTATTTAGATGCCTGTATATTTTTTATAACTATTCCAATAAGCCGCCAAGAAACTAGCAATAAATCCAAAAACAAAAAAATATATTAAAATTCATATTGATCTATAAAAGACAACTTAAAGTTAAATAGTCCATTGTTTTGGCCGAAACACTGTGATACTTCAACATTATTAACTGTTAAAATTTATAACACTGTTATGATATCACAATTATTATTATTCACTTTTTGAGTGTCGGGACAGCTGTTTCGCCTAGTTGTTTGTAAGACCTCGTGATGCCAACACCGGTCGATGCCAAAGCAGGTGGTGCGATTATTGCATGCTTCATACATCCTTGAAACTAAGACTTGCAGTTTTGTCATACTGTCAGCGGTAGTTCTCTTTAGATAATATATTTTACGGCATCTAGATTCTTCATTAATCTAAAATAACATTATCCATAATATAATGAGTTTGTATTAATTCAGGAGAGTACGCCGGGGCGCAGGGGCTGGGTCTGCTGCGGCTGCACTCCACGTTCCGCCACGACCTGAAGATATACGCCTCGGACGAGGGCCGCGTGCAGATGACGGCGGCCGCCTTCGCCAAGGGGCTGCTGGCCCTAGAAGGGGAGCTCACGCCTATCCTTGTGCAGATGGTCAAGAGTGCCAACACCAACGGCCTGCTGGACAATGACTGCGACTCCAGCAAGTACCAAAACATGTGAGTGACCAATAATACATATTGTATTATTGTAACATTTTTTCATTTTTATTAAAATACCTTTTTCCCCTTTGTGTTAATTTTTTTCTACATGTTTTGAAGGTTTTACACCGTCATCATTGGAAGATGTTAACTTTTTATTTATTGTTGAAGGTGTAAAACGTTCGAAACATGTCAAATCGAGAAAAATGCTGTTTTACTTAATATTCATCATTATGGAATTCACGTGTTAATGCCTTAAGTTTTTATTAACAAAAAAAATTGTTGTAATTTGCAATAAATAGGGAGTTTGGTAGCTATTTGTAACTTTATCTCACCGTATTCCTCTTGGGCTTGCTGTGTACCAATATTTAGCAGGTTATCAAGGAATGGGTTCACACTTATCCATTTCTGCTTATTAGGGGTTTCTTTGAGAAATCCGCCATCTTGGAAAATATTTATCGTATTTCTGGGTATCTTTGACAGCATCTGCATGAATTGCTTTATCTCTACATGTAGAACCAACTTGCCTATGGTGATGCCAGTAAGGAGAGTAATCCAACTGGTGAACTTGATCGCACTGTAGATTAACATTTTTTAAATAAACCTTTGTGCGCTGCGTGCAATAAAGGTAGCCCGCTGCCCAAGCAAATATTCATGCGACTTGCGACCTACGCGTAGCTGTTATAAAAATAAATATATCTCTAAAATTAGTCATCATATTAAGGTAAAATAAAAAGCATTATGAAAATAAAAGATTCTTTATAATTTACAAAATCTTTATTTGTAATTTTTCACATTTTATATTATATAATTACATATTAAAGTTAAAGAATAAAAACATTAAAAAAAAATACAACAGCAATGTGAATACAACCGTCCAGTTCAGAAGATGACGAAAAAGTGGCAGTGGTGTAGATTGTGCGTTTTATTAGGCGGACTATAAAGGTATAAACACTAATATTATGCATCATGACAAGAATATTTATCGAAACCGAAAATAAAATTATGGTTCGGTATCTCAAAGACATTATTTACATAAGCTAATATTCATATTTTGAATACTATTGTTATGAATCAGTGCAATCCGATAGTGAAATCACCGGTCCCGTACGGGACCGCTGGGCACTGAACAACGCAAATCTCCAGTCACGTACGGGACCCCTGGGCCGCTAAAGGTTAATGAAATAAAATATTGGATTGTTCAGGCTCCTTGGCGCTGGACTTGCCCTTGTGTTCCTAGGTGGTGCATAGGGGAATATTGTTCACCTAATTAATTTTCTGTGTATTATGATAATTTATTTCAATATGAAATCTATGTTGTTTTATCCAGGGCTAAAGCACGTCTCCATGAGATTATGCAAGAGAACCGAGATTTCACGGCGGAGGACCGGGCCAAGATCAACCCGGGCAATGCCCTGAGCATCAACCAAGCCCTGGACTTCGTGAAGAACCCCGTCAAGTGCTGCGCGCACGTGCACACGCTCATTCAAGCGCTCATGAACGTCGTCCATGTCAAGAAAGACGACCCTAAAACTAAAGGTCAGCCCTCTCGCCATATCTTCTACTTGAACACATTTTGTACAGGAATTTTAAAAATGTGTTTTTTACTAATTAACTAACTAACTATCACGCCGAGGGTAGGCAGGGAGGATAGACTGCCACATTGTTTTATGCTGACACTTGCAAACAATGAAGCATGTAATTTTTTTAAAAACTAATTTTTATTAAGTATGGGAACGAAAAAAGCTTTCGCTATGCTTCGCCCTGTATGGCATTCTGGTATCATTTCGAGAAAGCTCAAGTTTCAAATATCAGCAGTAGCGTTAAAAGCGTACTGCTGTACGGATGTGAGACTTGGAAATCTACCGCAGACATTATTGGAAAACTTCAGGTGTTTATTAAATAGGTGCCTTCGCTCAATATTCAAGATCTATTGGCCCCAAACAGTGTCAAACGCCGTTCTCTGGACCATGGCAGGCGAAAAACCAATTAGCGAACAAGTCGCTAGACGCAAATGGCAGTGCATCGGTCACACTCTGAGACGGAACCCAGCCTGCATCGCTCAGGATGCACTAGACGGAAGGAAAGAGGAAGCGAGGCAGACCTAGAGCCACCTGGAGAAGAGCCCCGCAGGATGAGGTTAAAACAGCAGGCGTCACTTGGGATGATGTTAGGCATCAGGCATGCGATAGAGTCGGGTGGAGAAGGTTCCTTGAGGCCCTATGCACCACGGAGGTGTGACAGGACAAAAATAAGAAAATATGGGAATGAAAAATTATCTTTAACAGCCGTTGTCGTCCACTGCTGGACATAGGCCTCCCCATACTTCTCCGTGTATGAAATGTCGTACGGGGGGTGGTTGGCATTACAACGCCACGCTTGCCAGACGGGTTGGCGAGGTGTCCTTCTACGTTAGACTATGCATCCATATTATCCACCGAGGTTATTCACACTCGATCTCTAACATTTCGCATAGTTTCCAGGGGAGACCAAAGTCGAGGAGGTGTGGATAGGTACTTGGGATCAGATGAATCCTCCAGCGTAGCATGGCCATAACCACGGTGATGACCATGCACCGCTCAAAGAGTCAATAGGATACCCCTTACTCCCCCTTTTTATTAATTATCACAAAAATTATCCCAGCAGCCAAATTTTTAATATTCATTAAATCATTTTAGATGCCATTTTGTACCACGGTGAGACCTGGGAGCTGATGGGGCGGCGCTGGGGCAAGATTGAGAAGGACTTCTGCACTAAGAACAAGTCCTTCGACATCTCCAAGATCCCCGATATCTACGACTGCATCAAGTACGACCTGCAGCACAACCAGCACACGCTGCAGTTCGAGCAGTCCGAGGAGCTCTACGTCTACGCCAAGTATCTGGCTGACATCGTCATACCACAGGTAATTTATTTGGTATCTAACAAGTCAGTTTTCAAATCAAATCATTTAAAGCATCTATTGAGTACAGGTAAAATATTATACACATACAACATAATACCAGGAACGCATTAGAGATGGTTCGACATTAGGAAGACAAGATACTTTCTAAAATCGAGAGTATTTGTCCCCTGAACGTACCTTTACTAATGAAAGATGTTGATCTCTGAGGAGACTGCGTTCAGCAGAATAATTGCTCTTCCCACCCGTGTCACTAGAGGCAGATTGGTTCTGGCAGCCGGTATGTAAAATAATCTGTGCTGTCGAAGATATCTATCAGGGACAAAAATACCAACACCCTCCAACACGGCCGAGTTCTCGAAATATCCTCTGATTACCTCATAAATAGGTTATGAGATGCCCATCTCTTCGTAGTTATAGAGAGTTGGTTCCGAATATTCCAAAAAGAAATGCCGTGGGATAGAGCCACAGATAACTACCATACTCCCTCATGTAGATACCTCAGAATTTTTTTCTAAACCACTTTCGAGTCTGCTCCGAATCAACGCGTTGTATAGAACTCTGAGCTCTTCCGGTTCGAACGATGAAGCCCAACATCCTCAGCGTAACATCACAAATCCTCTCGATACGTGCACAAAATGTCAGCCTACTCTCATAGATGATCCCGAGATCTCTTGTCGTAGATACATGAGCTAGTTCTGCTCTAGTAAAAGATATATAGTTTTAACGTATAAGTTTGCAGTCATGCTGAGCATGTGTGTTCGTGTCATGCTTGTGTATCAAAAGATTTTTGTGTAGATTGGTACGATGTCCACCAATAACTACATAGTGCACCGCAAGGCGTTAAGTTGGAATTGGAATTCCCGTTGCGTAACATTTCAGCATGTTCGTAATTATTAGGTATTATTTGCGAACGTCTTAAATGAATTGTGATTTTTTGTAATGATTTGTTTATAATTATTTTATTTGCCTTTGAAGGAATATGGACTAACAGTTCAGGAGAAGCTGACTATTGGGCAGGGCATCTGCACACCGCTGCTGAAGAAGATCAGAGCCGATCTGCAGAGGAACATCGAGGAATCCGGGGAAGAGACTGTCAACAGGCTAAATCCAAGGTAATTATTAATATTTTTTCAACTTTAAAAGTGCTTTTCTATATACAAATGTAAATGGTGGAGTCTATATTTTGTGTATTATACAATATTAGTTTAATAGACCGATAAACACAATTTTTCTTTTTATTCTTCGATGGCGCTACAACCCAAATCGCCTTGGCCTCCTTAAACTTTTACTTCTAACTTGCAACTTGTAAAAGCTTCCGTCTTTCTTTACGTCTTCCTTCTTCTACATGATTTTCTTAGAAGTTTATTGAAAGGCGTTAAAGATATTTAATAAATTGAAGTGAAAAAGAAAGCATTGTTTTTTTTCAATTCCAAAAATTGTCTTAGGTGCCCGCATATTTGTCATTTTTTGTACGTACGTATCCAACCCATGGCTGGCTACGGCAGCCAGTCCAACATATGACGGCATATGAGAGCCTGCGCACTAGGCAGCCACGAATTCCTGGCTGCAGCAGCCATTAGAACACGCCTGATTGTACAGCAGCCCATTGGCTACTCTCAGCCAGAGCTAGTATAGGCGAATGTATGTGGCTGCCGTCTGTCTTCTTGTTTATCTTTTTCGGCCATATTTTCTGCTCGGAAACATTTTTATATATTATGAATCCAGTGTCTTTTCTTTGTTTTGCGTTTCTTGCGAGACAAAAGGTAAACAATTATAAGATCTTCCACGCCCATATCAATGGTCACAACTGGCAGTGGATTGACTCTTTGGCTGCTATAACTGCCTGCTCAATATTTCCGGCTGCCTAGTGCGCGCCTAGCCTTATGTGTGTAGATATACTAGGAACTTCGTTAATGTTGTACAATTCTTCGTTTTGTCTTATGCACCACCCTTCTCTATCCTTCCTTGCTATAGACCTTTGTGGTATGTTCTCTAGAGGGCTGCTCCTCCTGTGAGGTGGATTCCCAGCTGTCCTTCCATCTTTTAGGAGGTCTAGTCAATAAATAAAAATGTTTTATCTTTGAAGCTTACTAGGTCTTCTATCTAATGTTTTTTTTGTTGTATTATAGATATAGCCACGGAGTGTCCAGTCCAGGCCGTCACGTACGAACGCGTTTGTACTTCACCAGTGAAAGTCACGTGCACTCTCTCTTAACTGTGCTGAGATACGGCGGTCTACTTGATGTATGTTGAGTCGTTCAAAATAATATTATACATTTAATTAACCGTTTCATAAATTTTTTTTTACTATATATTCAATGTGATTGCAGGTTATCAAAGATGAACAATGGCGGCGAGCGATGGAGTACGTGTCAATGGTGTCGGAGCTCAACTATATGTCGCAGGTGGTGGTAATGCTTTACGAGGATCCAACTAAGGATCCTTTCTCTGAGGAAAGGTAGGGTTGGGCAGCCAGCAACTAAAGTATTCACAATAACTTAGAATATGAGTAGAACCAATCGCTTTTTGTTTTGGACACATTAAACGCATGGATGAAGAAAGAATATTTAAGAAAGTACACATTAACGATGTGAATGGAGTATTAAGTCGAGGAAGACCGAGAAAAACATGACATGACCAAATTAATGAAATTTTAAATGTCAGCCATGTTAGTTTCAAGAATGTGGAAGAAGCTAGTGTGTCAGGATAGAATAGTGTGGCGGTCAATGATGTGATGGTTTTTGTGTCTTTTGGTGTCTTCTATTACCTAATTTAATTAACCTCTTTGTGCGTACCGCCCTAACCGTGGGGCCATTGAATACATGGTGAGATAGTCTATGGCCCCATGCTTGGAGCTCATTTATAATTTCTCGAATATTCCCAGATTATTCAAAATTTTGGACTACCAGCGACATCTATTGGTGTACACAAAATTATACAAGTTTTCGGCTAGTTACATGTTTTACAAACGGAAAAAATCAAACAAAACAAAACAAACCATTACGCCGTTTCCCCGCAGTGGTAGGCAGAGAGAATGGATCGCCACACTACTCTATCCTGACACACCTCTCTAGCTTCCACCGCATTCATACAGCGTGTCATAAACGAATGTCGATTCTTCAGACTTCTAACATGACCAACCTTTAAAATTTGATTAATTTGGTCGTGCCATGTTTTCCTCAGTCTGCCTAGACTCCATACTCCATTTACATCATTAAGTGTATACTTTTATACCATTCTTTCTCCATCCATGCGCTCCATATGTCCGAACCAACGCAGCGATCCTTTCATAATTTTGTTTATCATAATATAAATGTCATTAATATACTATTCAAGAGGTTAATGTTGTCTTATTTTTAGATTCCACGTAGAATTACACTTCAGCCCCGGAGTGAACTGTTGCGTACAAAAAAATTTGCCTCCCGGTCCCGGGTTTAGGCCGCATAGTCGTAATGAATCCGCAAATGCTAACACTTCGGTAAGTCGTTATTTCTTCTACGTTCGCTTTCATTTTATGTTGTGGATTCACACCTTATTCTATTATTCAAAAACATAATTCGGAGGGCTCTCATTCCAACTATGTTAGTCAAGTTATTTAATTAAAATAAAATTCCTTAAAAAATATCACCGCAGCGAAGGCATCTCTGTCCTGCGCTACTTAGAACAGTTTCTCAACTCTCCTCATTCTTGTCCAATCCCTTATATTCTGTAGCCAGGACAACTGCCTTTCAAATCAAATCAATTAACTCAAAAGACATTACAAACAGTAAAATGTTTAAGGCATCTATTGAGTCTTTTTCTCTTCTTATTTTTGTCCTGTCACACCTCCGTGGTGCATAGGGCCTCGAGGAACCTTCCCACCTGACTCTATAGCATGCCTGATGCCTAACATCATCCCAAGTGAGGCCTGCTGCCCCAACCTCGTCCTGCAGGGCTCTTCTCCAGGTGGCTCTAGGTCTGCCTCACTTTCTCTTTCCCCCCATAGGGGACCAGTCTAGTGCGCCCTGAGCAATGCAGGCTCTATTGAGTACAGATAAAATATTATAAAAATACAACATAGTACCAGGAACGCATTAGAGATGGTTCAACATTAGGAAGACAAGATACTTTCTAAAGTCAAGAGTAATTGTCTCCTGAACGTTCAGCAGACTAATTGCTCTTCCCACTGGTGTCTTCTGTCAACTCACCTCCATCTTTCTATCTTACCCATGATTATCAGCCTATGCAGGTGGTATTTTTGTCCCCTTACCACATGAACCAAATATGAGACCTTTCTAACCTTCACACTGGACAATAGCTCTCTATTGGCTCCGTAGTTGCTCTGCATTACTGACCTTATCGGTCCACGGTATACTAAGCATTCTGCGGTATATCTATATCTCAAACCCCTATAAAAGGCTGTATATGCTTTTTAATTGGTGTATTAATGTGTTAATAATGCTATTTCTATATTTATATTTTTAAAGGGATCTGAAGAAGAAGTGAAATGTATAGAAGAAGAAAACGAATTTATACTGGACGAAGACCAAACGGCTAGTCAAGAAACACTCATGGTAAATATGCTTTATTGGTTTACAAACGGTGCGTTGGTTTGGACATATGGAACGCATGGATGGAGAAAGAATGGTTAAGAAAGTATATGTTAATGGTGTGAATGGGGTACGGAATCGAGGCAGACCGAGGAAAACATGGCATGACCAGATTAATCAAATTTTAAAGGTTGGTCATGTTAGAAGTCGGAGGAATCGACGTGCATTTATGACTAGTTGTATGAATGTGGAGGAAGCTAGAAAGGTTTGCCAGGATAGAGTTGTGTGGCGGTCCAACGGCGTGATGGTTTGTTTGTTTGTTTGCTATGTAACACTTCTACATTCATATATGAACTATTTTTAATACAAGAAAACTCTGCCGAATAATAGCACAATTTATGAATATTTGTGATCATTTCTAGCCTCTCCCTGATGACGGGCGACCAAGTCCTGATATAACTCCGGTGAAGAAATCCAGAGGGCACCTGAAGGGGTCTGCCCCTATTCCAATATGGTATCTATTCTGACTCCCATGTTAATTTAGTAAATATAAAACTAATAGAGATTCCTTACAAACAAATATTGATACATTTAATTAGATAAAATAATTTTTCATCTAATTAAATATATCAGTATTTTTTTTCAAAAGTTTTTCTTCTGCATCTGCCATTACTTTGTGTTGTGTAATCACATTTTAACAACATTTGATAAATACAGTAAAAGTCCGATAATTCGAAATTCAAAGGACCGGATTTCCCAAAAAAATTCAAATTACGAATTACGCGATCACTAAAAAAAAAAAAAATTGCGCCAACTGCTGCGGCTTGGAACATCGCGGCCATTTTTTCGTTCTGTCAGATTAATAATTTTAACGCCAAGTGTTCATAATAATAATAACAAAAGTGTTTGGATAGCATAACGACGTTTTTGTGGGTCTAACGGAGGTTTGAAATCAAAATCAACTTTTTTATTGGTTAAAAGAATCCTATTAAAACAGGCATTTCATACGAATAAAAAAAAACTATATGTATTGTATTTTCACAACACTTTTTTTAGATAATTAGTACTGTCTGTTTTCTAGAAATTTTATTATAATTTATGGTAATGACAATGCCATAGAAATTAGATCACTGAGAAGAATGTGTGAGAAAACGATATATGATAGAATACCGAATGACCAAATAAGGAAGAAATATAAGGCAGATGATTGCATCACAAGTAAAATTAAAAAAGAATCCCTGATATGCTTTGGACATATGGAACAAATGGATGAGAGAAGAATGGTTAAAATGCTATATATAAGCAGTGTGAATGGAAAAATTATTCGTGGAAGATGAAAGAAAGCATGGCATGACCAAATTAATCAAATACTGAAATGCGGCCACATTCGAAGTTAGAAAAATCTATGAGCGTGCATGTTACGATGTATGAATGTAGAGGAAGCTAGAGAGGTATGTCAGAACAGAGCAGTATGGTGGTCCATCCTCTCTGCCTACTCCTCCGGAGAAACGGCGTGATGGTTAGTTAGTTAGGGAATGACATGTTTCACATTTCTAAGGCATTATCAAATGAATTTGATAATGCCTTAGAAAGGAGAAACATGTCATTTCCATAAATTATAAAAAAAAAAAACATAAGTTTTAATTCATATGAATGATTTAATATGGAGTTTTACATCATTATTCAAGAAACAATAAATACTTTTTTATACTCAAAATTTTTATACTGAGGAAAGATGTCTACTATCCGAAACATGTTTGTGATAAGTGAAAAAAAGTGTTGTGAAAATACTATGCAATATTTTTCAAAAGCTTTTTGCTAGAACTTTTTCTTGTCTCTTGGCAATTTATTCTTGCATCAGTCTAAGTAAATGTACTGCAGCAACATCCACCACACGGTGAGCGGACACGAGGCGATGGAGTTGGCCAAGCGGCTGACGGAGGAGCTGCAAGGCTCCAGCCACTCGGTGCAGCAGGGATCCCCGGCCCAGAAGGTGCCATTGCCGGAGCCACGTGCCCGCAGCCTTGACCAGCAAAAGCCGCACCATGAGAACGCTGGTATGATGACCTGACCTTAACTAAACCTTACCTCAGGTCATTTACTGCCATTGCACGCACAATACATTCTTTGTGGTCTCATGAAATCTATTAATTTAATATGATTTAGAAATTTGTTATTGGAAACAAGAGTTTATCTATGAAAGAAAAATGGCTGGAACCGAGCATGAAACTGCTAGAAGAAGGATGAGAGTAGAAGAAATTCTGCAGAGATGACATCCATTCAACGGTTTTGTGGGTAAACGATGTTTGACAGAATTTTCAATGCTGATATCGGCAAGGAATGTAGAGCAGAAATTAGTATTATAAAAGATCACTGCGTTAATTGGATATAATTGGATATATTGAATAACGTTAATGGTTAAGAGGGTATACATTTACAATGTGAATGGAATATGCAATCGAGGAAGACTGAATTATACATAGTATGATCAGTTTAACTAAATATCTAAGTTCATGTAAGAAGTTTAAAGAATGGTGCGCAAATGACTCATGTGAATGTGGAGGAAGCTAAAGGAGTTTGTCATTATAGAGTAGTGTAGCAGTACATTCACTGCCTATTCTTATCAAGCAACGGCTTGATAGATTGTTTGTGCTTGATTACATTATATTCTGCTATAAAAAAACCATCAGCATTCCGAGGAAAACATGGCACGATCAAATAAATAATAATTTAATAAAACAATGTTTTTAAACTACTTCCACTTTTGTCTTTATTTCGACAGCGACCGGTTTCGCCACGTTCGCTGGCACCGACAAACTGGTCTGTCGATACCAGCGAGCCTGGCGAAACCGGTCCCTGTCAAAATAAAGACAAAAATGGAAGTAGTTTAAAAACATTGTTTTATTTAATTATTATTTAAAATCAATTTCCATCAATTGATTATCTTAAAAAAATCAATCAAATAATGAATGTCTGCCACGTGAGGATTCGGAGAAATCGACATGCGTGCATGACACGATATACAAATGTTGAGGAATCGAGAGAAGTATGCCAGGAAAGAAAAAGTGTGGCAGTCCATTCTTTCTGCGTACCCCTTCGGGAAGGCGGCGTGATGGTGAGTTAGTTTTTTTCTGTTCTAAATATTTCTCTACATTCAAATTTGAGTAAAATATGAAATATTTTAACCTCGTTTCTTTTCATTCATGTTTGATTAAATGGATGGCACACGAGTGTGATTTGTGCGCGCAATGGCATGTACATATATATTTAATTTTTTAAATAAAAATAACGCTTGGAGATTTATCTTTGCAACTCCATTACATGAAATTCAATCAAAGTGTACACATTCTCTTTGATATTGTTTTTATATTTATAAATAATTATTTGTGCCTTAATTTACACAGCTAATAAAATCAGTGTGAAAGTTAAACCGAAAAAAATAACATTCAACGAGTATTTGTTTTCATATCTTTAGCATTCGTTGTCCTGGCAACCATGGAATATAGTTATTTTACCAAAACAAATACTGATCCCATAACATGATTAATAGAATTTGCTTAAATAACCAACGTCTCCCGTGGGTTCAACTCCTGCTAACGATGTCCATATGTTAATAATTCGGAATCAATGTTTATTCAGTTTTAAAAAATGTTAATATTAATATGTTTTTGTGTGTTTTATTTTTGCACCAATGAGTGATATTAACTTGACCACTGTATGGTTGGATAGTATCCTTTAATAAAAATCTTAATGGTCTCACTAATTACTTGATATAAACTTCTGCCGAAAAAACAACAAAATCGTGTGATCTTCTTTCAATTTAAACTTTTTATTAGTAGGTCTTGAAAAATGCTATATCAGATTTTGTGTTTGCAAACTTGGTTACAATTAATAATTACAATTTATGTCAATGGAGGATTAATATTCTAAGAAGTTTGCATATTTTTTTTATGTATTACTCGCACCCAGAAAGACCCAAATTCTTAACATGTTTAAAAAAAATAAACATGTATCTTTTCATTATTTTGATGATAAACTAGATAAAAAAAGTCTTCATTTAGGAATTTCAGAACTGGTATGAATAAATCTGATTATTTCATTTCATTTATATTCAGTCTCTTAGTTTCCTTGAGTCAGTCTTTAGTTTCCTTGAGTCAGTCTCTTAGTTTGCTTAAGTCAGTCTTTAGTTTCCTTAAGTCGGTCTCTTAGTTTCCTTGAGTCAGTCTCTAGTTTCCTTGAGTCAGTCTCTTAGTTTCCTTGAGTTAGTCTCTTATTTTCCTTGAGTCAGTCTCTTAGTTTGCTTGAGTCAGTCTCTTAAATTCCTTACGTCAGTATATGAAATACGAACTTCTCTTCATTAAAATGTTTATACTACTGAATGATGAAATAAATCAAAGTGGGCTAGCATCAAGACTCCCCTCACAACATTCTCACTTTTGATTTGTGTGCAGTCTCTTCAAATCATTCTTCTTTCTCTTTTTATATTATTTTTTTTGTTTTACTTCTACCCACTGCATGTAGTTAATTCAAAAACGAAACTATCTACCAACTTATATATGTATACATATAAAATATATCTTTATTTATTAAACATTTAAATGTTGCATTTAGTTAAAATAATGCATCCTTGAAAATGCAGCATGTTTTATTTTTCATGTTTATGGCAACTGGTGTGCGATCTGTTAAATCTTTGTGTTTTTATATAATGGCATGGACGTGTGTAGGAAACCGACTCGCTCTTCCTCAGCAAATGCATTCGGGGGGCTATCAGGCGTCAGGTAGGCATTGCGCCCTGGCCAAATCTGCACTAGTGCACCGAGTAAGACATGTGTTGGTAAACACTAGAGTTAGTTGTTCAAATAGGTCCATTTGTAGAGCGATTCAACTATACTCCTTTCAATATGTCTGAATGAAAATCTTTTGCTTCTGCCGGCTTATCTTCAGAATTTTTATAAGAAGATTTATTTAAACATTCGATTGAGAGGTATATATTTATATTTTTCCCACTGTTTGTAGTAAAATAAATATTAACACATTAACATTAGATGCTGTATATTGTACAACTTAGAATTTGCTTTATACACATTATTAATGTGAACATTTAGTTAATAATTAGATTATTAACTGTTCGAATTTATAACACTGTTGTGTATCACAATTTTTATTATATAATTAAACTATTATATAATTAAACCATCACGCCGTCTCCCCGAAAGGGTAGGCAGAAAGAATGGACTGTCACACTTTTACTGATGCGGCACTCCATCCTTCTCTTTTCGCCCCGCGGGAGACGCGGTGTGATGGGTTGCGAACCTCATCGCCAATTATCATCGCTATATAATTAATACGAATGAAAATGTCAGTTTTCTAGAAGTTTTATTATATTTTATGGGAATGACACGTTTCATTCTAAGGCATTATCAAATGTGATATTTGATAATGCCTTAGAAGGGCGAAACATGTCATTCCCATAAAATATAATAAAATTTCTAGAAAACTGACGTTTTCATTCGTATTAAATATTTAATATGGAGTTTTATATCATTGTTCAAGAAACAATAAATACAATTTTTATTATTCACTTTTTGAATGTCGCGACAGCTGTTTCGCCAACCGATGTTGGTAGCAACAGTTGCGAAACAGCTGTTGCGACACTCAAAAAGTGAATAATAAAAACTGTGATAAATAGTTTAAAATAAGTAACCTTCACGCCGTTTCTCCTGAGCAGAAAGAATGGACTGCCATACTTTAACGGATGCGACACTCCATCAAGGCTCTTTTCGCCCCCGCGGAGACGCGGTGTGATAGTTTGCGAACCTCATCGCCGTGATAAATAACAGCGTTATAAATTTTAACAGTTAATAATGTTGAAGTATCATAGTGTCTCGGCCAAAACAATGGACTATTTAATAATTAGATTGCTATATAACACCAACTTGTAAATTATCACCATAACTAATTAGCTCACAGGATCCGAAATTCTTTCTCCGCAATGGCAGAAGGAAGGAAAATAACAATTTGTAATGGTTGTAGGAACAATTGCTGAGAAGTTTACTGCATTCGAGGCATTTGTGATGTAATGTTTTTTTTTTGCCGAGTCCGCTGCGAGAGCTGCGTACGTTAGACGAGCATTAACATTTTGGCCGGTCTCCCGTTGGACCGGGGGAACATTGAATTAGCATCATCTGACCCATTATGCCGTCCCGCTGACATCACGCGCGCTGTGCTCCTCGCCCACCCGCTGGCTTCCTCTACGCTTCCTGTTGTCTCTATTCGACGCTCCGTTCACTTCACTTGTTACGAAATCCAATCATATCTCTTGTATATAATTTATTACACAAGTATTTTCACTATAGATTATCATGTTTTAATGTGATGGATTACTTATTAAGTCTTTAAAGTTTTTTTTTATATACTAGGGCTTTTACACTGTGGAATTCCATAATGATGAATTAATTCATGAATTAAAACACTTTTTTTCACTTTCAAAGGTGTTACACCTTCATCATCGCAAGAACGATATAAACTGTTTATAACGCCAAAAGACTTATAAGAGGTGTGCCGAAGAGTTGTCACATAACAGCATTAAGATGAGCTCCACTGGCTGAAATGTCCAGAAGGGATATAATACAAGCTCTGCTGGACGGTCTTTAAGGTATGGCACCAACTTATATATCTGAACTCTGCATCAATGAGAACCTGAATACCAGACAGTCTACAATGGAATCAGCTAAGACTTCTGTGATCGGTAGATTGACTGCCAAAATGCTGTCCTAGCACAAACTTTGGCAACCAGCCTTCGCAGTAGCGGGCCCTTCAGCCTGGAACAATCTTCCAGCAGACCTTAAGTGCATTGAGAATCAGAGTTTAGATCGAGACTCAAAATGCACCTTTTCAAATTATCCTTTCCTGATAGGAAGGGTTGATCGACTGCGTTGGATGCAGCCATCATACTAAATATGTTTATTTTTTAACTAATTCATAAAATGGAGCATTTTCCACAGCGCCCTTGAGATGAGTAATTCATAAAAATGGTGCTCTATAATTTACCCAATTTATTATTATTATAACGTTCTCCCGATTATGAAAGTGTAAAACCGTTGAAACATATCGAGAAAAATTGTCTCAAAAGTGGAAAAAACAGTTTTGATTCATAAATAAATTTGTAATTTTTTATTAAATCCTTTTAACATTCTGACCTAAATGATATTAATTTACATGCCATAACAGCTCAACAGCCATAGCAGCTTACGTTCAAGTAATCAAACCTAACCTTAACATTTAAATGTTTTTAAAATTGCTAGAATTGCTTTTATATTGCCTTGTGCTATTCATATAATTTTTTTAAATTTTAATCAAATTATTATGTATTTTAATTAGGTAAAACAAGTAAAGTGGATAGAGATCATTAGAAACGAATGAAGAGCCCCTCCCCCCGCCCTGGAGGGTGTATGGTGGGAAGGGGGAGGGAGGGAGACGGCGGGTGCGGTGGTCCCCGCCACGCGGCCTGCACTAACCGCTCCCTTCTGTGTTGCTCAGTTTGTCCTTGTACTCTTGGTGGTGTGTGGTACTTGACCTCATCTGTTCCTCTAGTCTCATTCACCATTTTTCTCTCTAAGTGTATATATGATATGTATTATATTATTTTTTGACATGGGTATGCTCTTTACTTATATATTTTTATTTTTATTTTTCTTCCTCGATGTTCTCTCCTCTCATTAAATAATAATACTCACACTCTTCACACCAAATTGACTTTCCTTTTTAAAAAACGCTTCCGCGCTTTGCATACACTCGATGTTTTATTAATATTTTTTTAATTATTATCGTTTGCCATTTTATACGACTCTTATCATCCGTTTCGATGTGTATGGTCTCTCATTCAGATAAACTCGCTCCTCCAACTTTCTCCCCTCCCGACATTCATATCGCATGCCCGCCCAAGCTCACTTTGAACCATTACGACAGCGTCGAAAGTACTACCCCCGAAATAAACTTCGAGGGCATCCCTGAATCATCGACTAACGAACTACCACTATCCGCCATCTCTTTCAAAACCTCTCGCGCCCCCTCCCAGCTCAAACCGGAGACTTGGGACAACGCCTCGGCCACTAACGAACTCCCCCTGTCCTCTCCCGTGTTCGCTCGACACTCCATGGCGGCACCCGAGTCCGGCAACAGCTCTCCCCGCGGAGAGGGCCTGTGGAAGGCCGCGTCGGACTCGGATCTGCCGTCCCCGTCACTAACCGTCCGTCCAGAGCGCCCCCTCGTGTGTGCCCCCCCGCTGGCGTGTGCCCTCCCCCTCACGTGTGCCCCCACCCCTCCAGAGCCGGCGGCCCGGCGCCAGCGGCACAGCATCGCGGGGCAGATGAGCTATTTCAAAATGCTGGGGTTCGGGTTGGGCGGCGCGTACGGCCGCAAGCTCGGCGCGGGAGGAGGCGGCTCCGCCAGCTCGCTCTTCAGCACGGCCGTCATCAGCGGCAGCTCCTCCGCCCCAAATCTGCGGGACATGATCCCCAGCACGGCATCTGCCTCCAGTGAGTATGCCCCTAGTTTTTTTTAATTAATGATTTATTAAGATGCAAATATAAGAAGTGAAAGCAGTGCGAATCAAAGTGTTATGAACAAAATAAGGAGAGAGTCATCGAGATGATTTGGACACATGGAAATAATTTGTGTAGAAAATCTGCGTGTGATAGAATGTCAAATGGAAATATAAGAAGTGAATGCAGTGCGAATGAAAGTGTTATGAACAAAATAATGAATGGAACATTATGATGGTTTAAATACATGGAAAGAATGGTAAAGAAAGTATATGATAACGATATAAATGGAACAGAAATGGAGGAAGACTGAGGAAAACGAGGCACGATCTAATCAATCAAATATATGTTGGCCACATGAGGAGTCGGTGAAATTGACTTAGGTGCAAAACCTGATATATGAATGTTGAGGAATCGAGAGAAATATTTCAGGAAAGAACATTCTTTCTGCCTTCCTAATCGAGGAGACGGTGTGGTGGTTTGTTGGGAAGTTTGTTGAAGATTTATTAAAAGGTTTAATCTTGATCTTTTGCGGATAATATTAATATATTTTGAAGGATTAGGGATTGTTCAGTTTACTTTAATATTGAATGGGTGATTCAGCGCTGGAAGGTTTCGGGGGTGTGCCTCCTATCAGACCACTGGAGACGCTGCACAATGCGCTGTCGCTGAAGCAGCTTGACGCCTTTCTGGAGCAGATGACCAGCGTCCCTCTGTTCCGCACTCCGGCCTCCTCGCCGCCCAAGCACCCCTCCACTCCGCTGCCTTCCCAGCTCAGGAAAAGGCCATCGCCCACCAACAGTAAGTTTCATATAAGTATTCATAAGGCTATACACAAACTGAGTTTTGTGAAACCAGTTGAGTTTGGTGAAACCAGTCACAAGTAAAACCAGTTGGCGCTCCTTACTAAAAAATAAAATGGTTTTATACAAAGTGATTTAAAAAAAATGTTATTTTTAGGCATTATCAAATGTTTGATAATACATTAGAAGGGCAAAACACATCATTCCATAAAAAACTTAATTAAACTACTAAAAGACAGACATTTTCATTTATATTAATTACCGAATTATAGTCATTAACATTGTACCTTTTTCCTGATATAAATCCTTTTTTCTTTCTTTTTTTTTTAGACCTTTGGTCTGTTCCTGTAGTCAGGTTGTCCTCTCTTGGGAAGTTGACTCCCAGCTATCCCTCCATCTCTTTTGCAGTCTTCCCGGGGGGACGGTACCTAACAGTAATCTGATGCACCACAAAGTGTGAGATTCTGGAGGGATCCATCCTCTGCACGTGGACATTTCAGTATCTTCTGCGTTGTCTGCTCCATCTTACAATATCTTCCACCTTGCAGATTTCGCGGATAACTGTGTTTCTCACCCTATCTTGAAGAGTCTTTTCTGCTATTGTCCTCAGCGTCCGCATCTCTGCCACCCGCACTTTAACCTTTGTTCTTGTGGTATCCACGCTGGTCTCAATGCTATATGTCAGTATAGGCCTTATGCAGGTTTCGTATATTCTTACCTGCCTGATATAAATATAAAACATAATATATAACATATTATGTTTTTGCGATCGAAGTGTGCGCGGGAGATGCCTATTGGTGGCGATGAGGTTCGCAACCCATCACACGGCGTCTCCCGCGGGGCGAAAAGAGAAGGATGGAGTGCCGCATCAGTAAAAGTGTGACAGTCCATTCTTTCTGCCTACCCTTTCGGAGAGACGGCGTGATGGTTATTTAGTTAGTTAGTTAGTTTATGTTTTTAACTCCATAGATAAAGGGTGAATTTATCACCGTAAAGCAAGTGGTCTTCTTCGTATCAATGACAAGTATCATTGGGATTGTCCTAAAAGGGCCTCATCCCTTGTATATCTCTTGTCAATGTGGTGGAAGGTTTGGCCGACTTTGTGTCATTTCCAGGGGCAATGGGTGTCATAGTAGTAACACCACGCGTGGAGGCACCTTCCTTGCCCCAAAAGCAAGTGGTTTTTGCTTTATGGTGCTACATTGGTTCAAGGGCTCATTTTTAATGCGTGTTGCACAGGTGCTGGTTGGAGTGGACCCCCGAGCCTGCTCTCCAGCTGTGGCCCGGCCAGTGCCGGTTCTTCAAGCGGTCCCTCCTCCCCGAACTGTCTCTCCGACTTCGGGGAGAGGGCGCCCAGCGACATGTCCGCCAGCCAGATCAGCACCGACGGGTAATGTATTCTTTCGTCAAATTCTCTCCGAGGGTAACACACCAGGGTGGGTTGAATTACCTTCAAGATGCTTGTCTCGGCTGCTTTTCAGTCCAAAATGTGGTTATCCATGCTCCATCTAACCGATCTAACATTAGCTATCCAGCTCTCCTTTGTCCTTCTAGATCTCCATTGTGTGACTGGCTTCATTTGCAGTATAAAAAAAATATCTCAAACTGTGACTGACTATGTTTGCAGCTCAGACAGATAGTCCTAGTTCATCGTAATAATACATACAATTTAGTAGTTAGTAACTAAAGTTTCCGGGCAACATCTTAAAGTCGAACATGCCACAAAATTTAAAAACCAAAGTGCTGGAGCAATGTGTGTTATCTGTGGATGCGAAACATGGATGTTAACTACAGAAGCAATGCACAAAATCAAAGTTGCACAACGGGTCATGGAAAGATCCATGTTGGGTATCTCGCTTAGAGACCATATACCCAACGTGAACCGATATAGGGATACGCATTGCAAGGATAAAGTGGCAATGGGCTGAGCATGTGTGTCGACGGGATGATGGAAGATGGAGCCAGAGGGTTACTGAATGGAGGCCAAGGTTGGGCCGAATAAATGTCGGGAGAAGAGTGGAGCGAAAACATGGATAGCGGGAAGGACCTGGAGAACAATAGCAAGAGACCGAGAGGGATGGCATGGGGGTGGAGAGGTTTACATCCAGCAGGAATGGATACAAGCTGACGAACTAAAGTTTAACAGGACAGACAGATATGAAAGCAGATGCAGGAGGTCTACGTCCAGGAATGGACGGATATAGGCAGTTTGACATTCAAATATTAGCTGTAAATATAGTTTGCTGCAGTTCTAAATCTTTTTTTCGTCCTGCAAATGTAGCCAGTCGCACTATGGGGGTTAAAAGAGATGCTTATAGTTTTACTAGATAGTAATGTTTTGTCTTGTCAAAACAAAGTTTTTTTCTTATTTCGTTCATAAATGTTTGTTTCCCAGAAAGTTGGTAAAACATTGTGGTACCTGTATGGATCATTCAGTTGTAAATCTACAGTAATGTCTAGATGATGTGTGAACAGTCTTTTGTTACATATTGTCAGTTAAAAAGGGTCCTAATTACTGCATATTCTGATTGTGTTAATGAAGATATTACTCATCCGTGTTTTAATTTTGTAACTGTTTGATTCCTTGTGTCCATATGAATTCTCATTATAGTGTTAATATTTTTATTTTTGTTTCTAATATACATGTTTGTATTTGTATTTTTTGGAAGGCATTTTTAACCATTTTTCTACCATAAGAGAGACATCTTAGTGGTATTTGTATATTAGGTTGTTCGGACATCTTAGTGGTACTTGTATATTAGGTTGTTCGGACATCTTAGTGGTACTTGTATATTAGGTTGTTCGAACATCTTAGTGGTACTTGTATATAAGGTTGTCCGGACATCTTAGCAGTACTTGTGTATTAGGTTGTCCAGACATATTAGTGGTACTTGTATATTAGGTTGTCCGGACATCTTAGCAGTACTTGTGTATTAGGTTGTCAAGACATCTTAGTGGTACTTGAATATAAGGTTGTCCGGACATCTTAGTGGTACTTGTATATTAGGTTGTTTGGACATTTTAGTTGTACTTATATATTAAGAAATCTTACATTCGATCTTTTGGATTCAGTTTAAGTTCAGATCGGCACACACACAAACATGTATCCGACATGTCTTAAAACTTGTTTTTTTGTTTCTTGAACCATGATGTAAAATTCCATATTAAATAATGAAAATGTCTGTTTTCTAGTTTTATTATATTTTATAAAAATGACATGTTTCACCTTGCTAAGGCATTATAAAATCTGCCATTTCATTCGTGTCATTCCCACAAAATATAATAAAACTTAAAAAAAACAGACAGTTTCATTTGTATTAGTTTTCTTAAAACATTTTAAATTACAGTAAAATTAATAACCGATTCATATTGTTTAAAAAAAAAGGTTTCACAACAGTTTATTATCTTACCGATCGCGAATATCAGATTGAGCGTTCATTTTTAGATTTTTAGTTTTAAATTTGTCAATGACAACGCAACGCCCTTGAGGTGATTACATAAAAAAACTATTATTATTATTCTACGATTCTTATCCATCAGACATTTTTAAAAAAATCCGTATTTGTATTGTGTAATAAGTCATCATTTGTAAAACTTCATTAATCTATAAAAATATGTTTGTACCTGTTGGTAGACAAGAGCTGTGTACTGTGCCCATGATGTGTGTGTAGGTAGGAAATATTAGCCCGCCTAGTCGCCCTAACCCGTCCTAACACCAGTCGCTCGCCGTGTGTTCTGCCTTGTAGGTACGGGGCGCTGGGCTTGCCGTCCTTGTCGCACATGTTCCCGGAGCTGGACCAGGACTTGGGCTCCGTGGGGGCGGAGCTGGATGCTGATCTATACCCGGCCTTCGGCTCACAGTCCCACGGTCTCATGTCTAGTGTCACAGGTATCATCTCTACATACATGCATGTTCCAAATATCTCCTCGGGTTGTACTTTGTATATGGTAATCAGAAATAAATAATGTGGATGTTTTTTTTTTTAAATATGTATATATTTTTTTCCTCCGGCGCTATAACCCTTGGTAGGTCTCACCCTCCTCCAAGAAACAATATTTTTTTAGTGTTTGTAACGTTGGTTGTTTTACGAGGTTAGGTTGTTGACCTAACGCCCAACCCCCTTACTAGGAGGACCAGGGTTTTTCTGTATGGGTGTTCCTTCCCTTAGCTGGGAGTGGCCGGTTTTGGGGCGCCGATTCGCCATTCGCCCTCTCTCTGTTACCTGTGGCATATCAACATATGAGTACGTCCAATATGCCATACCCAGGGTTTGCGGGATCATAAAGATCACACGTGGACGCCAGAGATAGTAGTGTAGCTGATGTTATGCAACTATGTTTATAATGGTGTTTCATGGCATTTTCTGGTACACATACCTTCCAGCACGGTATGTCCTCCTACGGCCCTAACCATCCATTCAACCCCCCCTTTTTAAATATAATATTTCAAAATTGTTTTATACTTTTTAAATTTAATCCCATCTTCTAAATATTAAATTGAATTTTAACTGCCATACCTTCAGGTAACTTTCCGAGAAACACGCAAAAGAAAAAAATCAGTTTTTTTTATTAATTAAATTTAATTACATATTGATAAAAAAAAATTAATTACGATACGTCAAATACTCGACTGCACAATTCACCTGCCCCTTGTAAAACTATAATACTTGTGAAGACTTGTACTCAAGTGTTGTTGGCACACGCGCGTATCCCTAACGGTTTGTATATTTTAGGTACATTATTTTTCTCAAGCGCGTACGTGGCCACCTTCGTGGCAGAGTGGTAAGAGCTTTGACTTCCATACCGAAGGTCCCGGGTTCGATTCCCGGCGATGGCAGTGTGATTGTCACACTGTCTTTGATCTGGTGTAGAATTCACGTGACAATAAAATGGCGATAGATTGGCTACCTATCACATGTCATGAGAATCATCAATATAATACATGTCACATGACAATTTAAATTCTTCATACGAAAACAAAAAAGCAGATTAAAGTCTACTTTTGTTTTGATAAAAAAACGTGAGATAAAAGAGGGAGATTTTTATTTCCTCTCACTGTTAGTCGCTTGTTATTCAAAACTAATTGTTTCACGTAGACATTCCCAAGAGCTCTAGGAGAACTCTAAAAGTATAAAATATATTGTCAGAGATATTCTTCTTCTGCTTCAAGTGCCCTGTCGGGTCCCCCCAATGTTGGCGATCACCTCGGCGAACCTGTCCGTGTACTGCGCCGCTCGGAACAGCTCTTCCACACTTCGGATGCTGGTCCACTCCCTCACGTTTCGCAGCCAGGACATTTGTCTCCTTCCGGGCCCTTAGCGTCCCTCAATTTTCTCCTCCAATATCAGTTGAAGAAGGTGGTACTTTTCTCCACGCAGTATATGGCCCAGACGTGTGAGATCTTTCGAACCTTGATAGTTGATAACAATTCCCTGTCAACTCTAGCTCACCTCAGGACTTGGGTATTGGTAACCATGTCTGTCCAGGGAACTCTGAGCATTCGGCGATGGAGCCACATTTCAAATGCTTCCAGTCTGTTCATTGGATTAACTTTCAAGGTCCAAGTTTCACACCCGTACAATCAAACATATTAGGAATATTTATATTAATTTCATGGAATGCACAAAAGGAACTTAATACTTATTGTGCGATCGAACAAGCTGCGACAGTAACAGAAGTGCAGCGTGTATATGTTCCTCAGGTCTTGGGCTGATGGGATTGCGCAGCACTAGCGGAGACATCACCCCCGTGTCCACCAGCTCCGAGTGGGAGTTTAATACCAACGAGGCCACTATCGGCTCCACTACAGACCACGATATTACTGTAAGAATTTTACTTTACCTTAATATTATTCAATATTACTTACAATTCATTTGTTCATTTTTGCTGTGATCAAATTAAACCCCGATAATTATAAAATTTATCTTTGAATCAAGACGACCTTCGTGGCAGAGTTGGAAAGAGCCATGACTACCACACCAAAGGTCCCGAGTCGATTCCCGCCGATGGCAGTGTGATTGTTCGTTACACTGACTTTGGTCTGGTGAAGAATTTGAAAATCAATATAGCTTAAATCAAATTATGTGTAGTAATTGGGTTCAAACGACCTGTTGTATATATAAAAAGTGCTTATCACGTATGAAAAATCAACATCATTCCCTATTTTAAAATACCTTTTAATTATTCACATGGTACCAAAATTAATGTTAGCTAAATGAAATTAGAAGTTTATTAATTTGTCTGTAGGGAGCAGAAGAAGAGGAAGAAGAAGAGACAACCATCTCGGCTGAGACAAGCTTCACAGCTGGTGACCAGGACATGACCATGTCCAGCTCCTCCATCAATAATGACCCTTTCAGGACTACCTTCAAGCCCGTAGCTCTCCCTCCCGGAAAGCTAATCAAAAATGACCTCTCCGAACTTTCGTCTGGGGAACAAAAGAACCTTTTATGGAATTATGAAAAAGACCTGTGTGACAACATGGCCACCAAACACCTGAGTCCTATTTGCGTAAAGCCCACACCTCTTCGAAAGGTTAATAACGATGCTAGTTCCACGGAGATGTTCTCCTCTCCGCAGGATTCTGGCGGTGATCCAAATGTTTCCCCATCAGATGCGCTTGCAACTAAAGAATGTTTCATCGAACCACTTAAAATAGCTCGAACATCAAAAAGTTTTCACGGTAAAACTCAGAGTTCAAATGTTACTCTAGGATTTAGAAGGGCAAGCGAGGGGTTACCCATCAGCACGTCAGGAACATTAGTGGATGTGGATAAATCATTGCAAGCTGCAAAGACTGGAATCAGTCCATCCAATGTAATTAAATCTTCTCAGGAGAATATAGGTTCAGGCGCCAGTCCAAAGAAGACATCCAGTCGGTTCACAACTACTCCTGTGAGTGAGGCGGCCTTCATGCTGAAGCCCTCCTCTAGTTCTACCGACGGCTTCAGCAGTCCCAAGGTGACTGTGTCTACCGACACGGTGGTCACGCAGGGATTTAAAATCAACACCGACACCAAGTTGTAGCACTTATGAAGGCATCCCATCCTCCGCACACTGATCTGTGATTGTTGAACTAGTAGGTAATATAACTTACCCTAATGTAGAAGATAGATTTACAAGGGCCGTTGCCTTCCCCGTTGATGTGTTTATCTAGTTGACGGGCTTCAGTTGCCATATCATGTGTGTATACACACTGCTCTGCCTTATTAACTTAATTGCAGTTATAACGTAGGTACAAATAATATATAGGTAAGTACAAATTAGTAGGATACATATACTTTTTTTTTCTTCTAACATTCTTGAATCTTTTTCTTATAAATGTAAAAAAAATCTAGCCCACCGTGCTGATTATTCTACATTAAACATAAATATTAAATTATAAATAAATTATATGTTGCTTTTTCTGTCTAATATTTTGTCTTTCTAAAAAAATGTTTTTGCGCTGGGAAGTTATTTCCACGATAGGTGCTTGTATTTTTTTAATTCTCGAATTTTAATTTAAAATAGTTTCCATTACTTAAAAAAACTGTGAGTGGTTCCGTCGATACTTCCGACAATATTTATTTTTAGGATTTTTATTTTTGCTAATATTTCCGCGGACCTGGTCTTTGGTTATCATGCCAATAAAGATTTTTTGTAACTAATCGGAAGCTCTAATATCCGATGTGCTGACTAACTAGCCTCGATTATATTTTTAACAATACAGTAAAACCTCGATATAACGGACCTCTATTGAACGAACTTTGGACATAACGGACAAAAAATCCGGTCAAATGTAAAAAAATTAAAAATGTCCTGTTAATATTATTCATGCTTAAATTCAAGTGTCGCCACATGTGAACAATTTTTAGCGGCCATGATAATATGTCATACGTTTAGCACTAGAATTTCAAACACAATGCCGAGACATTGACTATTCGTCAGATAACGAAATTCAACAATATTATACATATTTTCGTAATTTTAGAGTGTTGATTATAAAAAAAACAGCAAATTTCAATAGTGCAAACAAAACTCGATTCATTTCCGCGCGTCGATATCAAACAGCAACGTGTCACTTCACGACGAGTGTCCAAAGGACAATAAATAGAATTTTGTTTGTGTTTTCTATTTTTTATTTATATCTAAATACAGTGTACATGTTTAAAAAAAAGTTATTTCTTTTAATTTTAAACCTATTTTTATATAACAGACTTTCGGCTTTAACGGATACCCCCTCCCCCCAATTAGTCCGTTATATGGAGGTGTTATGTACTTATACACTTGTGACTTTTTTAATACACAATTAAAACATGTGTATTTTTTCTATTCTATCTTATACTTTTTTCAATCACCGATTTGGTCTGTTTTGAATATTTTTTGTTCCATAGCGTAAGTGTGTGAATTTAAAATGTATACTAAAAGATCTATCTTGCGTGCATTATAAGTTGACAATATAGTAGTGTGTATAATATCTAACTATGTGAATTTGGTTAGGCTGTGAAAAATCTCATGTTTTAGTTGTATTGTTCACACTGAAGTGGTACTATGTACTTTAAAAATTTCAATCTTAATCTTATGTTCTATAGACAATGTTTTCTATGAAATATATATGAATAATACAAGACTTTTGTTTATTTCTTTTTTTCAAATTTTACAATGTATTTAGAGTGATGCGGGTGGAATATCTTAATATTGAGGATGAATAATATCAAGCATATAAAAAAATTTGAAATAACAGGTAAGTTGTCAGATATATAACGAATATTACATTACATACTTGCCATGAACCTCTCCTTGATTTGCTATGAAATTTAAGTATGACTTGGTACCCACAATCTTCCTAAATTAGCTTGTGTTTTGAGCATTGCCTGCGATGTGCTCAATTTTGAATTAAGCTGAGGCATCATTTAAAACCATGGATTTGTATGTTTTAATAGGCTTTACTGCTTTTATGTTGTGTATAAAAATAATAAGAAATCTTCTTCGGGCATGTGTGTGTATACAAATAGCTATTGCACCCGGCGCCCCTGGAAATGGCACAAAGTAGGCCAAACCTTCCACCACAATAGCAAGAGAAAGAGAAGAGATTGGCCGCTTAACCCCTGCTATATATAAAGCTTTTTTGCTTTCGATACAAAGGACTTTGGACTTGGATCTTCTCACGTTCAGTTCTAATGGCTATTCCTCTTACGTCTGTAGGAAACATTGTTGGAATGTGATTTGTGATATGAAGAATAAGATAAAAAAAAATCACATTGGTGGGTAAGTTCCGCAGGATTATTCATTCACGGAATGAAATTTTATTGTGATATTTTTTATCTCTTGAATCCCATAAACACTTGTTTTCTTTATAAAGGCGCACTAAATTACGAAGAACCCCATATTTTTCTCACGAGCCCACGAGGCAAACATCCCTAGCAATGAGCCGCTCTTTGAGCATCGCACTTTAATGACACCAAGCTGGATGGCCATGGCACGAGTATCGTGGCACAATAAGGCAAACTAGGGATGGGCAAAATGAATCACTTAAAGGATCTGAGCTGAACGGTTCCGCTCAGCAAAGTGAGCCGACTCTTTTTAATGATTCATGGTTCACCATTTTGATTCGTTTGTTAAAAATGAATTTCTGCAAAGTTTGAAATTATTGGTGACCTTTTTTTTTTTTTTGCTCATCGACCTAAAAAGTTGATTCCGTCGACTGAAAATATTTATTGGTGACCTTTTTTTTTTTGCTCGTCGGCTAAAATAAAAGGTCACCGGGATAAATTTTTTATCAATGCTCTAAAAAAAAAAAAAATAGGTCGCTAATAATTTTTTTCAGTCGCTGGAATCAACTTTTTAGGTCGATGAGCAAAAAAAATTTCCGTCCCCAATTTTTCGACAAACGACTCGATGGGAAACCATGAATTATTAAGAAGAGTCAGCTCACTTTGCTGAGCGGAACCGTTCAGCTCAGATCCCTTAAAGAGCTCACTAAAAAGAGTTGACTCTTTTGCAATAATTTATGATTCACCCAGCGGATCATTGAGCTGCCGCTCTTTTTTTATGGATCATCGCTCACCCACTCACCAAAGTGAGTCGACTCGTGATCGGATCGCACATCCCTAAGGCAAACACGTCTCCACAATGTGGATACCGGACTTGAGATTTAGCAAAATTTACGTATGTTGTGAAGTTTTTATATTAACAATAAGTCAAGGACACGTGACCAAAGACCTCTCCGCAGGTGACAGGTAGAGGCAATTGTCTTTTCCAAATACAGATTCAATAACTAACCCGTGGTGATGGCGATTGAAATAATGAGTATATCGGATTTACAAACATTTTATTTTTAAAGTAACATAATTACACCGTAAATTTAAAGACTAGGCTTTACAGTCAAACTTAAAATAGGAATCTGACATCATTTTTAAATTTCCATTAAGAAATTTACGTTTGGGAATGGATATAAAGCAAAGAGATATCATTATATTCAGGGACATCTTACGACTTTTATAAGAAAGGATGCAAAGTTAATCACACTAAATACATTTATTTTTTTATAAAACAAGAATATACATTTTTGGCATTTTATTACAATATTATTTTATGAAATGCGAGATTCAAAAATACACTATGCGAGATGCATGTTCTTTTTTTAAAAGTAGATTCAAGCAACACATAAAACAACAGCAAAATTAAACTCAGGACCACGCACGACATCTATCATTTTGCAAGAAAAGAATAATAAGTATAAACATTTATATAAACTTTTTTTTTTCTTTCTAATATTGAAAAAAAAAAATTCTTGAAGTGTTATTATATTTTATACGATAACATATTAAGACGTGATAGGACATTATCAAATGCAAGCATGGTACACGTCCATCAAATATAATAAAGCTTCTAGAATATACATTTTCATCAATATTAATTACTTAATATAGAGTTTTACATTGTTCAAGAAAAAAAATCTAGTTCCTATTTATGCTGCCGAAGTTTGCTGCCAAGTAGAAATAATCTATACATGGCCAGTAAGTGGAATGGTTGAGTTTAATTTTAAAAAAGTACACAAAAATAAGCTTTAAGCAACAAGTTTAAATATTCCACACAGTAAAGGCCTTAGGAGTATTATACAAACTAACTCTAGTATCTTAGAATAGAATCCCACTCTACTACATTGCTGTCGGACACATTTCTAAAATGTTGAAATACAAGTTGTTTCATTATTACACCTCATAGAGGAAAACTATGACTATAGGTCTCATGCACCCATCAAGATCATGGCACATTCTAGTATTCGGGGTCCTATGTCCTTTTAAATACATGAAAACCGTACATATATATCATAGTTGTAAAAAAAAATAAAACAAAAAAACACTGGCAAATCATACAGCATCGAGTGTGATAATATAATTGAAGGCTGATTATTTCAAAGGTGCAAGTGGTTTAAACAAAACAGAGAAAAATATCAAAAACTGTTTATTGTTCCAAATGTCATCTTTAGGGTGTTATTTGAACTATACTATATATTATTCAATTACTTTGGACAGTTATTGGCCTTTATGCTTAACACCAATTGGGATCAAAAACTCGTTTTAAACTTTTTTGATACTTGGCATTTTTGTAATGTTCAGCCCTCAATTCATGTAACCTTTTCTACCCCAGCTTCCTCCATGGGTAACACCACAAATTTTAAGTGAAGATTTAAAATCACATTTGTTTTATTTTTAACCAATGAATATCATTTATGCATGTAAACCAATGTGAACATAAGTCTGAATATTGTTATATTTTCGGTTATGTCATTTTCAGAGGAGACTGGGGCAGAATTACATTGTATAGGACGGAAGAGTGAGGGAGTGGTTTATTCAACTTTTGTCTGTTGGGGCTGCAGTATGTGTGAGATAGCCCCCGCAAGCTGGGCGAGGTGGGTACCAACCAGGTTGTGGCCGAGGAGGCCGGGCAGGAATGAGAGGTACAGCACCGTCATGTAGGTCAGCAGCAGGTTGCTAGTGGTGCTCCCGATCCAGGCCAAGCTGCTCAGAGACGCAATCAAGATGGCGTAGTACTGTGAACATTACAACAAAAATATGAAAAAAAAATATATAAATGTATTTCATAAACGTACAAAATATTTTTTGTTCCCAGCACCGACCGACCCTTCTTTCCATGTCTTTCTCCATTTTTCCACCTCTTGTATCTTCTTCTTCTTCAGCCTGTATTGACCGTCCACTCCTGGGCGTAGGCCTCCTCTCGCATTTTCCATTCTCTTCTATTCTGAGCGATCCGCATCCAGGCACTTCCCGCACTTCTCTGGACATCGTCGCGCCAACGCAACTGTGGGTGCCCAACTCCACGCTTTGCCGTTCTTGGCCACCAGCACAGCAGTCGCCTTGTCCACTTTTCATCTGGATCGCGAGCGACATCCATCGCCACTTGAGGGTTGCGGTCATCTTGATAACATCGGAAACCTTTGTCCTGACTCTTATGTCCTCATTTCTGAGTCTGTCCCGTAAACTGATACCCAACATGGCCCTCTCCATTGCTCTCTGAGTGACTCTTAGCTTGTTGGCACTTTTTGACTTTTTTTTTCTCTTGTATGCTTCCCAGATAATTAAATTCGGTAACTCACTCCAGTTTCTCACCGTTCGTACCTATGATAGGTGATGTAAATTTTGAAGGACTGATAAATTTCCACTGCCAGCTACATTGAGTACCTGTCATTGTCAATATACATAATGGAAATAGCGGTCATTATACTCTGATGGGTTAATAGAATGTGTAGGAGTTCATTGAATTGTGTCTATTATGCAGTACCAAGAGGAAGTGAGGACAAGTAGTACAAAGGTCAGCATAACAATGTTATCTTGTGACCTCGCCCTGCTCTCTCCTCTCTGGGGATCGGTCAGATACTTCTCCTGTCCGTATTTTGCCCCACAAACACTTATGACCAAGGAATTTTATTTTATTATTATTCTTTTTTTTATTGTATACAACAGGTAGTTTGAACTGTATACATTATTTTTTTTAAATATTATATTGATTCTCGTGACATGTGATAGGTAGCACGTGAATTCTAAACCAGACCAAAGACAGTGTGTCAATCACACTCCCATCTTCAGGAATCGAATCAGAGACATTCGGTATAGCAGTCAAAGCACTTATCACTCTGCCACGAAAGTCATTTAATGCCCGAAATTAATATATTCATAGCCTAAGCCAGGGATGGCGTACCTTTTTCACAAGTGGGTCAAATTTATATTTAAAAAAAAGCGCTGGCTAGGGTTTTCATAAAAATGAAAATCGTGACACGATTTTATTTAGAAAGGAGTAGATGGCGACATTTTTTTTTAGCCCATAAGCGACTTCTGGCCGGTAGAATTCGGCAGCGATCAAATTGATTTTCCGGACTGCTGCCCGGAAGTCGCTGATGACTTTAAAAAAATATCCCTGAAAACGACCCAGAATTCGGTATGGAATTTCTAGCGCGGGTCACGTAATTTCTACTCCGGGACCATCGTTCGCCATCCCTGGCCTAAGCTATACAGTAGTCTCTCTTTATAACGATTCTCCCTATAATGATAATCTCTCTTTTACGATGAAATTAACGAAGGTAGTTTGGTTTTGGTAGTATTTATTCTATTTGTTCTTTCTCTATACTGATTTAAATCAATTTTATTAGAATTTATTTTACACAATATGAGCAGAAAATAGTTCATTATAATGAAGAAGGAATCGGGTCGTATCCAGGCTCGGACCCATGTCCCGTGGATCAGGAGCCAAGCGTTCTCTCCCCTAGACCACCACCTGTTCTCTCTTTATAATGATGGTATTTCAGTCGTTCAAGTGTCTTCTGTCTTGATTTTAAAGCGGGTAGGATGCCAGCACTACCTGAGTAGGTAGGGTATTGCATATTTTTTTTCCTGTTTAACGAATGTCTAGCAACCCCCATCTATTATATTATTGTCTGAAGTTGCAGAAACCTCAGCGAAGATTTGGATCATTCCATGCTGCAGTGGTTTCAACAGCAGTGTTTAAATCATATCTCAAAAATCTGGACCTCTGGTTGAAAGAAAAGCAGATATTTTTGCATCGCAGCTTGGCATTGCTGACTTTAAAGCGTCTGAGGATTGGCTGAACAAATGAGAGGTCCGTGATGTTAACAGAAACATCTCGGATGGCTGTCTGAAGATGAAGGCACGATATTAAGAGGAAGATATCTTTAATGCAGACGAAACGGGACTCTTTTATAAGATGATGCCAGGCAGAATTATAAAATTTAAAATGGAAAAGTGTATTGGCGGAAAGTTGTCAAAGGAACAAATTACAAACTGATAGCTAACATGACAGGTTCAGCGAAGAGGAAATTGCTAGTGATCGGCAGGTCCAAAAATCCATATTGTTTTTAAAAACATCAAACATCTCTCTGTCAATTTATTATTATTATTTTGATGACTTATATTTTAAGTGCGCTGTTTTGTAAAATCAATTACTCTAAGGGTGCACTAGGAAATGACTGACCAAAGAGTGCAGTCTTTAGAAGTTTCTTAAGTTTAACGTCACTATACTATTCCACGCCAACACTGACAGCACAATCATAGAAAATGGTTTTTTGGCTCCGATTGGAATTGTTATTGTTGACAATTACAAAGCAAACAAGCGTGATTGAAAGGCGTTATTTCATCAAATATTGTTCTCTCTATATAACTATCTAAATTAAATTAACGTAAGTCCCGGATGGACAAGGAGCAGGCTTAGACAGTGCAGCGAGACTGACGAAAGGGCGTCGCTGCGTCCTATAACAGTCTCGGGTGGTGGTGGGAACCTTATATATATATAACTATCTCTCTCTATAACGATGACAATGCCCAGCTCCCTGGGTATCATTATAAAAAGAGACTACTGAATTTTGATTTGTCTATAAAAAGGATGAAATATCATTAAAAATAATAGAAAGTCGTAGAAGTAAGTGAAGGCGAATACAGAAGAAAATAATTATCAACTTTTAAAAATATTGTGCAATCATCTTACAACGAAGACAAAAATATTATCTTCATTATGGTTTAATGAAAGCAAGCAGAAAAAATTAAATGAATAAAGCATTAATCAACATTTAGAAGTATTTTTTTGTTGGAAGATGGAAGATTTCAGATGATCTGCACGGTTATAGATTAAAATAACAATTTTAATATGTTCTGTGGCATCTAATCAATTCCACGGTAAATAAGCACAAACTCATCAACACTATTCTATTGCTTCATACTGTACATACAACTGAACGCAATTAATATAATAGTACTTACCGTGCGCGGTCTTGTTTCCCTCATTTTATAGAAGGACTCCGTTGTGTAAAAGATCCAGTTGTAATAAATGACCAAGCTTTTGCAGATCTCTTCAAACAACTTTTCCTTGTTCTTGTTCCATGAATCGGATGCATAAAAATGGGAGATCAGCACGGGGACGAAGTAGTCCAACAAGGTTATAATCATGCCAGCCGAAGCGATGAGCGTGAATATCGGTGGGTCGATCAGCCAAACCAGAAAGAATACGCTGCTGATAGCGCCGAATATTATACCTGGATACCATTGCTTGTCCCACATAACCACCGAATGAACTGGTAAAATCACTTCGCGCCATCCTTCCAGTTTTCTCTTTAGCGCCCTAACTTGCTTTTCCTAAAAAACGAAACTCATCGAGATCAATAATGTATATTGAGGAAATAAAAATCTGAAGTATGCGGAATAGCAGAAATAAATATTTAATTGCACAAATATTTACTTGATCGTTGATTTGAGTGTCTGCCATATTCACATCAAAAATTGACAAAGAATCTTGATACAGCGATGAAAACAAAAGGAACGAACGCCTTTTTTCAAATGACAGTTGACGAGCGTTGCCAGTGCGTAGAAGCCATAGATTACTTTCGAGTACAGATTGGCAACTTTTGCAGAATGAACAGTACCTTTATTCCATAGACGATATTTATCGATGGGGCCTGAATAAAAAACAACGAGGGCAACTGAAAAACCAGCAAACAGAGAAATTAAAAGGTAAAATCTGTATTCAAATGATCAATTATAATCGTAATAGGCATGGCTATTAAATGTTTCTGGTATTTAACAGAAAAGATAATGGATGACTGACGAAAATGTGCTTACTTATAAGTATTCTTATCAACCGTCTGTCGTTCCCTACTGAACGGAGGCTTCTTCCAAAGCACGCCAATGTGTCCGTCTTTTCCGTCACCACTCTCATCCATCTACGTCCAGTATTATTTAAATTATAATCGGTTTAGCCGGCAGGAGGACATCCAACTTTACGAAATTCTGTGCGAGGTTCCTACTCCAGAACCTGTCTTTGCAATCGACTGTTCTCCGACAAATTTAGCCAGCCCACCGAAATTTCAGCCGGCCTATCCTTAGAAACACCTCGGTTTGCCGAATAAATTCATTTCGAATTTTGTTCCTCAAGATTTCAACCAAGCATGGCTTGCTGGGCGACATGGATCTTGTCCAGGTCGCCCAGCCACGTTCCACGTCTCGCCTCCAAAAGTCATGACTGGCAAAACGCACTGCTTGAATACTTCCGTGGCACGATCAAAATAATCAAATACTAAATGTTGGCCATGTGAGCACTCTTAGAAATCGACGCACACCTGCGACACAATGTAATGTTGAGGAAAATAGAGAAGTTTGTCAGGAAAGAACAATGTGGCGGTCCATTTTTCTGCTTACCCCTTTGAAGAGTCGGCGCGATGGTTAGTTAGCTAGATAATGGATGGATGTTTTAGAAACCAAATGTTTTTAAAAATTATAATATAAAATCTCAATATATGGTGATTGTAATTAATAACAAATTATAGAGTGAGGGAACATTAAACATTATAAATAAAGCCTTAACTTTAACTACTCATTGAATTGATATTATAGCAATGTTATCTGATATAATGATTTAGAAGATATATGTTATATTTTCAATTAAGAATTTTAAAAAGCAGTTACAATATTTATTTAAATTAATACATTAATATACAATTTTATTTATATATTTATTTCAACAAAATTTTGGGTTAATATTTTCAATAGTTATACGAATTATGGGAATATTTGTTTTAAATAAATGCTTCTATTTATTTGCTTTATTTTTGTAACATCAATCTTCAACAAGTTTTTCATGAAGAAATATGTCAAAGTAAATATTGTTATTAGGATATCCACTAAACACTTGATCTAAATTAGTAAAAATACCTGTGAACTATTGTATGTAAATGCAAAGATTAATTATATGACAAACACCCTAGTTCATTCTGATATAATATATTACATTATAATAACAAATATGTATCTCTGGACTGCAAAATTTTTACAAAATAATTTCAATGAGCTGATTTTTCTAACGCGAGTTAATTTAAAATGTCTCCTATCTTTCTTGTTAAACATTTACGCATAGTTAACTGTAGTTAATTATAATGAAGTACATGCGGATCTTAAGTAAGATGAACAAGGTATTTGGGCACATAAAGAATTAAACACAGGTTTACAATAATGTTTTTTTATTATATAATTTCTGCATTTCTCTGGTCAAAGTTAATTTCACAGGGAAGGCCTTTCCCCGCTGCTTTTCATGTAACCACTGTTTTCCTTTTGAATCCAATATTACTTTGGAAAATAAGGATGAACCCACAATGATATTTGTGATTTTGATAAACCTTTCGATTTCTAGAAGAAATGCTGAAAAACAAAACAAACTAAAAGTTATAAATTGTCTATGGTAAGTATACAAATTGGAAACTTAATACAGAAGTATCCAAGAAATGGAAAAAGTATATGGACCTTTGAACAAGTATTTACTCTGTATATATTTAAAATTGTGAAATTATAATGCTCACATTTTTTTCCAAAAAATAAATCATCTTTATTCTAGCGGAATCTTTTTACATTCATGGTACAATGAATAGGATTGAATTTTTTTATAAAGAGTTTGTGATTACATCACGAAAATGGTGCTTTTAAAAAAATATGTAATTGTTAACACATATTTGGCCAAATTTTCTACAATATGAAAATGAAGTAATAAACTGACAATATTATAAATAAAAATGTGTGCTATTGAATGAGAGGCAAGTTACCAATTTGTTTCCACCATTCTTCACTTTTTTTCATTCCTGACCCAAAGCTTGGATTACTTTGGTTGATGTTCATTTTATTTTTGTCAGATGTTGAACCCATCAAGAGGGAAATAATTGTACCAATGCCAAAAGATTTTGGCTGGAGACCGTGTATTCCTTTTAAAAATATTTCTACATCTTCAGACAGATCATAGAGGTAATCAGAATACGAATTTTTACTGCAAAAAAATAAATTATGTAAATATTCCACATCTGTACAGTTTATTTAAAAAGAAGTTAATAATAAAAGTAGGAATATCTTATATGAACATACTTAGAGCAATTATCACAGCAGTGTCCTTTAGCAGGGTAAAGTATGTCTGCATTTCTGTCAAAATGATTTCCGATGAATTTTCTTCTGCATGTTGTCAAGGAAACATATTTCTTCATGACTGAATTCCTTAAATCAGCGCTGTTATACATTAGTTGAGATTTAGTGTTGGCAACAGTAATATATCTAAAAAATCAAAACAATTTACATTAACAAATTATTATGTTAAATATAATATATATGTACAATATTTATTTTAAGTGAAAATAATCTGTCGACTGTAATGGACGTGTTTGAAAAAACTATGCTGAAAGATTATTTTCCTATTAGAGTTTTATAATTCAAACAAGAGTAAACTTGTTATTTAGTTAAATAAATGAATATTATTCTAATATAAAAAGAAGAGGTTCTAAAGTGAAATAAAAAAACAGATTTGTTTTTTCTCAAATACTGGAAAGATATCAATAATAATATATCAATTAATACCAAATTTGACTGAATTAAGAAATAAACATTATACTGACCTATGAGTTACAAAATCAGATAGGGAATAATACATCACACATAGAGCGGGCCGACCATCCCTGCCTGCCCTTCCCACCTCCTGGTAGTAGCCTTCCATACTTAGGGGGGTTCCGTAATGTATTACTATTCTAAACATACAATAATTAAAAAAATATATTTTATTTGTATTTTGATGGCCATACAGGTATTACAATTCTACATGAGTAATAGAGTAATTGAAAAAAAAAATAGAACATGTGTCATAGAAAAAATATACTAACTGCACATTTGAAAATATTATATTATTTGACCATAGACAGAAAATGTAAGCAAACTTATTATATAAAAAGCACACGGCTAATTCAAAAAACTAATTACTTCACTGTTATACTTTCTACAATCACAATTTTAATGCAGTATATGAAATATGATAAAAAATAAACAAGAAAAATGTTTTCTTTGATTACAAGGTCATAGTGCATCATGAATTCTTGCCAAATGGTCGTACGGTCGATAAGAATTTGTATTTTGAAGTTTTACAAAAATTTATAGAGAATATTTGAATAATAGGTTGACAACTCCTGGATGTTACATCATGATAATGCATTGGTCAAAGTTTCACTGCTTATTTGTCCATTATTTGGTAAAAAAAAAACAAGACAACAGTGCTGAAAGATATTGTAATTTAGCATCCTGTGATTCTCTCCGAAGACCAAAATTACATTGACAGGATAATGTTTTGACATCATAAATGAGATAAAAATAATATAAAACAAAAATTGCAGAAATCAGGTGTTTTGAATGCAAAAAAAAAATGGTGGCACAATATATCTGACACAAACTATTTTGAAGGAGACAAAACTGAAGTTAATAAATAAATAAATATTGTTTATTTTTTAATCAAATTTCTTTCTTAATGTTAAATGTATTAAAAATGTTCAGAAATACAATAATAATAAACATAGTGAATAGTTAATAGATAAATAAAATAGGAAAGAAGTTAAGATTTAAAAAGATCTACAGCTTACCTTACATCTAGTTTATTAATACCCATTCCAAAAGCTGTAGTAGCAACAATGATTTTTGTTTTACCACTCATAAAATCGTCCATTATGCTTTTGCGAATTGTGTTATCCAAGCCCGAGTGATAGGCACTACAAGATATACCCATTTCTAAAAGAAATACATAATAATATTAGATATTGCATTAAATAAGGAAAGAGAAAATTTGGATAATGCTATAGCTAGGCCAAAAATGTCAAGCCCATATAATTTATAAAAATAAAAAAATTTATGATTTGATCAGAATTTGAAAAGATTATAATATTTTTGAAAAGGGAGATTAATTTTTTGTACAATAGAGCACATTGATCGCCAATCAAATCAAGGTAATGTATATGAAAACATATATTTCACAAATGAGTAATATAAAAAGAGTTTTAAATAAGAAATAAAAGAGATATTACCATTCAAAAGCTTGGTCAATTTATCGGTAACCTTCTTCGTTAGACAGTAAATAATTATAGAGCCATCACCAATTTTAAACTTTTCCTTATCTTCATATAAAACATTTGAAATATCGCCATAAGGTTCTTTGCTCATAGCTCTTGTCATTAAATACAAATTAGTTCTATCGAATCCGGTGCAAACTTCTTGATGATCTCTAGAAAAAGAAACATATTTTAATAAAATTTGCACAACCGTGGTTGTTGCCCGGTGGTCCAACAGTCAAGGTTTAGGGTGAAAGTAGCATAAATGTGGTAAAAATAAGATCTCTTAGATAAATCTTTATATGAAAGTGACAAATGTAAATTAACGACCTTCACGTGACAATAAAATGGCGATAGATTAGCTACCAATCACATGTCATGAGAATTAATATTATAGCTACACCCTTTACATCAATTTGACTCACGCCATAATGATATAAAGGGCTACTCAGGGCGAGTGGAGAGGGATATTAAAAGAAGGGCTGGGGCAGTGCACAATGGTGTTCTTGAAGCGAAGCATGGAACTGGCAAAAGAAGGATGAAAGTAGAATAAATGCAGTAGAAATGAGATCTCTTAGACGAATGTGTGATGTGACACTCGACGACTGTGATGAATGAAAATATAAGAAGTGAATGCGGTGCGAACGATGGTGTTATGAACAAAATAATGAAAGGATCATTAAGATGGTTTGGACACATGGAAAGAAAGAATGATAAAAAAGTATATGTTAACGATGTAAATGGAATTAGAAAAAGACCGAGGAAAACGTGGCATTATCAAATAAATCAAATATTGAATGTCGGCCACGTGAGGAGTCAGAAAAATCGACGAGCGTGCATGACATGGTGTATGAATGTTGAGGAAGCGAAAGAAATGTCAGGAAAGAAAAGTGTGGCAGTCCATTATTCCTTACCACTTCGGAGAGACGGCGTGATGGTTAGTTAGTTTTAATTACATGTATGTCATTAGTTTCTCAACATAGTTGTGTTACATACCTCAAACCTAAGATACGAAGAATCCCGTATTTCTCTTCAATAGTGGCAGTTGAGGTTAGGGCTAAGACAGGAACAGAAGGCAACTTGAGCCTGAGCATAGCTAAATTCCCGTACGCAGGTCGGAAGTCTTGGCCCCAGTTAAGGATACAATGCGCCTCATCGATGGCCAAAAGGTTTATATTAATCTTAAAATGTAACCTCTCTATAAGATCTAAGCCTGAAATGTAAAATATTGTGTGTTCAACTCATATTTGATCATATTTAAAAAAAATATAATCAGGATTACGAAACACATAACTTTTTAAATATACAATTAAAGTAATTTATAATATAACAAATGTGTGGTAAATCTGCATATGATAGTGTCAAATGTAAATATAAAAAGTTTATGCAATGCAAATGAAAGTGTCATGAACAAAATAATGAAAGGGTCATGGATGGTTTGACAATATTCAAATGGATTATCTATAAATTAAGAGAAGAAGAAAAAATGTATTACCATAGTTAGATAAGGCATACTCTGGAGTGATATAAACAACTCGGTAGCAGCCCCTCAGCAGACGGTAGGCGACAGATCTATCTGGTTGGGCAGGTCCCAAAAAGCAAGCCGGAATATTCATTGCCTAAAACAACTCCAATTTTAGATTTCAAGTTTTAAAAGAGATACTACTTGCTTTCAACTAAGTACTGAACTAAGTTTAACAGAAAATAAATAAGCTTAATTCAGGAAGCACAAAAATTTCTATTAAAATTTAAAAAATCAGAAAATTCTATATTTAAAAAAGTTTAACACAATTCATATATTGAATCGTTCGACCTGTAATGCTTTGACTTGATCTTGCATGAGGGAGATTAATGGTGATATGACAACTGTTAATCCATTTGTGTATACGGCGGGAAACTGGTAACACAATGACTTCCCATATCCAGAGGGCATCATAACAAAGTTATCTCGTCCTTCTTCCAAAACTGAACTAATCACTTTCCACTGTGGTTGTTTAAAGTTTGAAATGCCAAAATTTGAACGCAAACATTGTAAATGCGTTGGTGTGGGATACGTTTCGGCTGTAAAACAATGTATACATTTAATAAAACAGAAAACACAAAATTGTTATATTTAATTGATAAAATTTTCAATTTATTACCTTGTACATATTCGATATGGTTATGAAATAAAGGTTGATCAGCTGCGGAATATTTTAACTGAAATTATAGTAATTGTTAGATATTAATAATGTAAACGATTGATTGAGAATACACTATATATAACAGATATTACCTTATTTAATGTAGAATATTTTGAAACACCATCGGTGCGATTGACAAAGTTTGGTAATACAATTTTCTCAGATGAAACTACAAGTTTCAAAGTGTTAATTGTCATTTTGCAAAACATTTCTAATCATTTTGTTACAAATAGCTTAAATATGTTTGAAGTACGATAATACAAATCGCGCTTAAAAGTAAAAATACATTCTGAAATATCACTTAACCTAACACTTATTCATCACAAAATCAACAAAGAGTGAAAAATGAAATTATCGTATCTCTGGAAATATTATTGACATTGTTGACAGTTAAATACAAATAATTAAAGTGGCGAAATATTTTTTGTCTATGATTATTCGTGGATCGCGCATGCGCACTTGCATGGGAAACGTCAAAATCCTGAAATTCGAAAACGTCTGCCGTGAGTTTTTGTATTGTTATTTTGACGGTTTTTTCCATTTTTCGATATGCTTTAATTTTGTATTTACTAGTTAAAACAGGAACATAGAGTTGCAACAATATATTTTAAAATAAAAAAAATTACACCGAAGGTCTTTTTTACTCTCTTTTTTTTAATACTAACTTTCTTATCCTATTTAAATAACGTCAACCGATTAAAACACGTTCGTCCACAAATAGTTGTGGACATAAATATATAGATATTTTCTAGACCAAGTTTCCATTAAAACTATTAGTCAAATATTTTAATATGATTGGAAAAATATTTTATATTAATACAACACTTGATCTATTTAAACAAATATGTTTCGGATGACTGACATTCTTTAAGATCATGAACCTTTTTAACATACAGTAAAACCTCTATATAACTGACCTCTATTTAACGAACTTCGGATATAACGGACAAAAAATACGGTAAAATGTAAAAATAAATTAAAAACGTCCTGTTAATATTATACATGCTTAAATTCAGGTGTCGCCGCATGTAAACAATTTTTAGCGGCCATGAT
The DNA here is from genome assembly GCA_022606425.2 of Lepidostoma basale. Lineage (NCBI taxonomy): Eukaryota > Metazoa > Arthropoda > Insecta > Trichoptera > Lepidostomatidae > Lepidostoma > Lepidostoma basale. The sequence continues at coordinate 1,338,123 of JAHDVF020001307.1, forward strand.
AATCACGTCATACGTCTAGCACTAGAATTTGAGACATAATGCCAAGGATGGAAGTGAAGATAGCGAAGAAGAAGAAACAACACTGCCAAAAATGAAGTTATAAGTGATAACATCACATCTCGACGATCTAATAACATTCATTGACTATTCACCAGATAACGAAGTTCAACTATTTTCGTAATTTTAGAGAGTTGAATATAAAAAAACAGCAAAATTCAAAAGTGCAAACAAAACTTGATTCCTTTTTCAAAGCAGGATTACCGAAAGCAAGCGTGTCGATATCAAACAGCAACGTCACTTCACGACGAGTGTCTGAAGACAATAAATATAATTTTGTTTGTGTTTTGTATTGTTTACTTGTGTACATATTTAAAAAAAGAGTATTTTGAATTATTTTAAACCTATTTTTATATAACGGACTTTCGACTTTAAGGGACACCCCATCCCTCTAATAAGTCCGTTATATCGAGGTTTTACCGTATTTTGAATTATTAAAAATGTTCACTCTGCCAGTGCTATATTGTTCATTCAAAATATGTTTAAATAAATAAAGTATTATAAATTAATTTTTCCCGAACATGTTTTAATACAAATTTACGGCAGAAAGCAAATGCAAATATTTTAAAATATCTAACCAATTGTTCATAATATATTTCCAGATGAGTTCTACTAGAAAAAGAGTAACAAAAACTGCACAGTCAGGAAGCGAAGAGGCGCCAAAGGCAAAAAGAGCCAAGTCTAATGCAACAGATGCAAGCAAAAATTGTTCTATTATTAATTTAATTGATAGTCCGGAACCTACCTCTACCGCAGGCACAAGATGTAGACAGAGAAAAACAATTCCTTTAAAAGATAGTGATGAAGACTCTAATGATTGTTTTATTTTGGACAATTCCTCCGAAGATTTTAATTCTGAGACTGATGGATGTGTATCATCTAAAACCACTAAACGTAAAACATTAAAAAAAAATCCGGTCTCTAAGGTAACTAAGAAGACTAAAACTAAAGCAGTTTTGAAGAAATCAAGTAAAGTTATAGATGAAGATGGACTATCTGATATCGACGACTTTGACGAAGAGAATTGTCAATTTTCTATGTGGAGTTCACCCATTGTTTTGTCTAATCTCTCCGGTGTTGGCTTAGATGTGGCAAATAATTTTATTCAGTTAATTGAAGATGAGAATACCCTCCCATTCATTGCTAGGTACCGGAGGTCCATGGTGGATAACATGACTCCTGAGAGGTGAGTTGTGATTGTAGTTTATTATGTTTATATCATAAATATATTAACAAATTAACGTTTTTACTAATTTTAGTGGTAAGTATCTAATTCATTTGTCTCAGCTTGCAGGATCTCTATGACTGCTACACTAGCGTATGTTCCTTGAAGAAAAAAGCACTAAAAATTTTGAACTCGCTTCGGAAGGGAGGTCAATTAACTGCAGATCTAGAAAAGGCCGTAATTTGTGCCAGAAGTTCAGCAGAACTGGATTTGTTGGTATGTTTATATTGCAATGCCTGTGCTAGTGCATCGAAGAAATTATCTTGAATGAATAATATCAGTTTTTTTTTATATAGTCCAAATTTTATTGAACTGGTTTAATAAATTCACTGAAGTTCTCACATTAACAAATGTGAAGGGTATTTTTTAGTGAAACATCACAAAAACTTCTAGAAAATTGACATTTTAATTATTAATATTAAGTTTTACATCATTGTTCAAGAAACAATGATTTAAAACTCCATATTATATGGCTTATTAAGGCGAAACATATCATTCTCTTAAAATATTATAATTCTTTCGGAAACGTATGTTTTCCTTAATATAAAATTGTTATGACGGTGTTTTATAACATTTCTCAAGCTATAATAAACAAAGAAAATTATCTTAACTATTAACTTTTTATATTTTGAAAATGTTTACAAAGATGCGAGTTTTTTTTCTAGTATGGACCTTTGAAAAAACGAAATGGAACATTGGCCGAGAGGGCTCGTGATCTGGGACTAGAAAGTGCGGCTTTGGCCATATTGAACGGGGAGTATGTCCACATTCCCTCGCTGTGTGACAGCCAGACCCAGGGACTTCAAACCCCCGAAGAAGTTGAACTCAACCTTGTTCACCTGCTGGCTGATATGGTTGATAAAGATTCACGTGTTTTAGAAAAAATTAGATCCCTGTGAGTTTTTTTATTTTGTTTTATCACAAACCATTCATGACATACATGACATACACTCCTGATTATCCGGGATGGATGGTGGACGTTCTTAAATTTGTTGTGCATTTTTTCCTATATCCGTTCGGAAATAAGAAATAACTATCAAGATTTTAGCATCTAATTTTTGATAGGCTTTGTTAAAATGCTGCATAACCATACATACTAAATGTTTTATGATATTTCAGAAAATTTTGACAATAAAGTATATAAAATTTGCTGAATTTTTCATGAATTAACACTGTTTTTTAAACCTAAAAGTGAAAAAAAGCAGTGTTTTATTCTATTGAAATTTTGCAATTCCACAGTGGTGTCATCGCCTTGCTGTGAAACTATTATAATTGTTTCTAATATACCCCATGCTTAAAATTTGTACCTTTACAGTGTGAGCAGTTCTATTAGCATATCTAATATAAGAAGATATCTAATACTTTTTTTTACAATTATTTGAATTTTTAAGATTTAAAATTATTTTGTTGGTTTGAATTTCAGTAAGGCCGATTCTAAAATGTACATAGAAAGTTCAAAGGCAAAAGCGACTAAAACCAAAAAGGTAGAAGCCACTACTTCCTCTAATGCCAAAGGTTCCAAAAAGAAGGAATTGGATGAAGATAAGTTTAATAATTACCTGGAGTTCAGAATGAGGGTGGATTATATCAAGCCGCACCAGACGCTGGCGCTCAACAGAGGGGAGGCAGCCAAGGTTCTGGCGGTCAAAGTTGATATTCCTGATTGGTTTTATATTAATCTTGAGAGGTAAACACAGTACTCATTCTTATATACATTAATTATTCAAGCAACTAATGAAAATAAAAATAAATTAATAAAAATTTCTTTATAGTATATTGTTTATTGTTTATTGATCATTTTACCAAGTACATGGTTTTAATACCTCCCAACTGGGGTAACCCGTTCTAGGGAGGCATATATTTAGTTCTTCCACTTAGGTTTATAATTTTGACTAGTTTTAGCAGCTTGCTGCCATCTTCTGGTGAGGAAGAAGGCAGCGAGCTGCCGAAACTGATCAAGACCATAAACTTAAGTGGAATTGAACTAAAAATATTTTAATTTTCATTATTTACAATGAACTTCCATGAAATTTCAAATTAAAACATTAACCTTTTCTTTACGGCTCAGTCAAATACGAATGGTATTGTCAATACAACGCGAATATTTCTTACCAATTTTTGTTAAAAATTTATATTTGAATGATAAATGTACTTACCGGGGCTATTTTCGCATATTATATTTGTTAGGTTATCCTTTAGCTATCAGATGATGAATAAAAGAGTACTTTATATATTAACACTCATAATTCACTGTTTGTTTTCTGTACCACACAAAAATTACAGAAATTGATAAAAAATATTCAGAGTAGAATTTATCACAATTTATAATAAATAACAGATAATAATACAACGAAACGACGAAAATCAAATGCATGCGCGACGCAGGACAAATGAATATTGTATAATGGCGGAGGATGGGATACTTCACAAATGTGATTTACCGACAGCGCGTATGTAAATCGTAATTATGATGAAGTAAAACACATTTAATTTATTATCTTTACAGATTTCTGTAAAGGATAGATGTAGGTAAGTTTTGGAGTCATTTGTGATTCCAAATTGTTACAATAGATGTCACTACGAGTACTGCAAAGTCTTAAATGATATATCACGGCTACCGATGTTAACGGTTAGGAAATCTTACACTTGATATGACGGCTACCGATGCGAATAGGTCAATATATTTAAACAAATTAACATGTCCTAATGAACATACACATACACATACCAGACATACACAGACACTGGACCAGGAATTGTGACAGATATCACTTACCGATTGCACGAACTAAGACAGGACAATCAAGGATATTGAACAATGGACTGAAACTTTACAATGAACTACCTAAAGACACAAGGAATCTCACTACAACTCAATATAAGAAGTGTCTGAAGCAGTACATAATTAGTGGTAGGATCTAGAATTGTAACCATATAACCCAATTGGGTTTTTAAAAAAAAAAAAAAAAATAAATAAATAAAAAAAAAATCTCTGAAAATTATAGGGCGAGTATAGATTGTATTGTAGATCTGATTCCCCGATTTATCCATTTATTCCCTTTTAGGTTTTGTTTAAGTATATGGAGAGCGCCCTTAATAAAACAGGCTGTGGCCGATGCGTATAAAAGAATGATAAAGCCCTGGATGACTCGGCACGTCAGATCTGAGCTAACGGCAAGAGCCGAGAAGGAGTCCATCGCTGTATTTGCCGCAAATCTCAAAAGTTTACTTATGACAGCGCCCATTAAAGGAAATAACATTCTGGGCATAGATCCCGGATTTAAAGCTGGCTGCAAAATAGGAGTTATTAGTTCTACTGGTCAAGTACTGGATACTTATGTTATGCATCCCAATTTTAATCAAAACGCTGCTTTTGACAAAGAGTCCATAAAATTACAACAGCTTCTTAATATGCACAAGTAAGATTTTCCAAGAATAGTTGAAATATTACAACGTATTTAACTTTTTTTCTTTCACATCTATGTATATCATCTTTTTATGTAGGTGTGAAGTGATAGCATTAGGAAATGGAACAGCCTGCCGAGAAACAGAGCAATGGTTAAAGAAATGGGGAATAGTGGCCAATATGCCTTTGGTCATTGTGCCCGAGCAAGGTGCGTCCATCTATTCCTGCAGCCCCCAAGCATCTAAGGTATTTTTTTCTACTGTAGCCTAGCAGAATTGTACAGTTTTTTTTTATCAAGTTAATAAATTAGCCATTTTATAAACAAACAAAAAAATATTGTAAACGGTTGTTTATCTTCACTATTGTAGAAATATGCGTGTGTTTAAAAAAACTTGGTATTTTGTTATTAAGGTGAACTCATAATCTATACTTCTTCTTCTTGGAGTGCCATGTCAGGTTCCTTCGACGTTGGCTATCACCCTGGCGTAGGCCTCTCTGTCCTGTGGCAGACGGTTCATAGTGCTGTCCTGGTGTAAACATAGTGTTTCCCATTGCCTTCTCTGGAGGATTTTCTGTCGGGGCTACCTTCCCTTACACTGGGAGTGTCCAGTTTTATGGTGCTGGAAACTCGCCATTCGCTCGGACTTTGTTGTTGCAACATGGCGCATTACGATATTTTAGGGGCATACTTTCCAGCAAAGCATACTCCATCATAGCCATACTACCCATCCGAATTTAAAAAATTACTATTAACACACTGTCTGCGAATTCATTTGGGTTTTAATTACTATGTGTAGTCCGCAATAAAGATATTTATACCCTTCTATTGACCACTATTGGATCAGTAAACGGCTACAATACCCTTCCCACAGATTATGTGTTAAGATGTTAAAATAGAAACCCCAGTCATTCTGACATTACATGATGATAAACATAATTTAAAATCATCACAAAAGATTAAAAAAAACAATATAAAACGAAGAATCCACCATATTTTTTCTAAAGTACGTAATTTTTTTTTTTAATTTGCCCTTTTTTTGTATTAGGAACACCCCGGAATGGACCCGAATTTGATATCCGCAGTGTCCATCGCCCGAAGAGCGCTTGACCCTTTGAGTGAGCTAGTGAAGGTGGAGCCTAAGCACGTGGGAGTTGGGCTGTACCAGCATGACATTTCTCCTAAGTTGCTAGACGAAGCTCTCACCAACACTGTAGTTAGCTGCGCTAGTTTTGTGGGGGCTGATATCAACACTGCCTCACAAGCTTTGCTCAGGTATTATTGTCTATTATATACAAGCCGATAACCTGTGGCTATGACTGTGATTATCAATTCAACCGCTAGATATTAAAATAATACAGTACAATTGTCTTTAATTTTATTTTACTGTGAAAAGTGTCTATAATAATGGATAAACGCAAACGAGTCATACTTTCAATTGACCAAAAATTCGAAATAATCCAAAAGTTTGAAAATGGTGCAACCATTAAATATTTATTGAATCAATATAATTTTGGTGATCGAACTTTACGGGACATCATTAATAAAAAGACAAAATTGATAGATTTTACGCCAAATGCATTTTTCATGATTTCGGATTAACCGGGAAATCGATTATACGGGATTTTTTTTCACCATTCATCCCAGAAAATCGGGAATGTACTGTATATTTATATAAAAGCAAAATAATTTAAATATCAATGATCATGGGTTTAGTAGTTTATGAGTCCGAAAACATACGAACATTGCCCCTTTTTTATATGGATTGTATACCCAGTAATTTATCAATTATTTAGGCATCAAGCGTATAAGTTTTTTTTAAATACTAAGCAGTAAAAAAAATATCAGCAAATTATTACCAATAGGCAATACATATCTACCAGCAAATCAACATAAAAAAAAAATAAAGATGGATTCACGAAACAGATAAAAATAAAACACATTTACAAACACAATGAAATACATAATTATTTCATGTTGTATTGATTGATAAAAAAAAATCTGATAGTTCTTATATAATATATAGTTTTGTTAGTTTTACAAATTCTTTATGCCTTACCCTTCTTCTTCTTTGTGTCAATGGCTAGGCCTTTTTCTTCTTTGTCTCTTGTTATTGCAGTGGAAGATAACGTCATTTCCATGGGTGCCTGTTGTTTTATTTTTTGTAATAACAAACATGGGGGCACCTTCCTTGCCATCCCTACAATTAATGTTTTTAAATGGCTATTTTTTTTGTTTTCAGGAAAATTGCTGGTCTTACCGAGACCAGAGCCAAGTCAATAATTAAATATAGAGAAACAAAAGGAGGCTTCAGCAGTCGGGAGGAACTGTTGAAGGTGGTGGGGATTGGACCCAAAATTTACAAGCAGTGTGCTGGATTCTTGCGAGTACCCGTTAGCAAAAACAAGTTGGATAACACGTGGATACATCCGGAGAGCTATGGCCTCGCTCACAAGTCAGTTTCTATCTCTTTTTGCGGACATATTGTGTGATGATCTTTTTTTTATGTAACATGAATTTTTTGCATCTTAAATTCTCCATTTAATTCTTCTGTTCAATGGTTGGAGATAATACATTACAGAAATAATACAACCCACGATCCAATACAGCCAATAATTATGTTATTTCTCTAATTCAGAGAGAGAATGAAAAATTACAATAGTTATTTAGGATTATAAAGTGAAACAATGGAAATGTATAATGTAAGAATTCCGTTTCTTTAGATATGGACGTTTTCACTGTTTAAATGCAAAATGTTTTCTCTAAGTTCTCTAAAAGCTTTTAACTAAATTTTATCAGATTAACAAAATGTGTTCAAGTCGCCTATTGTAATAGCAAAACATTAAAATAAAACCAGTAACTGAAATTGATTTCTTGCAAATAAATATTTTACGAAACCATGAAATACTATAATTTTATGAAGTCTGGGTCTTATACTTTTTACCTATTTCTAGTAAAACAGCAATGTAAATGACACTCATGGTTACAGGATCATGTGGTACTTTCTCAGTATCAGTATAATTTCTGACAATTTAATATTTTCATTTAAAAATTGCATCCTACATTTGTATGAAACATAATATATCAATCTCGTTATTATTTCTGTTATATTGATAGCTTAAAATATCCTTATTTTTATACTAACTGTCATTGATTTCAGATATATTAATGGTATAATTTTTAACCTTTATCGGAAGGTAGCTTTTGTATATTTTGTATAATTATATTATTCTATCAATATTCAATTTTATAAAGGCACTGTGTATGTTAGTCGCTCCATTAGTAATATTCAACTGACAAAGTAATTACGCGCAGATTTCACAGACAACAAGATTCAACATGATTCATTATATCACCTCACATGTGCCATACGACTGCAGCGACAAAGTTTTGATGTCATGTCAGAGGTGACTTACATTTGTTAAGGGTTAACTGACTAAGGGTAGAGCTAGATTTTAAGCAGTTGATAAGAAAGTTTGAATATAATAACTAACTAACTAACTAACCATCACGCCGTCTCCCCGAAAGGGTAGGCAGAAAGAATGGGCTGTCACACTTTAACCGATGCGGCACTCCATCCTTCTCTTTTGGCCCCGCGGGAGACGCGGTGTGATGGGTTGAATATAATATCAAAGAAAAAATTACAAACTCTGCACATGCAGCTGTCCCGACGGTGATTCAAATGTTTACTTGTAAAGTTGACACTTTTGATACGAGGTTTTTATTATTTTTTAAATAAATTGCTTTAGGTTACTCAAAGAAGTGAAACTCTCCGCAGCTGATATTGGAACTGAGCAGTTCTTACATCATTTTAAAGCTAAGACTACTGCCATTGGTGTTCCCGGGCTCGCAATTAAACTGGGCTGCCCAGAGAGTGATGCACAGCTCCTTGTGGACGCCCTGAGCCAGCCTCCGCACCAGGATCCTCTCAGAAATAATAAACCTATTTATTCCATGGCCATCAATAATATTAATCAACTGAAGGAATGGATGCAACTTACAGGTATGCCAATATTAGATTTTTTATATTTTAATTTTCTAGTGAACATATTTTGTCAACAACTAAGTGCGAATGAAAGTGTTACGAACAAAGTTATGAAAGGATCATTATGATGGTTTGAAGACATGGAAAGAATGGTAAAGATAGTTGATGTAAATGACGTAAACGGATTGTATTATTGATGGTTGAGGTATTTATTAATTTTGTAAAACTCCATTATTAATTTATAATAGTAAACACGATTGTTTAGTGGTTTTACTTGGATTTAATTTATATAAATTGTGACAAATTTGTTTCACCTTGCGAGGGCATTCTCACGTAAACGGCGTAAACAGAACTAGACAAATTAAAGACTTAAACAGAACTAGAAATAGAAAAGGAATGAGGAAAACATGGCACAATCAAATAAATCAAATATTAAATGTCGGCCACATGAGGAATCAGAGAAATTGATGTGTGTGCGTGACACAATGTATGAATGTTGAGGAATCAAGAGATGTATGTCAGGAAAGAACAGTGTGGTGTCCATTCTTTCTGTATGATGTGTGATGGTTAGTTAGTTAGCATAATGTATATGTATAGAAAAATTTCAAAACTTGGTCCGTTTTTTTAAATTAGGCGATCTCATTCGAAGTAGAAACAATTGAAGAGCGTAGGTGTCACGATGTATGGATGTAGAGGCGCGAGAGTTATTCAGTGTCAGGAATCATCATGATTGGTTAGTTGTTGCATCAGTGTGATCTTACAAACTGGCCAAAAGTGCTTCTGATTTGCTGTTTTACCATATTATTTTTCAATTGTAGGTGTTGTGAACAATGTGACACCATTTGGCTGCTTTGTGGACTGTGGCGTTGGGAGGAATGGGCTGATCCACAACAGTCAGATGAATGGATCCAGAATTCCGCAGGTTGGGGAGAGGGTCAAGGTCACCGTGGTGCCACCGCTCACTGATAAACGGTTGCCCCTCCGATTAGACGAAGTCTTACCTTAACATCTTTATTCAGCTATGTATAATAAGTAGTCTTTCATGCTATGAACACATGTGATAAATGTATCAGTTATTAAATGAAAAACATTATTTTTTCAAATGGTATTTTTATTATTGCATGTAATATACTCCATCACTACCCTAGCTTATATATAACACACATCAGATCTCTAACAATTAATACTGTAAAATATCATTTATTTAGTTGTCTCCAATCTAATTTGCTATATTCCTTTAGAGAGTTGAAAATGAATCCATTAAGGATACTTGACAGATTTCTGAAATGGAAAGATTTTTGAAAATTAATTGTTATATTTATATATGATTTGCAGTCAAACTCTGTTAACCTGTTAACCGGGCGGTCCCCTCTCCAATTTCGCAACTTACAACGGGTGCGCGCTTTTTCATAAAGACGCATTATTACATCGCATTCGATACATTTAATTAATAACTATTTAAAAAAAATTAATCCATGCTTACTATTAATTAACTGACACTGTCATATACATTTTATATTATTTTGCATATGTATAAAACACACCCACATAAAGAAATTAGTGAATTAGAAATTAGCCCACATATATTTTAAAGATGTATATAAACGTCCTACCCGTAGTCATTACTTTGTACATTGAATGTATAAATACGTCCCACTCGGTTAACAGGTTAAGTATTAATTTAAAATGTAAAAAGGATAACCTACTGATCAAAATAAAATCTAACTATAAGTTTATTCTAATTCTTTCCAATAATAATAATATTTTATTTAAAACACTTGCGTATCATCCAAAACACGGGAAGTTTTATCTCTGGGAGCCTTCACAAATTGTAAGTAAGTTGGAATATTTGAGTTGTCCAAATTCATTAGTTTTGTTCTAATGGTATCACTCTTCAAAGTAGTCCTGAAAACAAGTTTGTTATGATGGGTATGGGTATGTATTCATTTAAACTTGGCTAAACAATGAAAAAAATATAAACACTGATAGCATGTATCACATTTGTCAATTATATAATGAATATTCAATGTCCCAATGCAGATATGGAAGTCTGCATTTATTTTTAATTCCCAGCATCTGTAAACTTACCAGATAATATTTTCCAATATGTGTTTGGCATATTTAATTTGCATTATAATTTTCTTGCTTCCAAATTCCTTGTGATGAAAACTCTATGGATCAGATTATGAAATAAAACATTTCATTACTCAAGATAAATGAATGATATGATAAATAATATAGTAGTCCCTCCTCTGTTTACTCCTTGCAAATGGTTAGATTTAATGTTTCACAATAACTGTTTTGATTTAAAAAATACTCACCAACAAATTAAAGTCAGAACTCTTCTTAGCGTGTATGTCCTGTGGACTAATGGTGTTGATGGTAAGATATAAATATATGCTCTTATGTTCCAGTTTTCGATTGATTTGTACCTAAAAAAATGATGAAAGTACCACAAATATTTGTATTTTGTATTTTGACAAGCTAAAAGTAAATATCTTATATTTTACCTCCTCATCGCAACAATTTTCACAGTTCTGTTCACATTTGAATTTTTCAACATTTTGGAATATGTCCCTTTCCTTTTTAAAATTCCTTCTCTCTGATAGATTCAGCAAGTCGCATCTCATATATTGCCTGTAATATTTGGGAACAAAAAAGAAGTACTTTTTAACTTGACTATTACGTAATTCTAAATCCGATGTCCCCAAATATTTTTGCCCCATACACTATTTGCCGTAGATCCCTTGTCTGTGTTTTTCACAGGTGCCAAAGAACTACTTACTCAAATGAAGACTACAGGGGAAAAACAAGGAATGTCAGTTAAAATTCAAAATAAATGTAATGATGCCATCTAGCGGCATTTGTACGTATATATCCACAGTAAAATTTTCATATTCAAAAATCATGTGTGTCATCGACTATGGCCAGATAATAGATTGCTAATTGCTAAGAAATATATAGACTTTGATTAGCTTTATTCTCAATTTATTCAAATTAACCTTCTACTGACATTCCTTTTTTTTCCCCTGTAGTCTTCAAATGGTCTGCACGTTTTGGTCTGAACAAATCTTGAAATGTGTAATTAATCACTGCATGTACATGCGCGGTGAATTTCTGCTGCTGGTTTGACAACTCGTAATTGCACTAAACATAGTGCACCACAAGCAGATGTGTACATAACTTTTTTTTTAAATATCACATTAGTGATTTCTGTCTATTATAACTATGTATTATGCACAATCTGTATTAGGTTGTCATTTAGGGATTGATGATGATGATGATGATCTGATGTGAATGAAGTCCACTAACGTGTATATATGTAAATTTTATAGAACCCCACCCCTACCACTTTGAAGATATATGCTCTAAATTAAAACCTAACTAAATAACTAACCAACCATTATGCCGTCTCCCGAAGGGGTAGGCAGAAAGAACATGATTACTTGCTCTAAATAAATCATAATTACTTGCTCTAAATTTACCATAATTACTTGCTCTAAATTTACCATAATTACTAGCTCTAAATTAATCATAATCAATAATATGAAAGAGCTTGTGGAAACTAAAAGTGATAGTTATTTTCTTACGTAATATAAGTGGGTACATTTTCAGCACATATATTTAAAAGTAACCACGTAGTTCCATTGGGTTGAATGATGTCCACATCGGGAGTAACATAACAAGTTACTGAGCGACACAGGTATAATCTGTAATAAACAACATTAATAAACTCACATTTTTCGCACAATATTTGATCAAGTTCATAATACAGTAGAAAATATTTACTTATTCCATTTAAACCGTATAACTTCGGCACTTTTATTTTTTATTGCAAACATCCTCGTTGTTTTTCTCTTTGTCAACAAGTTCTCAATATTTATAAAATGCTTTGAGAGGCTTACCTGTTTAATTTTAAAAAAGTAATAAGTTAGAAATATATATTCTTTCCTTCGATTTTTAAAATGATCCCAGGATTATTTATGTATTTCTTACAGAATTTTTAGATGGAAGATGTTGCATCTGGTGTAAAATATTGTTGGGTACATCGATGGCAGGATTCATAGAAGGGCTGGTAGTTCCTTCACCACGTACAATTATGATTATCTTACGATAGTTTAAAATTCCCATAAATTTTTCCTGTAAAATATTTACGTTCATTTTTTTAAACAGAAATACAAATTCCATATTTGACAGATTTAAATTTTTCAGGCAACTGTTTAATTATTTAATTTATTAACCTCGTAAATAATAGACTCCATTGGTTTGAAAGAAAACATCACACATGTAGGAGTATCGGGTTTTGCCCTGTGTTGTCCTGTTAAACATCGAATGGTGACTTCAGGATTTGTATTCGCTTTCAATAATTGCCACTTGACATCTTCTCCTATAGTATTGTGAAGTATGAACCACTGAAAAATTCATTGCATACGCATTGCTATATTTACTCACTTTAAAAATTAATTATAAATTAATGTAATAAAAATTAATGGTCTAGAGAACAGAAACCTTGGTTCTTGATTAATAGGTTCAATCTTGGATATGACTCAGTTCCTTCTTCATAATAGTTAGCTATTATTTCTGCTCACGTTGGAAATTCTAATACCATTGAGATGAATAAAAAATCACAATAAATTGGACAATTTATAAACTCAAGAGGGCTGCAGAAAATGGTCCACATCAAAACCTAGTTTCTAAATTGTATATGAGGGCTGCATCTGATGCAGTTGATCAACTTGTACACCAGGATAGGATAATTGAAAATGGTACATTTTAGATCTCGATTTAAAATTTGATAAGCTTTTAATACACCTGATCTGTAAGAATATTGTTTTGACCGAATGGCTGTCTAACACAAAGGCAGTCACCAAAATTGGTGCGAAAACAGTGTTTCAGCTCAGACAATCGCAGAAGATATTGCTAATCTTAATGCAGAGAGCCTTGTATTATATCTAGGATCACGGTTTAAATATTGCCCAGCAGAGCTTGTAATAAATTCTTTCTTTACATTTAAGAATTCTTTAAGGTGTTCTGTTATATGAGAACCTCTTGGCACACCTTTTATTAACCTTGCTGTCGTTTTTAACATGTAAAATGTGTAATAATGCAAAATACATACTCTGAACACTGGATCTTTATTTCCTATGAAGACTTTGCCAATCTCAAAATAGAAGTTGCTCATTTCATGTTCCCTCAGTTCGTCCCATTCATCCTCGTGGTATAGTGGCCACAGCCAGGTAGATATGTCTTCAGTAACTTTGACGCTAAACAATAAAAGGATCGTCCTCTTGGGGTGAAGTGTCAACTTGTAGGCCAATCTGTGATCTCCCTTGAGGCAGTAATTAACCTCCACCGTGAGCATTATCACCTTTTTGTTCTGAAATATTATTTGTAAGTATATTTTTCTTCATAATATTGACAATCTTAAAACAACTGTAGCATTTAATAAAATAAGTGCCATGATGCTTCGGAAGCCAAGAATGCCAAGGAAGGTGCCTTCTGTGTGGTGTTACTATAACACCTGGTGCCTCTGGAAATGACACAAAGTCAACCAAACCTTCCACCACAATGGAAAGAGAATAAATAGGGTCTTTTTTTAAGGCTACCACTACGAAACTAGCTTGCCCATGACACGGGGAAGAAGAAGAACTGTATGATTGCCAATTGACTAGGTGAAAGTAGAATTTTTTTTAAATTGAACCAACTAACAAACGTACAGAAATTTTAATGATTGTATTAAGTACTCATCATCGGATCAGAGCAACTGGGAAATTCACTAAAGCTATAAAAACATCCCTTGGCATCAGACAAGGCGACAGCTTAAGCCCATTTCTCTTTAACTGCATCATGGACAACATCATTGCAGAGGTTGCATCTCTCAATTTAGGCTACACTCTGGGTAAAGAAGTAATTGGAATGCTTTGCTATGCAGACGACGCCACAATCGTGGCCGAAAATCAAAGCGACTTGCAAGCAATGCTCTCAAAGTTTGATGAATCCTGTTCAAAATATAACATGATCATATCCATCCCAAAAACGAAGTGTATGACATTCGCAAGAAATCAACTGAGATGCGAAGTCTTCGTACGCCAGGAGGAAATTGAACAGGTGGACCTATTCAGATATCTCGGAAGCGAAGTAACCAGCTCTAATGACCTCCCCAGAGAAGTAAGGTCACAGGTGGATAGGGCTGCAGCAGTTGCAGGCTGCCTGAAAGATGTCATATGGAGAAACAAGGACATGAGGACTGACAGCAAGGTACGCATCTATAAGACCTGTGTGCGACCAATCCTCACATATGGCATTGAATCGAGGGCAGACACTGTCAAGACAAAGAGCATGCTCAGGACAACCGAGATGAAAACGCTCCGCGCTATAGCTGGCAAGACCCTACGTGATCGAGTTAGGAATACAGCAATCCGAGAAATCTGCGAGGTTGAAGATGTGGTCAGATGGGGACGTCAAAGACGGCGATACTGGCATCAACACGTAGAAAGGATGAGCTCAAATAGAATACCACACATAGCTCTCCATGGAACGCCAAACGGACAACGCCGACCAAGAAGACCCCCGAAACGGTGGAGAGAAAGCTGGAGTTCAGCATCTCAAGAGGACCCGCCTGAAATAACAGACTCCTGAGTCTACCAAAAGGGAAGAAGAAGAAGTATTAAGTACTCTAAATTAAAAGAGAAAAAGGTGTGCTGTATTCACAATTTTACCTAAGAGGAAGTAAAATGAATTTAATAAATTGGTTTGAACTTCCAGCAAAAATAATATTCAAAGCAATAATAAAACATTACATTTGTTTCTCTTTCGGTTGAAGTTAGCTTCAGAAGAGACCTGTGTGGACAGTCATAGACATGTTGGACAAAGGACATGTTGCGGGACTTGCGAACCAGCGGACAATCACAGAGTTTGTGGCGGGCGAGGGACAACTGACAAGCTGTGGAATGGTCCCCCCGTAGCATCAGTCCTAACTGGTTGGGGCAAGAGTTCACTTGGCTGGCGGGAACATCCAACTCCACATTGAGACTTTCTTTCAATTTCACATTTTTAATTGCTGTATTCAGTCTGAAATAATAAATAAAAATAAAACATCTAATTTATTTCTAGTGTGCTTTACATATAAACAAACAAACCATCACATCGTTTCTCCGCAGGGGTAGGCAGAGATAATGGACCACCACACTACTCTATCCTGACACATCTCTCTATCTTCCTCCACATTCATACAACGAGTCATACACGCACGTCGATTTTTCGGACTTCTAACATGATCGACCTTTAAAATTTATTAACCTTGACTCTGTACTCCATTTACATCGTTAACATATACTTTCTCCGTCCACGTGTTCCGTATGTCCGAACCAACACAGCGATCCTTTCATAATTTTGTTCATAATACTTTCTACCGCTCTGCATTTCTTTCTTATATCAGCATTTGAGATTCTGTTGTACATCGTTCTGTCTCACATACGTCTTAGGGACCTCATCTCCACATTTATTCTGATAATTGTGCTTTATATAGCGAATAAAACTTGATTACAAAATGACAATAAATTATACTGCCGAAGTTTTTCTATCTAATCAGTATTATTCTTATTATAGTAATTACATTTTTATTTGTACATAATTCTTTGTACATATATTTATTTAATATTCGAGTCAAATTGTTGTTGTAGAATTTTACTTACTTGTCAATATTGAGCATTTTCCAAAGCATCACTTCGGAAAATGTCTTCTTACATTGTATTGACTTAATACCGTGTACCTAGAATCATGGAAAGTTTATAATTAAAAAAATAAAACTAAGTTTTCCTCTTCTAACAATTCGTATAATGTGCGCCAAATATTTTCAAATACCTGAAATGTTGGATAGACTCCTTCAAAATGAAAGTAGAATATCATTATGTGGTTTGGTTCCACTGGTATGGGAATGTTGGATGACATGTTTTGACGTACGACACAATATACTCTGACGTAAAAGTCATCGCGTATTTCAGGATTCAAATGGATATTGATGTTGCAGTAACCTCTGGGCCGTAGTGTCCCCTGTACAGATTTTAATAATAAAATATGAATGTTCATTACAAAACGTAGTTTGCGAATTAATCACATCTCATGAGGAATTAACAATACTTGATAACATTTAATAATGTGAAATTACTTTCTCTGGCATTAAAATGAGTTGATTCTCTAAACATTCTTCATTCCTTAGGTTTTTTTGTATCAGGCTCAAACTAAAGTGAAATGGAGCTTCTCCGTTGTTGATAAGGGAAAATTTGGTCTCAGTTTTTGTTCCACAAACGATCTGCCCTAGATCCATACTTTTGGGCATCACCTTTACAGAGAATCATATATTTGAATTATAGCATCTTTGTTAATTTAAATATAAAAAATCTTCAATGTTTTTCTTCAATTTACCTGTATCTGAAAATCATTACAGTATCCGATGACAGCAAAAACAGTATCAAGAGGCACTCCTATTGGTTTCCTAGAATAATAAATAATAAATTAATAAATTAAATCAATCAATACACAATTGAGTTTTAGTTCCAACTCTGATGTATGGATGTGAAGCATGGAATTCGTAGAAGAAGGATGAGAGCAGAATAAATGCGGTAGAGTTGAGATCTTTAAGATGATTGAGTGGTAAAACGATGAAGGAAGAATAGTTAAGAATGTATATGTTAACGACACCGTTAACATATACATTCGTACTCATGTACGGAGTCGTGGGAGACTGAGACTTGCATGACTGAAAATTTGGCATGTCGGCCTTTTTCGAAGTCGGAAGAATCGACGTGCGTGTATGACTCGCTGTATGAATGTAGAGGAAGCTAGAGACGTGTGTCAGGATCGAGTAGTGTGGCAGTCCATTCTCTCTGCCTATGGCATAATGGCGTGATGGTTTGTTTTTGGTCTATAGAAATGAAAATGTCTGCTTTCTAATAGTTTTATTCTATTTTATGGGAATGATATGTTTCGCCTTGTTAGGCATTATCAAATGTGTGCCCTTGTTCAACTATCCGGATAGTGGTTTTTATAGTTGACATGATAACTCTGACCAGAACAATAAAACTCTGCTCGAAAAGTATTCATCAGATATAAACATTATGTAACCAGGTAAAATTTAAAATCATTTTCTCATTGTAATATTAAATTGGAATACATATTAAGATATAAATAAATGATTTGTTTAATTACATGTTGTGTAATGCAATTGCAGAAAATGTTATAACAGAATTATAAACTCCAATTTCTGTAGGCTTGAAAGTGAGGCAAAAAGAATTAGCTTCATTGGGTCTTGTGATGACAGTTCCATCTCCATCTGGTTCTAGCCACAGTACGTTGCTTAGAAATCTTACACTAGAAATATAACAATATAATAATTATAAAATATTGGTTAAACCTTTCCTTATGAAACAAGAAATAAAATATATTACAAAAAATACAAACTGTAGATAATTCCTTGTGAAGTTTTGAATGGTTATTATACATTTAGATTCGCTCTCGGGACTTGCAATGTCAAAAATAATCTCTTTTTTAATTGTATAATCCTGAGAGGGATTCATCAATGAGACGGTATTTATAGCATTTGAAGAGCACTGAATAACTTGAGGATAGCTATGTAAAGATGGATAGACAGTGTCCTCTTTAGTCATGTACATATTATTATTCATCAGGTCCAATTGTTTTTGAATAGTTACGGAATACTCAATTGTATCTACAGAACCGTATAATTTGAAAGGAATCTATGGGAATTAATTGTATAATTTTATTATAGTGTGATAGTGAATATTATTAAAAATGGTTACAGTTAAATATAAGTCACACCTCTGTTGAAGAATCAATCAGTACATTCCAAGTTTCCATATAATATCCTGAACAAGTTGGATTAAAAGATGCCATGAGAATTGCCCAACTTGATGGTTCTAATACTCCACACATAGGCATTATGTTCACACATCTATATTAAAAAAAAAACAATAAAAAATATGTTATCTATCAAGAAACCTATTTTTTATTTTTTTATTTCAGTTCCATTTGAAATTTTATAATTTATTTCAATCATAATATAAATAAGCAAAAACCTGTATGTTTGTCGTAAATGAAAGAATACAATTATTGAATTTTGAATACAAGAGAGCGAGAGAGGAATACTTTTGATTTTCTGCTAAAGCAATCCAAAATGCACGCAATGTGCATGCCCAAGAATGTTTCTGGATTATTTCGAATTTTATTCTGATTATTGTTGTATGATATAAAACAAACAAAGATACCATGAAACTTAATGAAGAATTTGGTTAACTTCCGTGAATATTTCACAGGTTGCAACTAGTTTATAATAAATCACATCGCTTCAAAACTCAAGGATGTGGTTTTGTCAAATACTAAACCCTCGAGCATTCCTGCAAATTGCGTATCTACTTCTGATAATACTTCAAAAGAATAACTATTGCTGTGCATTTGTACTTACGAGTTATCTGGTGGAATAAATTTATAGATTATATTGGTGCATCCGTAGTTCTTTAGTAAAAAGGTTGTGAACACAGTGAAGAAAGGAACTGTCGGTGGGAAGAACAAGTTCTTTGGCAAACAGCAATTGGGTCTCATAGGATTAATTATGGAACAAGTGTGTCCAATAACTGGTATTCGGAAAGTATGGCGTATTTTCAAAGAGTCTTCATTTTCACTGGCATTAGTTGTGAAGGCTCCAAATATTATTGAAGTATAAAGCTTCCCACAGTGCACAGGCCTGTAATTATTGAATTACATCACATACAAAACATATTTTTGACATAATACACAAAAGTACAATAAGACGCCTGTCAACCATCAAAAACGACACGATATTACTGGAAATCAGCAGCCCAAGACCGAGAATTCTAGTGTTGTTCATTTAGGAAAGCCGACCCCAAAGAGATGGGAAATGGCTGGCAAAGAAGAAATATAATACACAATACAGTACATTTAGAAATATTAATGTTCAGGCTTTTAACTGGAGTTTGCTGCTGTATGACTGCGAGACATGAACCATTGGCTGAAGTGAGTTCAGACGTCTAGCTGCTTTTGAAATGTAGTGCTACAGATGCATGATGGGAGTCCATTGGTCGGAACACATCCAAAACAGCGAGGTAATTAGAAGGGCTGGAGAAACGAGTCAAATGTTCAAAAGGATTGCCCAGCAACAAGCAAACTAGATAGGCCATAACATTAGGCACCCGGACCTGCTTATTACTATAGCAGAGGTAATGGTTGAGGGCAGAAGTTGCAGAGGCCGTCCAAGGGACGCCTACATGAACCAGGTGATAAGAGACATGCGCTGTGGCAGCTACATAGAGATTAAAAGGCTGGCTAGAGACAGGACAGAGTGGAGGGAACTAGTGAAGCTTGTTGCAGATCAATCTGCAGGATTGTAACCCCGAAGAAGAAGATTGTTCTTCTTGTAAAAATAAACATTTAATATTAAAATAGGATGAATTCAATTCGGCAAAGGTATACAATGACATATTACAAATTTTTATTACCTAAATTTTACAACAAAATCCTTAACACCGTGACTTTCGATTGTTGAGCTCTTCGGCTCTATTAAGAAAATTTCACAACAATCTGTAAAATTAAGCATATTTTTGTTAACTAGTGAACTAAATCTACGTAACACAACCATTTATACTTATAACACAAGAAATATACTTAATCTAGTCACCTTGATTCCAAGTAACTATTCCGGCTTCATTTAAATGGTTGCTGACGCTTAAAGGTTGTGAGATGTTCCAAGTGACATCATCCGAATTTCCTAATCCGAAATCTAGAAAGTTGGAAGATACAGACACCATGGGTATATCTTTCCTAATATTAAGCGTGTCTTCCATCACTGTTGTAAAATTACAGCCAAGTTTAACTAACTGCAACAATTTGATTTCTTCATCATCTTGTATAGAGTCCAAATTAGATCTCAAACCGTGCACATGGAGTATCAGAGGCTCCTGGATGAAAATGAAAAAACTATTTTGAATTGATTTCATTATCAACATTCTCCGTTTGATTATCATTTTAATATACACATGAAATAATAAAGTAATATTCACATAACCTTTTATCATCACAAATGTTTATGTTTATTATTTTGTGTATAATTTTAAAACATATTTTAAAAAATATTCTCAAAAAGTTAATAAAACTGCTGTGATGCTTCACAATTATAACATTATAATGTTTGAAAAGTTAAATACCAAGAGATAATATTTGAGTTGCTGCATGAATACAGTATAGAAAGAGAATTTGGATAAGTTATTCCGAATACTTATATTTATAAATTTTATCTTATTAAAAGACACTGAGGACGATAGCAGGAAGACACTGAGGACGTTGGCAGGCAAGACACTGAGAGATCGCGTGAGGAACACCAGAATAAGAGAGATATGTGAAGTTTGGGATATTATAAGATGGAGCAGACAGTGATAAAGGGACTGTACCGTACCGGTCATGTTCAAAGAATGGACACCACCAGACTCCCCTATATTGAATTGCATAATCAGCTTCGTGGGACTCGTCCTCGTGGAAGACCTCCTAAAAGACAGAAGGACAGCTGGGAGTCTACCTCACAGGAGGAGCAACACTCTGGAGAACAGACCACACAGGTCTACAACAAGGAAGAATAAGAAGAAGATCTTATTAAAATAAAATACTTAAACCAAAGGCTTAAAGTCAACAGCATTAATATTTATTATGCAATCTCCAATGTGAGCATAAATAATAGCTCATAATAATGAAGACGAAACCGAGTCCACCAGAAACCATCTGGATAATTAATAACCAAAATAACATAATATCTATATTATATAACACTTCAAAATAAGTTCAACCCCGTTGTGATGATATAGCTTACCTGGTGATGCACTAGACATACTAAATCTTCCTCATATGTTCCATGAAAGTGTTCATTGAAAACAACATAGCAGTTTACCGATTGAAATGGTTCTATAACTCCACATTGATTTGTTATCTAGAGCAAAAAAATCCAAATCTTTGATTAAAAATATGATAGCGACAAAAATGAATAACATAAAACTTACCCTGTGGCCGGCCCATTCCTGTGAAATTTCATGTTTTGTGAAGGGGTTTCTTAAAAGTGTTGTAATTATGAAAATACTGGGTTAAATCAATTGAATCTTCTTGTATTTATTTAAAGCACTTTAATATATCATTTTTTTATGGTAGTATAGCCAACATTGGCCTTTATGGAGAGCCACATTTCAATGTTTGCATGTACCGGGTCTCACTCCTTTTTTGTGCTTTGCGCACGCCTTGCAGGTTCGACGGGATTTCTCTTTTATTTCTGTGGGAGGTATAGCTATTACAATATGCTTGGACATATCCTCTGACAACCTGCTTGGTGGATCCTGCAAGTTTCGCACTCAGAGTGGACCCGGTGACTGCAAAATGTGGTCTCTAAAAGACAAAAAATTATTGTTTAAAACTAAAGAAAAAACCGCTATTAATTTTTATCAGAAAAGGTAAAATACCTGGCTTTGGAATGGCTAGTAGTTGCTATTCATAGAACTAGGAAAAAGTTATAATATTAGGTCCCTACATATGAAATTGGCGTTTTGTATGGGAGGAACATAAAGTTGATTTTTTTTAAATATCATATATTTATTTAATCAAAGTATGTACCATTGCTATCTATGCACTTTTGCCATCTCATAGGTAGTTCATCAATCCCTTTACTAAAAAAACCATTCGGATGGGAATCAATAAAATCTTTGAAGTCGGTTTGGACTGCCCCATCGGAGTTGAATTTTTTCCCTTGCAAGGAGTTATCCAAATTTCGAAAAAAATAGTAATCTGTTGGGACAAGGTCCGGAGAGTACGTGGATGTTTTAGACATTCCAATTGAAGCTCTTCTAATTTGGTAGCCGTCTGTTGTGCAGTGTGTGGTCTAGCGTTATTGTGAAGCAGCAGTGGCCTAGAGCGATAAACCAGCCTCGGTTGTTTAGCAGCTAGCTTTTCCATCATGGTTTGCAGTTGCTGACAATAGACATCTGCCGTAATCGTCTGGCCAGATTTAAGAAAGCTGTAGTGAACGACACCAGCACTAGTCCATCAAACGCTCACAAGTAACTTTTTTGGAATCAATTTTCGCTTGTGGCATGGTTTGGCTGGTTCGGCAGGGTTCAGCCATTGCGATGAGCGCTTCCGATTATCATACAGGATCCACTTTTCATCACAGGTAATGATTTGATTCAAAATCCCTTCATTATTGTGCCGGTTGAGTAATGCAACGCAGCAGTCAACGCGCGTTTGTTGATTTGCTTCACTCAATTCGTGAGGTACCCACCTTTCAAGCTTTTTCACCTTCCCAATTTGCTTCAAGTGAATTAAAACAGTTTTATCACTAACACCGCAGCCTGAAGCTAACTCGGACGTGGTTTGCGATGGATCCCCTTCCACAATATCCTTTAATTCTTCATTATCAACTTTGGTCTCCGGCTGTCCACAGGGCTTGTTCTGCAGGTCGAAATTTCCAGAACTTTAACGTTGGAACCAAAAACGCACTGTGTTTTCTTTTGCGGCACCGTCGCCATACACATCATTAATCCTTCGAGCCGTTTCTGCATCACTGGTGCCACGGTGGAACTCGTACTCGTAAATAACGCGATATTTCAAGTTTTCCATTTTGTAAACTGAGTGACGCAAAGAAAAAAAACAATTGAGGAAAAAACAAATGAATTATAATTTTCAAAACACAAATACTTGAGTAAATAGCTGTATAAATTTGAAATTGGAATTCCTAACCAAAGAGAAGATATTTGAGATCAAAGTTGCCAGTACGGCAAAACGCCAATTTCATATGTAAGGACCTAATAGAAGTCAGTCAACAAAATCCACATTTTTAGACGACTAGTAAACCACATGAAAACACGGGACCGGGATACAATCACATGTATACAGGGCTCCGGGATACAATGCATTAAAAAAGGCATTAGCAATTGCCGACAAACCACATTTGAAAGTAAAGCCTAAAAAATTTTTAAATCAGCAGAGATTTGCAGGAAATGCTTTATTTATAAATTTTTTAATAAATATAATGGTCTGTTTTATTGTATGGATGTGAAACGTGGACCTTCAATGTTAACTCAATGAACAGACTGGAAGCTTTTGAAATGTGGCTCCATCGCCGAATGCTTAGAGTTCCCTAGACAGACATGGTTACCAATACCGAAGTCCTGAGGCGAGCTAGAGTTGACAGGGAACTGTTATCAACTATCAAGGTTCGAAAGATCACACATCTGGGTTTTATACTGCGTGGGGAAAAGTACCACCTTCTCCAACTGATATTGGCGGGGAAAATTGAGGAACGCCGAGGGCCCGGAAGGAGACAAATGTCCTGGCTGCGAAACGTGAGGGAGTGGACCGGCATCCGAAATGTGGAGGAGCTGTTCCGAGTGGAGCAGGACAGGGACTGGTTCGCCGAGGTGATCGCCAACGTTGGGGGGACCCGACAGGGCACTTGAAGAAAAAGAAGAAATATATATACCTTGAATGCACCTTGACCGCTGCAATTTATAAACCACTTGAAATGAGCAATCGCAATGGAATTATTAATTAACTGCACCACTTTCTTAGATTCTGTAATTTTTTCAGTGCATAAAAATGTAATATTTTCTAAATTTAAAGAAACCCTTGGACCTGTAATGATTCACCATAAAGTATTACAAATTAGATACAATTTGCAAACAAATATAAAAATTGCTAAAGTTATATAAATGCACACGTGCCTGCACTTGTTCCTTGCAATGTTATGTGTATCAAATCCTTAGAAGCGTCTTTATCCTTAAGTGTCAAATAATCTATGTAGTCCTGATTTTGTATAACAGGAGAAAAACAAACACAAAATTCTCTGCATTTACCAGGTTTCAAAATGAAACTTTTAGGGAACTCAACGTTGAAAACATTGTCTATGGATGGTTTTCGACACGGATATGCAAAGGTGTAGGTGACCTCATACTAAAAAATAATATTTATTTATTATATACATACCAAAGTGAATGGTGCACTTAAAGTTGTCATCCCAAAAATCCTATCTAAAAAAAGCTAAAATGGCAGTGCACGATGGTGTTCTTATACCGACCTTTATGTATATTAGTACCCTTTATGTGTGCGAAGGATGGAACTGGCAAAAGGAGGAACAAACAAAAAACAACCAAACCATCACGCCGTTTCACCGTAGGGGTAGGCAGAGAGAATGGACCGCCACACTACTCTATCTTGACACACCTCTCTAGCTTCCTTCACATTCATACAGCGAGTCATACACGCACGTTGATTCTTCCAGCTTCTAACATGATCAACCAAAAAGAAGGAGGAAAGTAGAATAAATGCAGTAGAAATGAGATCTCTTATACAAATGTTTAAATACTGTGTATGATAGTGTCAAATGAAAATATAAGAAGTGAATGCGGTGCAAATGAAAGTGTTATGAATAAAAT
Source organism: Lepidostoma basale (assembly GCA_022606425.2). NCBI lineage: Eukaryota > Metazoa > Arthropoda > Insecta > Trichoptera > Lepidostomatidae > Lepidostoma > Lepidostoma basale. The sequence continues at coordinate 1,363,290 of JAHDVF020001307.1, forward strand.
AATGAAAGGATCATTAAGATGATTTGGACATGTGAAAAAAAAATATGAAGAAATAATGATATAGAAAGTATAATGTTAACGATGTAAACGGAACTAGAAACAGAGGAAGACCGAGGAAAACATGGCACGATCAAATTAATCAAACATTGAATTGAATTGAAGGAGTCGGAGAAATTGATGTGCGTGCGTGACACTGTGTATGAATGTTGGGGAAGCGGAAGAAGTGTGTAAGGAAAGAAGAGGGCTGGCGGTCCATTCTTTCTTTCTATCCTAGTTAGTTAACATCTAGATTATTCATATTAAAAACATTTTATATTGGGAATGGTAAAATGAAGTTTAAGAATATTAACCCATTGGCTTAACAGCCATTTGCGATTTGTACTTATGGTACTTTGTACCTAGCAAGTCTTCCGATCCAGGCATTGGGTAAGCCATGGGTTAAGTTGGCTAATTGATTTGGGTAATCAAGTGTACACATTCTCAAGAGAATTATTATGGTTTAAATCAAAACATAAATGAATTCAATTTACTTACTAATTGCTCATTTTTTATTTTGACTTTTGTACTGGAAGTTGTCCCGACAGCAACCCCTCCAAATGTTACAACGATGCTAAACATATTTATCTTTTTTTCTCCCTCTCTTCAATGTGAAACATGAAAACATTCAAAATCTCCAATATGACAGAAGAACTTTATTATAACTTCAAAACAAAAGAAAAAGTTTAGTGTTCTTTATTTAAGACGTATATTAATTATACTGGTAAGTACTATAATTGTTTCAGGAGATTGATAATAAAAAAGATTTTCTTGGTGTGCAGTTTGCGAATTAGGTAAATAAAAAGTTGTTTCAAAATTGCGCCCATGGGCGGCTGTCATTTGAAGCTTCTCACAAAAAAAATATTTCTGCATTTTGGCAATCCTTTAAGATTAAAAACAGCTCCATATACAAGTATATGCATCAGAATGTGTGGTTTAATGTCTTTTATCGGTGCACATTCTCATACTCAAATTTTACATCGCTCTGCACGCCTTCCCATCAGCCAGCCAATTAAAATGACAACCCCTGCCTGAATAGGCTTTTACCTCCGGTGCCGCCGCTACAGTTCCTGACCATCGTAATTGCTCACTCTCCATTTTGCCGTTGCTATCATCTTTCTGATCCGCTGCCATCTCCAAGTCTGCTGCCGTTCCTCGAACGCCTCTATCCCTAGCTTCTCCTGCCGCCATCGCCGCCGACCCGCTGTTTACTCCAATGCTTCATGTCTAAACCTTTCCTTTCCACCATCCTTATCCCATCCTGTATCTCAACCCTATTGCCATATCAGTCCCCACCCAAGCCCACCGGCCCACGCCCAAGGCCACTCTTGTCCCACTTGGTTCCATATCCAGGACCAACCGGCCCCCACCCAAGGCCACTCCCTGTCACCGTCCCTCGGTCTCCACCCAAGACCTCGGCCCCTTTCCAAGGTCATCCCCAACCCCTCCACATTCCTCCCTACCCGGGTAGTCAAGTCCAAATGTCGGACACCACCCACTACATCCACCAAGTAACCCTCCCCTCACCATCCAACAATATCCAACATCATCTCCAAGAAAGAAATTTCCAACATGTGGGGGAACAATAGCCTTCGGGCTGGTACTCCCGAAATACAATATCAGTAAATAAAAAATTGTTCTTCCATATAAATAATTTAATATGTATCAAAAATACTCACTAAATACATATTCAATGTAGTTGAAAGTCTAAGAATTCATTACATGAACATAATATTACAAATACACACACTTACTTAAGTTACATCTAAAAATCTATAATTTTATCAGTCATTATCAATTGAAATAATCATATTCCTAAAATAAGTGCACTACATGTAAAATAAGACTCTAAAAATATTGCTTTGAGAATTGTATTCAATATTTACTTACCAAATATGAATATGTAGTATTTTTGATTTGAAAATCATCACAAAATATAAAAGTGGTATTTTTTATGTTCAAATAAGAATTAAACTATTTTTTATTGCAAAAGTGATCCTGTAAACAAAATATTTAAACAAAAATGGCCTCTTATGATCTCCCTGAATAATTTTATTTAACCGCCCTAACATTACGAGAAATATGCAAAAAAAAAAACATTTTTTCATTAATTATGTATTAATTATACTTTTTTAAATTACGAAACGTCAAAGACTTGACCGCACACTTCACCTGCCCCTTGTAAAACTATCATACTTGTGAAGACTTGTACTCAAGTGTTGTTGGCGCACGCGCGTATCCCTAAGGGTACGGCCACACCGGAGTGCCTGGGTAGGAGTCAAGACACAGTTCGCTTGTGATGTCAAGATACGTCCTGTGGTGCGGAGCGTATAGTGCGGCCGGTCGTTGTACGTAACGGTACGTTGGTTCGCCGGGTGTTCATTTTGACTCCTACTCTTGCATTTCGGTGTGGCCATACCTAACGGTTTATATATTTTAGGTACATTATTTTTTCTCAAGCGCGTACGTGATAGGGGATAGTGGAGAATGGTACAGTCAAAGTGTGAGTATCACCAGTGGCGGTACTCGCATAGAAACCCAGAAGCCCGGCTTGCACAAGAAATTTTGAATCAAAACCTATTCTGGCTCTTACGTCTGATGGGAACATTGTTGGAAAGTGATTTGGTGGGTTGTTGGTTTATGCGGGGGCATGATTACTTAGATTTGAGGGTTTTGACTCAAAATTTCTTACGCAAGCCGGGCTTTGGGCTTCTATGGGAGTACCGCCACTGCGTATCACGTACGTTCATATGCTTAGGGCGGTTAAAAGAAACTGATCAGTTAAAAATAAATAGTGATTAAATAATATAGTGTATAAACAAATAAACTATTTTATGAGATAGTGGAATTTTTTTTTTAAAGAATGTAGTGAAATATGCAAGAAAATTTTAAAAATGTAACCAAAATTTGTCTGGAGGTTTTCTATAAATAAATAATATAATTTCACAATCAATAACCCTCAATTGATCTGTTTTGAATGAAAATATAAACAAATTATATGTTTTTTTTTAAAAGGATTCGATGAAATTTACATCTAGTTTTTAAAACTTAATATTTGATTAGCTAGTCTGTAAAATTATTAACACCTAGAGTGGTGACATTTCTGAATATAAATTCTATCAAATGTCACCGCAGAGCAAAAAAGTTTATATGCATAATAACAAATTATAAGAGAATTATATAATTAAGTAAAAAAAAACATTAAAGTATCAGTGTACTAAGACTAGTTGGAAATTTTTTACTGACTATAGAACAAATAAAATTTCTAGAAATAGTATTAAGCACTTGTGAATATTCAACACTTTTAATTAAAATAAACAATATTTACACACCTATGTAAGACATTCTTTGGGTTGAGTCAATTCTTTTAAAGACATAACTTGTATCTAACCCATATATTTAATTTCGTGTACTTAAGTATGAGATTCTATATCAAAGAAGTATAGTTTACTTAAACTAATGGTACAAACTAACATATTATAAATTAGGGAATAGATTAAATGACTTGCTAGGATCTTGATTTTGTAGTATGAAGATGATTATTTTTGACAAATAGGTCCTCTTTGGAATTAGACAAGACGTAACATAACACAAGTAGAATACATTTATTAGTTTAAAGTTTTAAGCATGGCAAATATGAGCAACTTTCTAGGAATCAAATAATAAAGAATAAATCCGTACAATAAAATGGTCACTACTTTCACTTCTTATTTATATATACAAAGTAGTCACAATTTAAAATTAAATTACAGTAGAACGTGGTTAATCCGGACGTCAGGTAACCGGAATGTCAATTGTCCGGACAAGCCTAGATGATGAAGCGTTCTGTATCGTGACCTACGAATGACTAAGCTTACCTCACGACACCTACACAATGTTAGGCGTGGGTTGAACGATGATGAAATTGTTCCTCTGGTACAAAAAGAGAGTGAGGATGAAGATGATGATGAAAGCTCAAATGAGGATGATGAAGGAGAACGAACAAGTCACGGAGAAGCCTTTACAGCATTAGAAACTGCGCTATCGTGGTTTGAAGAGCAAGAGGAAAGCAGCTCAACTCAATTGCTTTTATTAAAATGAATCCGCAATTTAGCTGCAGAAAAAGATGAGGAAACCTTGTTAAAAAAAAAACTTCTCTGATTATTTTTCCAGTACTGTATTAAATGGGCGAGCCATAGAGGGCTCCGTCCGCTGCTGTTATAGGCACAGCGGCGCCATTCGTCAGCTTCACTTGTGCACTCCCTAGGCCCGTCCCCCGTCCATGCGGGACTTACGTTAAAAAATAATAAAATAAAAAAATTATGTTTATTTGCAACCAAGGGGGACCCAGACCACATTTAAGCTAAGCTACTCTCCCTCGATGTTCCGCCGTACACACATAGCAATACAACAACAAAAGAAAATACACAATTTATACATAAATATGTTAGAGAAAGAATATAAAGAAATAATGCACGGTAAGAGGTACAGGGGGGAGGGAGGTACTGTACCAGTACTATAGAGTAATGTAAGCCTTTTTAATACATGTACTAGATACATACTTGTTTTTGTAGTAAAATTTGTAATTTCATGATCAATAAATGAGCCGAGGAAAAAAAAACTATTTACACCTTATTTTGCTGAAAAAAATTAGCGCCTGTTTGATTATCTGGTCACCTCCGGTCCCAATTAGTCCGGATAAACCATGTTCTACTGTATATGAAATGGGATCAGTTTCAAGAATAAATTTATCAGTATGGAATTCCACAGTGTTAATGACTTCAGTTACATTTTAGAATATGAGAACACTTTTTATATATAAATTAAAACATCAATAAAAAAAAATCACGAGTTAAACATATTATTAGCCAAACTAGATTTGAAAACACGCCAGTTTAATTACTTTTATAAGACAAAAAATATATAATGTTATTTATTGTTAAGAATAATGAAAAAAAAATATCGTATTGGAAGACTCTAAAGGCTTGCAAGTAAATTCTTTATAACACAAATGATTATCAAAGATTCACCATAAAGCACCGAAAAAAAAGTTTTTGATTTTTTTTATACTTGAGAAACATTTCCAGAAACATAGAGGAAAAAACAGTGTTTTAATTTATAAAAAAATATATATTATGGAATTCCAGAGTTACCTTCTTAATTTATATAAAAAATTGTTTAATTGAAAATGAGTTGGTACCTCTTTTAATAAGTATGAAATAAAAATCTTGATTGAATAAATAATTATGAATATCAAAATGTAAAAACTCTAGTTCAAATTGTAAAATGTGCTCCAGTTCACATTGTAAAATGTACTCTAGTTCAAATTGTAAAATGCACTCTAGTTCAAATTGTAAAATGTACCCTAGTTTAAATGACATCTGTTTTTCACTTTTAAAACCTATTCCAACAAGAAAGTAATGGATACTAGTATGCAAAGCCTAAAGTTGCTGTTCGGGGAATGTTATTTTTAAATCTGTAACTAAAGTAATCAGGGACAGAATTCGAAAGATATTTTGATTCCGACACACTGTAAACATTCTATCATCAAATCTGTAATTCTGTCATGAGTCACGCCAAGAACAAAGATTATTGATTGGATAATCAGTAGTGAACAAGCTTAAAATATTTTTATATGGTGCTCTATGATGACTCTGGACTAGTATTATGTTGGTCAGTTGGTAAAATATCACAATAACTCGATGTGTTAAGAATGTTATTTAAAAAGTAAATTTTTTTTTTTTAAATAATAAACGGTTTTTCATCAAGAGCGCTCGCAACAACCTGTCTAAGTGACATTGCCACAATTTTTTTTTAATCTTGCGTTTCTTTGACGTACACGCACTATTTCATTGTTCACCGTTCCGGTTGTCTCAAATTTATGCAATAAACGACGTATTGTGGACTCTGTAGGACGGCCATGAAGCCATAAATTGGACGCAATGCACGGAACGTTTGGCGAACAGAGCACTGATTTTGATAATAAATATCAACAATTTCAGTTCCACGGTGAAATGTCAAGACACCTATCGCTTGAATGAAAACAAAATAAACTGCTTCGAAAGGAAGATCCTCCGCAGAATCTTCAGACCCATTAAGGATGGTCAGACGTGGAGAAGGAGATACAACACAGAGCTCTACGATCTATACCAGGACGTCAACGTGGTCAAGTTTATAAAGATTAACAGACTGCGCTGGCATGGGAGATCTGGAGCCCCCCAAAAGAGTGTTGTATGACAATCCAGCAGGGCGAAGAAGCATCGGTAGGCCGAGACTGCGATGGCTGGATGGTGCCGTGGCAGATTGCCGGGTCCTGGAGCAGCAAGACTGGGAGGTGGCGGCCAGAGACAGGACGGGATAGAGACGTTTCTTGGAGGAGGCCAAGACCCACCGAGGGTTGTAGCGCCGGAGAAGAAGAAGAAGCTATCGCTTTACCAAAATGGCCGCTATACGCTGTCAAAGCTCGAGCTTCCCTATTGAAAAACTCCTTGACCACCAGGATACATCACATATATTATCATAACCATTCATATACTCGGCGAGTCAGTAATCAAATTACTCAATAAGTTGTAGAATTTATTACTAGGAATGAAATGTTTCACTTGAGCAATTTTCAAAGAAGATACAAGACACAAGCATACAAATTCCTACTTTTGTGCTTGATAATTTGGGCTGGCCAGTCAAAAGCAATACATGCTGTTTGACGATAAAATAAAATAGATTTTAGATTTGGACAGTCAAGGACCGCTAGCACCATGAAAAATAAAGTAATAATGCCCTTGATGGGTTATGACACGGCTGCGGATGAAGTAGATGCCTCCTGGACATCCGTGCTGACAGGGGTAGTTTTAGGCCGGGGGAACAGTAGATTGTAGGGGGGCGGAGGCTGCTCTAGCTCCTCGTAGGCAGGTGGAGGGGCTCGGCGGGGACTGACGCGTGGATTAGGGGACGTCACAGCTGCCGGGGCCTCACAATCTGGTGGGATCGCCGGCCGTGAAGATTTCATTTGGTGACAGAAACATTCTGGAATAAAAAATTGTTTAGTTAGAATTAGACACAATTACAAATTAAATAAGTAATATAAAGAAGTGTGAAATCTCTTGATGGAAGTTCATTTGAAATAATAAATAAATAAAACAATGTTTTTAACTACTTCCATTTTTGTCTTTATTTCGACAGCGACCGGTTTAGCCAGGCTAGCTGGCATCGACAGACTGGTCTGCCGTCTCCCCGAAGGGGTAGGCAGAAAAAATAGACTGCCACACTTTTCTTTCTTGACATATTTCTCTCAACAATAATACATCGTGTCATGCATGCACATCGATTTTTCTGACTCCTCAAGTGGCCTTCTTTATTCTGGCATTCCATATTTGATTTATTTGATCATGCCACGTTTTCCTCGGTCTTTTTCTGATTCCATTTACATCGTTAACATACACTTTTTTTACTATTCTTTCTTTTCATGTGTCCAAACCATCGTAATGATCCTTTCATTATTTTGTTCATAATGCCATCATTCGCACTGCGTTCAATTATTATATTTTCATTCGACACTCTATTATACACAGAGTATTCACACTCTAAGAGATCTAATTTCTACTGCATTTATTATACTTTCATCATTCTTTTGCCAGATCCATGCTTCACTTCCATACATAAGGGTCGGTATGAAAACACCATTGTGCACTGCCATTTTAGCTTTTTTGGATAGGCTTTTGTTTACGATGACAACTTTAAGTGCACCTTATATTTATATTAATCTCAATTTTATATAAGAATTAAATCAAATACCCCAAATGGCAAAGAGAACCATCATCATTGCGGCGATGAGTGTTCCGAGGAGCAGGTAGCCCCAGGGCCCATATGGAGCCAGCGCTGCCTCCAGGGCTGAGATCTTCTTCTCCTTCTTCGGAGTCACAGTTATATTGAGCGCCGTATCTGGAAGAATGAGTGTTTCAATCCATCAGCAAACAAAGTCATTAATAAAGCATTATCGTATAATTTAAAAAACTAACTAACCATCACGCCGTCTCACCGAAAGGGTAGGCAGAAAGAATGGACTGTCACACTTTTACTGATGCGGCACTCCATCCTTCTCTTTTCGCCCTGCGGGAGACGCGGTGTGATGGGTTGCGAACCTCATCGCCACCAATAGGCATCTAATAACCAGCATAAATGAAATTTTTATTCAAGGGCGGGTAGGTGGTGGTTTAGGGCAGTGCTCTCCAACCTAATTTATCGTCGCGGACCGGTCAACGTTTGATAATTTTACCGCGGCCCGCTGAGAGAGGGGACACGTTGATTGTGTATATTTTATATTGTTTTGATTTAATAATATTCATTTTGTTGTATTTAAACATGCCTTTAACCACTTCAATACCGTAAGGCCACTTTGCATTAAAAATGATTCCAGTAGGAATTTAAACATTTTTTTTTTGTGTGGCTAGCAACATCTATACACTATCTCTGCAAGAAAAATGAACCTTCTGACATTGGTCGATCTTATTGAAAAATGAATTTTTGTAGAAGTCGAGCACTAGGGTTACCACTTATGGTGAGATTGATATAAAGGATCAAAAGGATATTACTTGAAAGAAGAATTAAATTTCAAGTGATAATAAACAAGAACTGATACAACTACTTTGATTTTTTTAATGTTTGCTTTCAATAAATATTTTTTTTATAAAAAAGTAAAAATGATATTTATTTACGCTTGTGACAATCCTGAAAGAAAAATCAAATGTACGAAATTTCGATAATGCAACTTGAAAATTTTAAACTTGATATATCATTTTATAGGTAAACTTTAAACATAATGCATAAATGTTAGCCCTATTTTTTTTTAATAATTAAAAACATGCGGTATGCGAGTGTTCCTAAGCTTAAAACATCACGGTACTAAAACGGTTCAAATAAAATACAGTTAGACCAAAAAATGAATATATAGTGATAAACATTTTAACTCACTAAGACCCTAAATCAATGTGAACCCTGAGCTTGTTTCTTTGCAACGAGACGGTTCCATCTGGGGGTATAGGATATATGCAAAAAACACCAAAGACGGTCACCTTAACACCAAATGTGTTAAGGTGACCGTCTTTCAGTTCCCGGATAATCTCTCATCCATGAAAAGCCACACAAACCCGAGAGAAATACACCACTTCTTCTTCTTCAAGTGCCGGTCCACTCCCTCACGTTTCGCAGCCAGGACATTTGTCTCCTTCCGGGCCCTCGGCGTCCCTCAATTTTCCCCTCCAATATCAGTTGGATAAGGTGGTACTTTTCCCCACGCAGTATATGACCCAGATGTGAGATCTTTCGAACCTTGAGAGTTGATAACAGTTCCCATTCGGCGATGGAGCCATATTTCAAATGCTTCCAGTCTGTTCATTGAGTTAACAGGTCGACGTTTCACATCCGTACAATAAAACAGACCACATATAGCATTTGATCATTCTCTGGCGGAGTTTCAAGTTTACGTTATCATTGCAGAAGAGTGATTTCATTTTATTAAACGTAGCTCTTGGTGCCTCAATTCTGCATTTTATCTCTACATCTGGATTACATACACCACAGAAAATTAAATGGAAATAATTTAATGTTCCTTGGGCGGCCCGGTACCATTTGATCCATGAACTTTCCTTACTCGATATGAGTGCTGCATTTGATACCATCGATCACTCCTATCTAATAAAGCGACTAGAGATTACATATGGATTCAACGGTAGAGCAATTAACCGGCTGACTTCGTATATTTCGAATCGCTCACAGGCAGTTCAGGTCGCAGGTGAAGTGTCCCCTTTTCTCAAAGTTGAAACTGGAGTTCCCCAGGGATCTGTGCTGGGTCCCCTTCTATTCGTAATGTTCACGAACGATGTGTTGTCGCATTGCTATGCTGACGACCAGCAAATATACTCTTTCTGTGACCCCACTGATACAAGTCATCTCAAATCTTCGACAGTCAACTGCATTGACGCTGTATCAAATTGGATGGCTTCGAATAAACTCAAACTAAACCCATCAAAAACAGAATTTCTTTGGACTGCTTCTACGAAGCACCAAAACTTAATTGATCGCTCCCCAGTATCTTCATCCGACACAGATATTACTCCTAAAAAAGCAAAAAAACTTCTTGGCGTCCATCTAGAGACTGATCTTTCATTGAAAACTCAAATCAATAAAACAGTCAGCAATTGCTTCTTTCATCTAAGGCAATTAAGATCCATAAAAAGAAATATTCCCATTGACAGTTTTAAAACATTAATCAATTCCTTCGTCGTGTCCCGCCTAGATTACTGCAATGGTGTCTACGCCAACATCCCCAAACAGCAAACAAATAAACTTCAGTCTGCATTCAATGCAGCAGCAAGACTGATAAGGGGTGTGCCAAAGAGTTGTCACATAACACAGCATCTTAAGGAGCTCCACTGGCTGAAATGTCCAGAAAGGATACAATACAAGCTCTGCTGGACGGTCTATAAGGCGTTGCATGGAATGGCACCAGCTTATATATCTGAACTCTGCATCAACGAGAACCTGAATGCCAGACAGTCTACATTGCGATCAGCTAAGTCTTCTGCGATCGGTAGATTGACTGTGCCAAAACGCTGTCCAAGCACAAACTTTGGCGACCGAGCCTACAGTCTTCCAGCAGACCTTAAGTGCATTGAGAATCAATCAGAGTTTAGATTGAGACTCAAAACGCACCTTTTCAAATTATCATTTCCTGACAGGAAGGGCTGATCGACTTCGTCAGGTGCAGCCCTCATACTAAATATGTTTATATTTATTTTATTTTTATCATTATTATTACTATTATTATCTAGTTGATAAAACGGAGCATCTTCTACAGCGCCCTTGAGATGAGTAATTCATAAAAATGGCGCTTTATAAATTATCCAATTTATTATTATTATATTATTAGGTGTAAAACTTTGCTTCCGCCGTTTTTTTCCGAAATTCGAGGCTTTATCGTAAAAAACTGGTTATACATTTATGATTCAAAGTATTGTCCATCGCTGGCCACTACTTTCTCCCATCTTTCGGGCAGCATACGAATCCCGCGTTGAAAAAACTGGTCATCTTTTGAAGCGATCCACGAATCGATCCAATTTTTTACTTCTTCATAAGACCGGAAGTGCTGGTCAGCTAGGCCGTGTGCCATTGATCGAAACAAGTGATAGTCCGAGGGAGCAACGTCTGGAGAATACGGCGGGTGGGGTAGGACTTCCCATTTCAAAGTTTCCAAGTATGTCTTGACCACTTTCGCAACATGGGGTCGAGCATTGTCATGCTGTAAAATCACTTTATCATGTCTCTCGTTGTATTGCGGCCGTTTGTCTTTCAATGCTCGGCTCAAACGCATTAATTGCGTTCGATAACGATCGCCTGTGATTGTTTCAGTCGGTTTTAACAACTCATAATACACTACGCCGAGCTGGTCCCACCAAATACTGAGCATAACCTTGGAACCGTGAATATTCGGTTTGGCCGTCGACGTGGAAGCATGGCCGGGATATCCCCATGATTTTCTGCGCTTGGGATTATTGTAATGAACCCATTTCTCGTCCCCAGTCACAATGCGATGCAGAAATCCCTTCCGTCTTTGCCTTGCAAGCAGCTGTTCACAAACACACAAACACCGTTCAACATCTCTCGGCTTCAACTCGTACGGCACCCAATTTCCTTGTTTCTGAATCATTCCCATGACTTTCAGGCGTTTTGAAATGGCTGGTTGCGTCACTCCCAATGATCCTGCCAATCCAATTCTTGTTGCGTTTGACACGAGTCTTGATCAAGCCTTCTCTCTTCCACCGCCATGCTGGTCTTCGACGTTAAAATCACCGTTCTTGAAGCGTTGAAACCACTCTCGGCACGTTCTTTCACTAATAGCGGCCTCACCATAGGTATTTGAGAGCATTCGATGAGCCTCAGTCGCAGATTTCTTCATATTAAAGCATAAAATTAAAACCTCCCGCAAATGACGAGAATTTGGCTCGTAAGCTGACATGTTTAATCGGGAATAACTTTATGATGCAGACACAAATCGACTAATATTTCGATGGCGTTATGTTTACAAATACTTAAGCTTATTGTATGACATCTATGATCTATTTATTCCTACTACCACTTACCGCTACTGCCATCTATTGCAAAATGGCGGAAGCAAAGTTATACACCTAATATGAACCGGGCTTAGGGACCACTGGTCTAGGGGACTAAACGTTTGGATTCGGATTTAGAGGACTTGGGTTCAAGCCTAGACACAACCAGATTCCATCTTCATATTAATGGTCAATTTTCTGCTCATATTGGATATTGTATAATAATTTGTAATATCATTGATTTAAATAATTTATATTAGTGTTTTTTTTTAAATGATTTTAATATGACACTGATTATTATTTAAGAACACAGCTGTTCCATCAATCGATATTGGAATGGATGTTGGAATTTCCCAACATAGGTTGGTGAAACATCTGTTGTACAAAATAAATATTTTTAACTTATCAGATGTCTGAAATTCTCGTGTAAGTTTTGTGACGTCATTTATCTTTAAATAATAATATATTCAAAATAGGGTGATCATTATTACCATCGGAAGGCAGGAACTGGGCATCCTCTAGGCCTAGCAGCTCCCCATGCCTGGAGGCTAGCCTCCGAGCCAGCTCTTGTGCCCACGAGGCCCGACGTGCTAAACACAGCTCCGGGGTCTCATCGTATCCTCCTTCCGGACAGTGGCGGACCCCGTCACAGGCGAGAGCGTCCGATATACACAAGAGCGGGTCCTTGCCTGCCCGCAGACACACCACTTGATCCTTGGCCCAGCAGTCTTCTCCTGAAAAATATTATTTTTATTACCATCTGAAATGACCCACACAGCTATGTACTTTAGTACTAGAAATATACTTTGTTGAGCTTGCGTGACCGCATAAGGAATGAAGAAATCAGACGCCGCACCAGGGTTGCTGACGTCATGGACCGAGTAGCAAAATTTAAATGGCAATGGGATGGACACTTGGCTAGACAGGGTGGCAACAGATGGGCACCCAAGATACTCAGTTGGAGACCATGGGCAAATAGGCGAAGTGTCGGAAAGCCACTGATGAGATGGACCGATGATATTGTCAAAAGGGTTGGAAAATCTTGGATACAAAGGGGACAGGATAGAGACAAGTGGAGGAAATTGGAAGAGGGCCTATATCCAGCAGTGGAGGGAAGAAGGCTAGCAAAGAAGAAGAAGAATAGTTCTTTACATTAGCGAGCCAAACCTTATGATTCTTATGACATGTGATAGGTAGCTAATCTATCACCATTTTATTGTCAAATAATTAATATTTATAATTGAAATTTCTTGGTATTAAATAATGAATACAAAAAATTAATTGCAGAGAACATTATAGTCTAAGCTTAATTAAGACGATGGACGCACTACTTTTAGTTTTGGCCCGGGCTGTACAAGCATCCCGCAGAACATCGGATTTATTATTATATATTTTGTGTTCATCAACTTGTGTTTAACATCGACCGGTTTCAGCAGCTTGCTGCCATCTTCTGGTCTACCAGAAGATCAGTCACCAGAAGATGGCAGCAAGCTGCTGAAACCAGTCGACGTTAAACCCACGTGGAAGCACACTAAATATATATGTAATAATAAATAAATTTTAAATAAATTTTTGTTTTCATGATTTTACTGTCACGTGAATTCTACACCAGACCAAAGACAGTGTGAGAACCTTGAGGACCTTCGGTGTGGTAATCATAGCTGTTGTTTTTGCCACGAAGGTCGTCAAGCCAGGCAGATAATAAACCTTTTAAGGCCAGTAAACCTGAGGCAGCGGCATTATACAATTTTTCCCTGTTCAACAGATAGGTCTAACCTTCAAAAGGGTATCGCAATAATCAAAAGAACTGCTAAGGTTATCGATTTATTTAATATCAGTTTAGGGCAGTTTTAACCTGTTAACCGAGTATGACAACATATTTCGTCACTCTGACATAAAGCAACAGGAGCGGATATGTCGAAATATTCAGACCTTTATGAAATTATCCTCTAAAGGAGGTGATGTTCTATGGCGATCAGCTAACAGGCTGATATAGCTAAGCATTGGATTAAGAGGAATTTATAAATAGGTGCAAAACACACCCAATTAATTAACTAACTATCTAACCATCAGGCCGTCTCGTTAAAGGGGTAACCAAGCAGACCATGCCACATTGAGCTTTCCTCACATACTTCCCAGTTAATATTATTATTAATTCTGTTGTTGTTGGACAAGAATCAGACAAACAAACCATCGTGCCGTTTCTCGGAGGGATAGGCAGAGAGAATGGACCACCACAATACTCTATCCTAACATACCTCTCTAGCTTCCTCCACATTCATACAGCGAGTCATACACGCAAGTCAATTCTTCCGGCTTCTAACATGACCAACCTTTAAAATTTGATTAATTCGTTCATGCCATGTTTTCCTCGGTCTACCTCGACTCCGTACTCCATTTACATTTTTACCCATTCTTTCTTCACCCATGCGCTCTATATGTTCGAACCAACACAGCGATCCTTTCATAATTTTGTTCATAATACATTATTTCGCTCTACATTCCTTTCTAAATCAGCATTTGGGATTCTGTCGTACATCGTTCTACCACACATACATCTTAGGGACTTCATCTCTACCGCATTTATTCTGCTCTCATCCTTTTTCTGCCAGTTCCATGCTTCATTTCCATACATAAGGGAAGAATATTAATTCTGTTCAACATATTATTTAAACTAACTAACTAACCATCACGCCGTCTCTCCGAAGGGGTAGGCCGAAAGAATGGACTGCCACACTTTTACTTCCTGACATATTTCCCTCGCTTCCTCAACATTCATACATCGTGTCATGCACGCGTGTCAATTTCTCCGACTCTTCACATGGCCGACATTCAATATTTGATCGTGTCACGTTTTCCTCGGTCTTCCTCTATTTCTGGTACCATTTACATCGTTAACATATACTTTTTTTACCATTCTTACCATATGTCCAAACTATCTTAATGATCCTTTCATTATTTTGTTCATAACACCATCATTCGCACCGCATTCACTTCTTATATTTTCATTCGACACTCTATCATACACAGAGTATCCGCACATTCGTCTAAGAGATCTCTCATTTCTACTGCATTTATTCTATTTTCATCCTTCTTTTGCCAGTTCCATGCTTCACTTCCATACATACATATTATTTAACATACTTAAAAAAATTAAAAAAACTTTTATCTACCCACTAATTGTGGCAGATACATGTCAAAATAACAATTAGAATATAAAGTAATAAAAAAAAGGTCATTGCCCCGTGCCCCCTATTGAGAGCTGCCCCTGATATTGGCCTCATTATATCTAATGTTAATGCATGATTCTTATAACAATAAATAGGATAATACTCATTATACATGAGTTACTAACTGGTTCACATTATGAAGACTCGTACAGAGGTGGACTATTAACATAGTTTTACATGCTACAATGTTACGAATTTGTGTTTAAAATGTTGCACTTTTGCATTTTATTGTACTGTTTACATTATACACAGAATGCGCCCATGGCTTTGTTGCTGTACACGTTTAAGAATCAATTGTAATTCTCATACCCAATAATTGTAAATAATATTCAATTAAGATTTATGAAAAGAAATACAGAAAACACTATAAGAATGCCCAAATACTTAAGATTTTTATTTTATAAGGATAAATTGTGTCTCAATAGAGACGAAGATGTAAATTGTTTTATGGGAACAGAATGTGGTGGCCGCGAACGCGTGTTTTTTTTTCCCACACTCATTGTCCTCCTCTATATACCTCTCAAATTAGTACCTGTACCCTTTGAGTGGCCATAAACACTCTGAACCACACAGATCAAGTCTCTGCTTAAACCAATAATCACCAAATCACAGTTCTAATAATGTGATGATAATAATAATATGCTAATTTTTAAATCGCCGTTTTTGAGATGTAATCCCCTCAAGGGCACATTAACACATGTTTTAAATCTAAATGTGAATGCTGCACCTGATATTCGCGATCGGTTAGAAAGTATAATAAAACAAAGTATACAAGTTTTAAATTGGAAATGAAATATGAAAAAGATGAGTTTTCAGCTTAGATCTGAAATCTGCCGGATCATTTATGCATGTAAGGTATGAAGGGAGATTGTTCCAAGCTAATGGGGAAAGATCGCAACGGCTCGATCCACGAAATTTGTACTAGGGCAACGTTTCGGCTCAACCAATCTTCTTATTGCAGAGGAGTTTGCCGAGTGAAGTGTGGATTTCCTTGGCTGTCCGTTATACGAATTCGGATACATAACTTGGTGCCATTCCATGTAGCGCTTTGAAGACGTCCACCAGAGTTTATACTGGATTCTTTCTGGACATTTAAGTTGGTGAAGTTCTTTGAGATGTTGTGTTATATGGGACTTTTTTGGAATGCCTTTAATGAGTCTTGCTGCTGCATTGAATGCAGATTGAAGTTTGTTTACTTGTTGTTTTGGAATGTTTACATAAATTCTATTAAATAGTCAAGTCGTGACACAACAAAGGAATTTACAAGAGTTTTGAAAGTGTCATGGGGAAAACTCCTTTTGACGGATTTTAATTGTCTTAGGTGGGAGAAACTAACTGTGTTATTAATTTGGGATTTTAGGGACAGATTTGCATCAAGATAAACACCAAGAAGCTTTGTGGAGTTTTTGGGAATGATATCATTGTCAGCTGTTGAAAATGAAGAATGATCGATAAGATGTTGATGCTTTGCGGAGGCAGTCCAGAGAAATTCTGTTTTGGATGGATTTAGTTGAAGTTTGTTTGATGCCATCCATTTAGATATGGCATCAATGCAGTTGACAGTTATTGATGTAAGATGTTTGGTGTCATCAGGGTTGCAGAAAAAATACAGTTGCTGGTCATCAGCATAGCAATGTAAGAGGAGGCTAAAGGATTCTATTATTTTGGCGATGTCATTTGTAAACATGATAAATAAAAGGGGTCCTAGTATAGAGCCTTGTGGCTGCTCAAGTCTCCGCTTAAACCAATAATCACCAAATCACCCTTCTAATAATTTACCCATCAGATGTAAGCGGAATAGCCACAAGATCTAAACAGAAGATTCAAATCAACTCCAATTAAAATTTGTTATTGATATAATAAAAATACTTAAGTAAAGTACAGGTATACCTACCTGTATAGTAAAATAATATTTGCTGTGCGATAAAAGCCATTATTTTATTAACAAAGTAAACTTAAGTATGATAACAAATCCAAGAGCTGATGTTATTTTATTGCAGCCATTAATATTCTACAATAATTTATAAAGATAATTAACTAATGCAAATAAGGTTAAAGGCAAGTACAGTATTACTACCGAGTGCATATTATTTTACCTTTGTTATAAATATCTGCAGAAGTGCACAAAGCGAACGGTGACATACGTGAACAGGAAATTGTAATTGAATATATTGTTGCTGAATTGTGAAAAATTATAATATTTTGATAATGAATACCTGGAAGAGACAAGTCAAACCATGGGTTACATAATATATTACTATCTAATAATATTCAAATCAAATCAGTATATTTCATCAATAGACATTACAAAATAATTTTTTTAAGGCATCTACTGAGAACAGGTAAAATAATATATCGTGTATAGTATACTACCAGAAACGCATGAGAGATGGTTCGACATTAGGAAGACAAGATACTCTCCAGAATTAAGAGTATTTGTCTTCTGAACGTAATTTCACTAATATGAATGATGTCGATCTCCGAGGAGACCACGTTCGGCAGATTAATTTCTCTTCCCACCGGTGTCACCAGAGGCAGGTTGGTTCTGGCGGCCGGTAGGTAAAACAATCTATGCTGTCGGAGATATCTATCAGGGACAAAAGGCCGAACACCCTCCAGCACGGCCGAGTTCTCGAAATATCCCCCGAGTAATCTAAAGAAATGGGTTATGAGATGCCCATTTCTTCGAAGCTGCAAGACAGTTGGTCCCAAGTATTACAAAAAGAAATGCCGTGGGATAAAGCCACGGATAGCTACCATACCCCCTCATGTAGAGATACCTCAGAATTTTTTTCTGAACTTTTATTATTCCACTAGCTGACCCGGCAACGCTTCGCTATTGCTAGATTACACCTAAGTACACCCAATATATATTAAAGAAATACAAAAGTTCAATATCAATTATTTTATTGGATAAAATGACATGTGTATAGGTGCAAGAGTGTGTGTATCCTAATTCAGTTCATATCTTTAAAACATTTTTTTAATCCAAGCAAACTTGCTGTGAACTTGAATAATACTAATGTGAATTGAACAATTGAAGGCTGGACATTATTACCAAGGTGGCAAGTTTACAAAAAGTCTGAAATGAGTTTTTGATGCCAATTGGTCTTAAACGTAGCTGTGCAAAAGCGCGTTATGATTAAATAATATAGTGTAGTTCAAACGTTACCCTAAAGATGTCACCCAAAAAAAAGTTAATATTTATCTTTTTCAGCTTTATGTTTAAACCATTAAACGTCCAGTCTTAAATTTTTTCCTTAATATTTTAAGTGAAATTAAAAAAACAAATAAATATACTATATCACATTTGCATAAAACATTCATACATATACAATTCATATCCGTTCACTCCTGGGCGTAGGCCTCCTCCATCTGCTTCAATGTCGTCCCTCCATCGAAGTTGAGGACGTCCTGGGTTTCGGGTTGCAGTTCATCTATCATCAGGGCTGCGAGCGGCATGCCATTTTAGCGCTGCCACTCTTCCGATGATGTCCGACACTCCTGTTCTGGCTCTAATAGTGGTGTTTCTTACCCCGTCCATTATACTGATTCCCAACTTTCATAGCTCTTTGGACAATTCTTAATTTAATAGCGCTTTTCTGAGACAACGTTATGGTTTGAAACCAATAAGATAACACCGGCAGGACACAGCAATCCAACACCTTCAGTTTAAGGTTGATGGGGTTCGTGGGCTTTTCAAAATATGCTTTGTTCGATTTCTGCGATTTGATTTTCTCCACTCAGTACTATTGTGTAATCCAAATATATATATATATGAATCGACTATTTTGATTACGGTGTTGTCTATTGTGATTTGTACAGGAGTAGGTACAATGATTTTTGTTTTCCCAAAATGCACGCATAGTCCTATTTCCTTTGATTTTTTATTTAGTTTTTCCAAAATCGTGGATATTTGCTCAGCCATATACACATGGACCATGAATCATATTTTTTGATACAATTTCAGCCAATTGAGGATAAACACTTGAATCAGGAATTTCAGCTGAATACATCTAACGTGTTTCCCCAAATAGGCGATGATATTAAAATGATATCCATCTTTGCCCTGCCACCGTCATCTGCTGTAAATAAAATTTTATTTTTTAAACGTTTGTAAGACATACGTTATATTGAGTATTATAAAATAAGCTTATTATATTTTACCTCATGGCGGGTTATCGAAATATGTCGTAATTCCATAATTATAACCATATACACATGGACCATGAATCATATTTTTTGATACAATTTCAGCCAATTGAGGATAAACACTTGAATCAGGAATTTCAGCTGAATACATCTAACGTGTTTCCCCAAATAGGCGATGATGTTAAAATGATATCCATCTTTGCTCTGCCACCGTCATCTGCTGTAAATAAAATTTTATTTTTTAAACGTTTGTAAGACATACGTTATATTGAGTATTATAAAATAAGCTTATTATATTTTACCTCATGGCGGGTTATCGAAATATGTCCTAATTCCATAATTATAACCATATACACATGGACCATGAATCATATTTTTTGATACAATTTCAGCCAATTGAGGATAAACACTTGAATCAGGAATTTCAGCTGAATACATCTAACGTGTTTCCCCAAATAGGCGATGATGTTAAAATGATATCCATCTTTGCCCTGCCACCGTCATCTGCTGTAAATAAAATTTTATTTTTTAAACGTTTGTAAGACATACGTTATATTGAGTATTATAAAATAAGCTTATTATATTTTACCTCATGGCGGGTTATCGAAATATGTCCTAATTCCATAATTATAACCATATACACATGGACCATGAATCATATTTTTTGATACAATTTCAGCCAATTGAGGATAAACACTTGAATCAGGAATTTCAGCTGAATACATCTAACGTGTTTCCCCAAATAGGCGATGATGTTAAAATGATATCCATCTTTGCCCTGCCACCGTCATCTGCTGTAAATAAAATTTTATTTTTTACACGTTTGTAAGACATACGTTATATTGAGTGTTATAAAATAAGCATATTATATTTTACCTTATTGTCATTGACAGTCTCATCGACACACCAACATATGAATCAATAAAATAATTTTAATGGAGAAATGAAAGGCATATGTTGCGCCACCGGAAAAATTAAACTGCTTCAACTTGGAAAACCACGTCCATTAAAAACTTTGCTTGCCGGATAAACCGCCGAATCAAAGCACTTCCTTTAACATAGTGAAATATAAATAATGCTTTCAAATAACGTTGTTTGGTGCAGAAATTGAAACAACTCGATTCATGCCAACTTTCAAAGTAAAAGGGCAAATGTATCGTACAGTTGGCTCCCTGCTTCCGTTCCTAGATGTTTAACAAAAATTTCTACAAATGTATTTCATCGGTTAATGCAATGATAAATTGAATCCACGCTGCAGAATTTCTACCAGTATTAAAAGGTCCTTAACAAAATAATAACAAAAAAACAATTTAATGTGTTTGTTCAAAACAGCAATTGACATGAGGGCATCTGATACACACAGGACTGTTAATCATCAGACAAAACACCTGCTAGGCAATATGTTTCGACGTTAAAACAATAAATCCAATCAGTGGCGAAGAACCAAAAAAATAATACAGCGCAAGTAACTATTATTCGTACCGATAAATGATTTGAGATTATGAAGACCATCACATTTTGAAATTTTAAAATAGAAACAGAAATTCGATATTAATCTGTTTTAATCAGACTAAGCTTCGCTCTGAAGAATACATTCTTTGCGAGATGAAGTTGTAAATGATGGTAATATGACTAACAATTTTGGCATCATCTTATAAAAGGTAGTCCACGTCATATGCCCGAGTACGCTTAAGATGAAATTGCATATGTTCGTCACTACTTGGGACGATATACAACAGCTCTTACTTCCTGGAAAATCGCCGGTGGATAGGCATGATATCACAGCACGTGTTTTCAGACAAAAGCTAAAATAGCTGTACGTTTTCATGGTAAAAGTTAATGTTTGGGTCTGTGCGCTGCTGGATGTATCACTATAACAAAATTACTTCAAACCCAATTGATGATGTAGAATGTGTCCATAAGGATCTGCATGAAGTTGATGAAAAATATGATTCATGGACCTTGTGGTACACTGATTCCAAATTCAATATGCATGATAGACGGAAAATGCTCTAAGCGGTTCCTCGAGTATTAGTATCCAACACAATTACAGGATACGATGGATATCCTTTATATAGAAGATCAGCAGAAAATGGTGGTAAATTAGCAACTAAACAAAAGAGAAACGGTGACATCGAAGTAGACAATCGGTGGGTTGTTCCATATTCGCCATTGCTATCAAAAACATATAAAGCGCACATTAATGTAGAAAACTGTAATTCCTTTAAATGTATCAAAAAAAATTGTAAGTACGTTAAAAAATGCAATTTTTGTTGTGCATCCAGAAAGAAGTGAAAATGAGTGAGGAAATCACACAGCATCAGGTTGGAAGATAACTAAGCAGCAATGAAGCTGTATGGCAAGCTTTCATTTCCCATTCATTAACGATTTCTGGTTGTTGTTCACTTAGCGGTACATCTAGAAAGCGAATGCGTTTATTTCACAGCTGCAAATGTACCTGAATCCAATGGCTACACAACTGCTTTCTTCCTGTTATGTCAAAATGACGCGTTTGCAAAAATATTGCTGTATTGGAAGTGTCTACGTATTATACATTAAATGCGAACAGAAAATCATTTGAACAATGCAAGCGCGGAGGGCGATTCGACCTGGCATTTTCAAAGAAACTATGATAAGCGGACCACACCGTGCATCCCAATCAAGATGAATATACGTTTTTACGCATGTTGTTGGTAAATGTATCCGGTCCGACGCCTTTCCAACAATTGAGAATTGTCAATGGTGTTTCACATGCCACCCACGGTGCATGTAAAGCTCTAAAGTTATTGGAGAATGACTGACACTGCGATGTATGCATTGATGACGCGTGCTACACGTCACACCCAAATCAAATTAACCTATAGTTTGCAATAATACTGACCGCCTGCTTTCCTTCATCTCGATCAGAGTTATGGGAGAAATATAAATTGCACATGGCCGAAGATATTCTTGGTCGAATATGTATGGGAAATTCAAATATGAACATGGATTTCACAGCAGAAATCTAAAACGAAGCATTTATAATGATTGAAGATTTGTGCTTGGGAATCACTCACAAATCTCTCGATAAATTGGGAATGCCACCACCGAACTGATCTGGTGGTATTTCATGATAGATAAGCCAAGAGGAACAGATAAAACGTTCCTAATTTGATTGATTCTGAGAGCAATTAGATCCTAAAATCATATAGCCTTAGCCCTTGCGTTATCCGGAATAGACGCGACATTGTTACCAAGTGGAAGAACTGTTCATTTCGCTTTGAAATTGCCATTGAAAACGCAATTGATTGAAACTCCTGCATGCAACATTTTAAAAGCATCTGGAATTGGGAAAGTATTGCAGAAATCCAAACATATTTTTAAGAATCAATGCACAATTGCACACATAAAAAACACTCGAGGCTCTTAATCAATCATTGTAAGATTTGCGTGGAAACATTAGACCATTTGGAAACGCATTAATATTACTTGCAGGAGATTTTAAGGAAACATTACCTGTAAATCCTTAATCGACGGCAGAGAATGAAATAATGCTTGCCTGAAATAGCCTTATTTGTGAAGACACGTAAAAACATTGAAAATAACTACAAATATGCGTGTTCAGCTGCCAAATAATCAATCAGTTGAAATTTTCTTACATCAATTACCGGAAATTGGAAACCGAAAGGTGCCAGTTGATCTAACTTCAGGACAAATTTCATTGCCTCGTAACATCTGCAATTTAGCGACATCAAACGAAGCGGTACGACTTCCAATGAGTTTCCGCTTGTATGGCATTTTGTCAACCTAAAACCAAAATTTAACAAATTTATGTAATATTATTTTAACATAATTCAGTGATATAAATTTAGAAATAAAATTTGATTTTTAATTTTATTGGCTACATGGTATAATACAACTTGTATTTTAACCCTCCAGTATAATACAACTTGTATTTTAAAAACTAATTAAAATCATGACGCAACAATGGCCGGGTAGTTTTTTCATGTAGTCAAACATAACCTAAAATAATACGTAAGTAAAACGATATTTAATTTCTTCTCTATAATTTATAACTACAGCTTTGAAATATGTAATGCGGAAATATAATCTGCATTCATTTCAACGGCAAAATAGAATAACCTGAAGATATATATATGAATTAGAAATATAAATATTAACTTACAAAATATTGCGACGCAATCGAAAGTTTCGATTCGAAACATATCAGATGACAGCTCAGAGACCACGTGATCAATCGAACGGCTAGAAGTAATTAATAACGAAAACAAAGTTTCGTTTATAATTTGAACTGCGATCAATTTGAACGATGCCGTAAATACACCCAATATATATTAAAGGAATCCAATTAAAGTCGTTCATAACCTCAAAATGACACTCACGTAAAAATTAACAAATAATTTGAACTGCGATCAATTTGAACGATGCCGTAAATACACCCAATATATATTAAAGGAATCCAATTAAAGTCGTTCATAACCTCAAAATGACACTCACGTAAAAATTAACAAATAATTTGAACTGCGATCAATTTGAACGATGGCGTAAATACACCCAATATATATTAAAGAAATATAATTAAAGTCGTTCATAACCTCAAAAATTTAGAAGCACCTGTCTGCATTAATGTACATAACCAATTATTTTAGTACGTAATAAGTAAAACGTATTAAGTATTATACATCCCAAAGTAAAACGCAATATATTGGACTGTCAGAAAGAAAAACACATTGTTGCCACTACACAAAATTACATGGAGACTGAATTCTCTCCAGACCATGTCAAACGAATATAGACTCAAAAGATTGATACTCAGGTGATACGAACATTAAGGTCTATATTCGTTTGCACTACGAAAATTTTCAATTAATTGATTAATTTATAAAGTTAATTAGAGCTCGATTAATAACAAAAATATGCCTATGACGACCGCTGAATTCCAATTAGTCCATTCTCCAAATTTCAAAAGGATCAGCTCAGGAATAACCTCAGAAATAGTCCACACACACCCGGAAGATCGCCTTTTATTTATATAGATAGATATAGATAGATAGATAGATAGATAGATAGATAGATAGATAGATAGATAGATAGATAGATAGATAGATAGATAGATAGATAGATAGATAGATAGATAGATAGATATATACATACTAACTAACTAACCATCACGCCGTCTCCCGGGAGTTACTACTCCCGGGAGACTGTACCGAGAAATGCAATGCACTGCAAATGACTGTGCAAAGAGAATGTACCGCAACACTGTTCTGTCCTGACATACTTCTCTCGCCTCCTCTACATTCATACAACTTGTCATGCAGGCACATCGATTTCTCCGACTCCTCATGGGACTGACATTTCATATTTGATCGTGACACGTTTTCCTCGGTCTTCCTCTATTTCTAGCTCCGTTCACATCGTTCACATAAGTATACCTTCTTCACCATTCCATCTTCACCATGTGTCCAAACCATATAAACGATCCTTTCATTATTTTGTTCATTACACTTTCATTCACACCGCATTCACTTCTTATATTTGCATTTGAAAATCATATACACATTTATCACAAATTCGTCTTAGAGATCTCATTTTTATTGGATTTATTCTACATTCTTCATTCTTTTGCCAGTTCCATGCTTCCCTTCCATACATAAGGGTTGGCACAAGAACACCATTATGCACTGCCATCTTAGCTTTTTTGGACAGGTTTTTGTTTGTGATGACAACTTTAAATGCACCATTCACTTTGTTGCCTGCCCCAACCCTTCTTCATTATATTTTTTTTCTTCATATATTTGATAATGTCCTACTAAGGTGAAACATGCCACTATCATCAAATATAATATAATTTCCATAAAATGGACATTACAGTTATATTAAAAAAAAATGGTTATGCACTGGTGATTGTATATATTCATAGGATTTAATGTCATAAAATAGACATATTACATTGGGTCGACTAATTGAAAATATCCAGTGATCAATAAGGAAATACAAATAACAGTGATTTATCAAAAAGAATGTTAACATTCTGATATGCTGGGACCCTTAGGTATTGCTAGACTTGATAATGAGAACTCTGAAGGTCTATATTATCATCCGTGGGTCAGATAAAGGGTCTAGTTGGAACAGTGGCACACTGTTGGGACATTCTCAACATTCTGAAAAATCACTTGACAAACATTGTTATTGATTTGTTGAATGTGTCATCTGTTGTGGAATGTGGATGCTATCATTGGTCGTGTGTTGCTTGATAATATGTCAATAGGTTTTTACTAAAGGTGTGGTTATACAACATCTTTGTTATCCAAAGTCGTGACAGAAAATAAGATAATCATAATTAGTAATTGATTATCTATAATCATATATAAAAGTGTGTATATTTTTTTAATTGCTGCACGAGGTATTAGTGAGAGGGGCATCTCCTGACTCCACAACATAAAGGACTGGACTGGCTTAAAAAGAAGAGCTGCTTCAACTGCCAGGGACAGAGACGCCTACTTTCAAGTAATAGATCTGACATGACACCGAAGGAAGAAGTATATTTTTTACACACAACTCATACCATACTTATTACCACCACCACATTACTCTGAAGATGGAGACTGCAATGATCTCCGAAACTTTGGTCGAGAAGGAGAAATCACACGTTGTTACCCAAAATCACACAAAACATATTGCTGTCAACCGTGAAAATCTACGCAATTAATAGGAACTAATATCGAAAGACTATACGTATACTTATATTTTTATGATTGAGGTTTCAGTGTTGTGTGTCCGTTGGTGTGGAATAGCCTCCCTGTTAGTATAAAGTATGAGAATAGCGACGTTAAATTTAAGAGACTACTGAGTTGCAACATCAGTCTTTTTCCAAAGCGCCCTTGGAAATAATTGATTGTACAAAATGTCACACTTAAATTAAATGATCATAAAATAAATAAATAAGAAGCTAAAAAGTTATGCCAGGGTAGAAGTGTCTATCCTCATTGCATACCCCTCTCGGTGAAAAAGCTTAATGGTTAGTTAATATATCGTCACCTGAGAGTAAGAGGGTTCCAACTAACAAAATTTCACATTTGGCTTTTTTCGTGAAAAGAGTTCTTACTAACCTTATCTATACATACAATTAAAAAAAACATGTAATAGTATCGTCATTTTGATGTTACGAAAAGAATCAAGTTCCATCTGATCATTCAAAACACACGATTCACTGAAGAAGGATTCATTTACACTTAGAACTTTATTATTCCAACTATCGCCAGAAAATTTACATGCTTCTCGGTAAAAGAGTTTCATCTGCTTCAAATGGAACCCTTTTATTTTAAGATACACACCCGAAACCAACAAAACTTTGACTTCATTTTTCTCAGCATTTTACTTTTGACAGTTGCAACCTTCTTACTCTCAGGTGACGATATAACATGTAAGAGTGAGTGCTATCTCAGTTCATTTACCTGCATTAACAGCTGTAATAATAAGTCTCAGGTTGTCCGTCCGCTTAGGGGCCTTGGGGGGCCACCACTGGACCCTGATTGGCTGCGGCAGGAGCTCCAGTGGGCCTCGGATCATCTCAGGGCCACACAGAGACACCTTCATGGCCATTCCACCCACAGTTCCATGCTTCGCATCGAGATAATACTGAAAATGTAACCAATTGATTGATGTTAATATTTATGGGTTGAAAACAGACTTGAATTATACAACATGATTTTATATAATAACATGCAGGCTTGTCGATTTTTCCAACTTCGAAAGTGGTCACCTTTTAGTAATAGGTTTTCCACGGCTTCTCTTTGCACTCACACTGGTTGTATACAACATTTAAACCAATCTTCTCTCGTCCATTTGTTCCATATGTCCAAACCATCTCAGGGATCCATTTTTAATTTTTTCCAATTTCAAAGAAATTTCTTATGAACTATCTATCATACACCAAAGACCTTTTTGTGATAACACAATGAATTGTTAAAATATTAAAATAAAATAGTCGATTGTTTTGGCCGAAACACTACGATACTTCAACATTATTACTGTTAAAATTTATAACACTGTTATAATATCACAATTTATTTTTATTTACTGAGAATGTCGCGACAGCTGTTTTTCAAACCGATGTTGGCATCATCAGGTGTTATAAAAAACGCAGTGTTATAAATTTTAACAGTAATAAAATTAAAATAATTAAAAACTAACTAACTAGCCATTTTTTCACACAATTTTCTTTCCTGACATATTTCACTCGCTTCCTCAACATTCATACATCGTGTCATGTACGGGCGTCGATTTCTCTGACTCCTCACGTGGCCGATATACAAAATTTGATTTATTTGATCGTGCCATGTTTTCCTCAGTTTTCCTCTATTTCTAGTTCCATTCACATCTTTAACATATACTTTTTTTACCATTCTTTCTTCATTCATTCTTTCCACGTGTCCAAACCATCTTAATGATCCTTTCATTATTTTGTTAATAACACCATCATTCGCACCGCATTCAGTTCTTATGAAATAATTAAATAAATATACAAAATTAAATATCTATTAAAAATATATATTTTGTGGATAGTACACACGAACTTTGTTAGAGTGGGAACCCAATATGTTTAAAATGTTTTAACACACACTCTCTGTCATTAGAATATGCTAGTTTTAATACAATGTAAGGTTTAATGATTGCAACCTTAATAATATAAGTAATAAGAAAACCAAAGGTCAAATTGGTTGTGTGGGTAAGGTTTTATGATCGTCCAGCTGACTACATGGGCACCATCTAAAAGAACATTATGTGTTATATTATTTTTATTTTATATCATTGAATTTCATCAAAGTGTGCGCAGGAGATGCCTCTTGGTTGAGGTTAGGTTTGAGGTTCGCAACCCATCACACCGCGTCTCCCGTGAGTGTGAAAAGAGAAGGATGGAGTGCCGCATCGGTTTGAGTGTGACAGTCCATTCTTTCTGACTACTACTTCGGAGAAACGGCATGATGGTTAGTTATTTAGTTTATTTATGTATTATTAAGCTAAGATGGCAGTGCACAATGGTGTTCTTGTGCCGACCCTTATGTATGGAAGTGAAGCATGGAACTGGCAAAAGATGAAAGTAGAATAAATGCAGTAGAAATGAGATCTCTAAGACGAATGTGTAGTAAATTTGTATATAGAGTTACAAACACATATAACAAGTGAATGCGGTGCGAATGAAAGTGTTATGAACAAAATAATGAAAGGATCGTTATGATTGTTTGGACATATGGAATGAATGAGTGAAGACAGAATGGCGAAGAAGGTTAACGTAAACATTAAAAACCCAAATAAATAAGACAGTGAGCGCCAGCTTCTTTCACCTAAGGCAGCTCAAAGCAATCAAAAGAAATATTCCCACTGATGCATTAAAAACACTTGTTAATCCCTTCGTCGTATCTCGACTCGACTATTGCAACGGCATATATGCCAACATACCCAAGAAACAAACGAACAAACTTCAATCCGTTTTCAATGCGGCAGCACGACTTATAAAAGGTGTTCCAAAAAACTCGCATATTTCACAACATCTAAAAGATCTTCATTGGCTCAAGTGTCCTGAAAGAATCCAGTATAAACTATGCTGGACGGTTTTTAAAGCGCTTCACGGAATGGCACCAGCCTATATATCTGAACTTTGTGTTGCTGATAGCCCTAACTTGCGGCAATCTACGCTTCGATCAGCAAACTCCTCGGCAATAGGCAGATTAGTTGAGCCAAAGCGCAACCCCCGGACAAATTTCGGAGATCGGGCCTTCGCAGTGGCAGGTCCGTCCGCCTGGAATATGCTTCCTGCACGCCTCAGATGCATTGACAATCCGACAGACTTTAAATCTCACCTAAAAACCCACCTTTTCAAAATATCCCATAAAATGTAAACAACGGTTATCTGATTGCTGGTGTCACATGCAGCTCTCATGACTAAAAACATTGTCAAAGCGCCCTTGAGGTGAGCTATTCACGAAAACGGCGCTATACAAATTAGCCTAATTATTATTATTATTAAACATTAGGTAAACGGCTTTAACGGAGCTGGAAACATGGCATAATCAAATCTATAAAATATTAAATGTTGGTGATGTGTTCGATTCCTGGCGATGGCAGTGTGATTGTCACACTGTCATTGGTCTGGTGTAGTATTCACATGACAATAAAATGACGATAGGTTGGCTACCTATCACACGTCATGAGAATCAATATAAAATAGCTAAAATAAATTGTATACAGTAATTGGGTTCAAACAACCTGTTGTATGCATGAAAAAAAAATCGTCACACGTGCATGACATGATGTATGAATGTAGAGGAAGCTAGAAAAGTATGTCAGGACAGTACAGTGTGGCGGTCCATTATTTCTGCCTACCCCTCTGGCGAGACAGCGTGATGGTTAGTATTTACGTATTCATTCAAAATGTTCTCGTCACCTGTGCATACATCAACAGAAGGTGACAGATTTGATAAGTTATATGTAATTAAAATCAAATGACTACTTCTTTTAAATTAAGATCATCGCATTCATTGTTTTGGAGTGGAACAGAGAAAGGACCAAAGTTGCCAATGTACTTTCTTATAATTCGATAAATTCATTTTAATATCTGTCAAAACTGATCACATTCATGAAAAAATTGTTTAAATATATTTATTTTGTATATACAAAAACTAAAGGATGTAAGACTTGGAAATATACCGCTAACTTTACTGGCAAACTCCAGGTGTTTATAAATAGGTGCCTTCGCTCAATATTCAAGAGCTCAATATTGGCCCCAAACAGTGTCAAATGCCGTTCTCTGGACCATGGCAGGCGAAAAGCCAATTAGAGAACAAGTCGCTAGATGCAAATGGCTGTGGTAGATCGCACTCTGAGACGGAACCCAGCCTGCATCACTTAGGGCGCACTAGACTGGTCCCCAATGAGGGGAAAGAGGAAGCAGGGCAAACTTAGAGAAGAAAAAACCGGAGAAGAGCCCTGCAGGACGATGTTAAAGCAGCAGGCCTCACTTGGAATGATGTTAGGCATCAGGCGTGCGATAGAGTCGGGTGAAGAAGGTTCCTTGAGGCCCTATGTACCACGGAGGCGTGACAGGATAAGAAGAGATACAAAAAAACACTGATGAAGGGCTTCTGTATCTGAAACATGTTTGTATTTTAATTAAATTTATTAATAAAGTTAATGTTGTTTACAGAGTACTAAACATTGTTCAATGAATCTGCAACATTTGCAACATCTGCAACAAATATGTCCTGGCGCTCTGTAGCTGCCGGATGTTTTTTCAAATAGCTCCCTATTTAAATAAAAATTTGAGGGTCTGAGTACTCCATTTGCGTCTATTTAACATCTATTATCACCTTTTAATGAATCCAAACAAATCTGCGTATCCAAAATTAATTATTTACGTATGGTTTCAGTGAAAAGAACAAATTAAGTTTGAAATACGTGAAAGTTTTAAAGTGCATCGTGTAAACGTCTCTAAACGGCTATTTCCGAGTCGAGACCTCAAAGATGGTTGCCACATGTGTGTCCGAGTGTCCAGTGAATTGTGTGAAGTGCAACAGGATGATTTATGAGGGAACGCCCAAATTCTCGGAAATAATTTGTGAACTTTTACTATATGCCAAAACATTAAGAGTTATAGCTTGATAAAACGGAGCATTTTCTACAGCGCCCTTGAGATGAGTAATTCATAAAAATGGCGCTTTATAAATTATCCAATTTATTATTATTATTATTATGAAATTATGGCAAATATAGAAGAGATGTTGTTTTTTCTGTATTTATTCTATGTACTAAGCTTTGTTTCCATGGACAAGACGATTTATCAATTCTAAAACAACATAACTAATGTTGGTATCTTTCAATTGTTCCCATCGATAATTGTGATAGTTTAAAACATATGTGTAGCAAAAACAGGTAAATTATGTTTTGTATGGAATGATAAAAAGCCTTCTGAATTAAGGTTCAATAACTTTTTTCAAAACAGAATGAACATACTCTGTATGACTGTCCGGAGTTGAGGTTCTGGGTATAATAATAATTTATACATTGTTTCTTTGTCTTTCGCAATACAACATGATACGCCAGCAGGTTTTGTTTGGTTTAAAGAAGAAACGACAAAGGAAGTGATATAGTCAACAAGGCTTTCAATTAAATTAAGATTGAAAACAAAAAAAAAGTTGAAAAGGAAAGTTTACAAAAAATTAATAACACAAATGATAAATTTTTATGTGAATAATAAAAGTACTTATAAGATTAAAAGAGAAAATTTTATGTTTTCTGCAATCACATTATATGTAATCATGTACTTTGTTCTTGGAAAGTCTTATAAAATTATTATCAAAATAATGAATCCCATTTAAAAAAAAAGAACTGGAAATATAATTTACCTGTTTATTCTTAAAATAATGGTATGTTAGAATATCTAACGATGAAGTAAGAAAGGAATGTAAAGCGGATGAATGCGTGGATA
This sequence comes from Lepidostoma basale, assembly GCA_022606425.2. Classification (NCBI taxonomy): domain Eukaryota; kingdom Metazoa; phylum Arthropoda; class Insecta; order Trichoptera; family Lepidostomatidae; genus Lepidostoma; species Lepidostoma basale. The sequence continues at coordinate 1,395,278 of JAHDVF020001307.1, forward strand.
AATAAAATTAAGAAAGGGTCACTAAGATGGTTTGGACATATGGAACGAGTGGATGAGGGAAGAATGCATAAATATACATATACAAGTAGTGTGAATGGAAAAAGAAGTCCAAGGAAGACATGGCATGACCAAATTAATCAATTACTGAAAGATGGCCATGTTCGAAGTAGGAACAATCGACAAGCGTGCATGTCACAATGTGTGAATGTAGAAGAGGCGTGAGAGATGTCAGGATAGAACAATGTGGCGATACATCCTCTCTGCCTACCCTTCCGTAGAAAAAGTGTGATGGTTAGTTAGTAGGTTAAATAAATAAAAAAATTATAATTTGTAAAGTTTATATAAAGTTTATACCTATGCCCATTGTTCAGAGTTATATTTCTATTATTAACATGCAAAATTTTAACGCCTGAAATTGCTCATATTTTTATATAGGTAAAACAAGGCGTAATTAAAAATTAAGAATAAAAGAGCACATAAGATGTCTCTCTAATAATAACATTTCTGAATTTGCAAACCAACTCATTGAAAAAGATCATTCATTTAATAAAGATAATGGCGTTGAAATATTGCATGTTGATAATAGAAATATGTATAACTATATATTTTATTTTTTTAATAAATGTGAATGTATACAAAGTATATATAAAAAAAAGAAACATTAAACATCTACAACACAAAGTTATGGCGAACATAGAAGATATTTTGTAACCTTTTGTGGAAACTATTTTTGAATATTTATTTTGAAAATATTTTTGCTCTCGTTCAAATTTAGCATGCCTCTTTTAGCAACTGCAATATTATAATTGTGAAGTATGTAGCTATAAATGAAAGTTTCTATTTTCAGTAAATAACCTGAATAGATAAGAAAAAATATTACAAAACATATATGTAAGTTCTTTAGTGAAAAGTAGGACATGTGGCAAAATATGTACGCATCACAGGTGATAAATAACTTAGTTATTTTTAGATTACCGACAATCAGCAGCCACCGGCCATTTGAAGCAATTGCTGTTGGTACATCACTAATGCTTTTGGATATTTATATTCTAACACTCCTTTGTCTGCTGTAATTAATAGTGTGATTAGTGGTTAAAGACTGATAGTAGGGTCTGTTAGGTAATGTCATTAGAGACAAACATATATAACCTCAATTATCAGTTTGTTACACACGATAACTACCGCGTTTATTCTATTTATATCCTATTTTTATTAATTTCACGTTTAAGCGTTGGAATGAAACACTGCATGAAAGAATATCAATCTCTGGTATAAAAAGATAATGCAGGGAAAAAGAAAGCATTATTTTATCATTACTTACTACGGTGTTCTTCTACCGACCCTTATGTATGGAAGCGAAGCATGGAACTGGCAAAAGAAGGATGAAAGTAGAATAAATGCAGTAGAAATGAGATCTCTTGGACGAATGTGCAGATACTCTGTGTATAATAGAGTGTCGAATGAAAATATAAGAAGTGAATGCGGTGCGAATGATGGTGTTATGAACAAAATAATGAAAGTATCATTAAGATGGTTTGGACATATGGAAAGAATGAATGAAGAAAGAATGGTAAAAAATTTATATGTTAACGATGTAAATGGAACCAGAAATAGAGGAAGACCGAGGAAAACGTGGCACGATCAAATAAATCAAATATTGAATGACGGCCATGTGAGCAGTCAGAGAAATCGACGCGCGTGCATGACACGGTGTATGAATGTTGAGGAAGCGAGAGAAATATGTCAGGAAAGAAAAGTTTGTTAGTTTTAGTTTTTACTTATTTAAAAACAGTAAACATAACTAACTAATCATCACGCCGTCTCCCCGAAAGGGTAGGCAGAAAGAATGGACTGCCACACTTTAATCGATGCGGCACTCCATCCTTCTCTTTTCGCCATTGCGAGAGACGCGGTGTGCTGGGTTGCGAACCTCATCGCCACCAACAGGCATCTCCCGCACACACTTCGATCATTCAATGATTGCATTGAATTGATTGGAAAAATTTAATATTTTTTAGATATTACTTCAATTTACAACAATTGGATTCAAAGGAGATAAGATATATTTTCTAAAAAAAACTTGAAAAATATCGACAATCATTCACATTTGAAAAAAATATGAACAACTGAAACTTTATTCAAGGAAAGAACACACTGGAGTCTTTATCACTCTCTGAATATTATAGTAGCGAGTGTGCGACGTAAATAGTTGTGTGGCGCTTCACTTACTTTTCGAACGATAAAATCAGACTGATGATTGTCTTTCTCACTCTCGCGCTTACATTCAGATTATTTCTCACTCTCGCGCTTACATTTACAGTAAACATTATTTATTTAAAAATATTAAATTAATAAACTCTTGAATGAAAACGTGAATCTTCCTCGTCAACCATCTAGAGGAAGACCTAGGAACACATGGATGATTCAGTGTAATAGCGTCTTGCGGAGAAATGACTTGAGTGAGGGCGATACTCAGAACCGTGCGAGGTACAGCCTGAGATCGAGAAAACCCGACCCCAACAGTCAATACAGACGATGAGTTGGGATAGCGCCAGGAAGAAGAAGTATATTCATAAACTCCAGCCTGCATTCAATGCGGCAGCAGGACTGATAAAGGGTGTGCCGAAGAGTAGTCATATAACACAGCATCTTAAGAAGCTCCATTGGATAAAATGTACAGAAAGGATGCAATACAAGCTATGCTGGCTGGTTTTTAAGGCGGTGGATTGAATGGCACCGGCTTATATATCTGAACTCTGCATCAACAAGAACCTGAATGCCAGACAGTCGGTAGTCGGTCTTTTGCGATCGGTAGATTGACTGTGTGAAAACGCTGTCCTCACACAAACTTTGGAGACCGAGCCTTCGCGGTAGCCGGCCCTTCAGCCTGGAATAGTCTTCCAGCAGACCTCAAGTGCATTGAAAATCCATCAGAGTTTAGATCGAGACTCAAAACGCACATTTTAAAATTGTTCTTTCCTGATGCAGATGTTGATCGACTGCGTTAGGACCAGCCCTCATACTCAATATGTTTAGGTTAACTAGTTCATAAAACAGAGCATTTTCTGCAGCGCTCTTGAGATGATTAATTCATAAAAATGGCGCTCCATAAATTATCCAATGTATTATTATTATATTATTACATATTAATCCAAATCATTTGTAACAAAAGAATATAAATAAGGACAAAAATAAACTATTTAAAAAATATAAAATAAATAAATAAACTTAGTATTATGGTATGGTTATTTTAATTGATGCCAACTAGTTTTGCTTGGACCCAAGCTTCATCAGGGAAGTATAACAACCAGAAGCTTGGGTCCAAGCGAAACAACTAGTTGGCATCAATTATAATAATCATACTGTGGTTATACAAAGTTTTTTTTGTATATTTTATATTTTGTTAAATGTCTAACCACAAAACGAGTACATTATATGTAACTAACTAACTTACCATCACGCCGTCTCCCCGGAGGGGTAGGCAGAAAGAATGGAATGCCACACTGTTCTGTCCTGACATACGTCTCTCGCTTCCTCTACATTCATACATCTTGTCATGCACGCACGTCGATTTTTCCGACTCCTCACGTGACCGACATTCAATATTTGATTGATTTGATCGTGCCACGTTTTCCTCGGCCTTCCTCTATTTCTAGCTCCGTTCACGCCGTTTACATATACCTTCTTACCATTCTGTCTTCACTCATTCTTTCCATGTGTCCAAACCATCTTAATGACCCTTTCCTTATTTTGTTCATAACACTTTCATTCGCACCACATTCACTTCTTATACTTGCATTTGTTACTCTATCATAAACAGATTTGCCACACATTTGTCTTAGAGATCTCATTTCTACTGCATTTATTCTACTTTCATCCTTCTTTTGCCAGTTCCATGCTTCACTTCCATACATAAGGGTCGGCACAAGAACACCATTGTGCACTGCCATCTTAGCTTTTTTGGATAGGCTTTTGTTTGCGATGACAACTTTAAGTGCACCATTTATTCTGTTGTCTGCCCCAACCCTTCTTTCAATATCCTTCTCCACCCTCCCATCCTTTGTAAACATACTTCCTAAATAAACAAATTATTATATTAAAAAATAAAACATTATATGTAAAATTAACTATTTAACACATTATAGATAGGTGCTCTCAGAAGGTAGCTTCACTATCTTGAAAAATGTCCACATCCAAAGCGATGTGTTTTAGAATAATTTTGGCCCTGCCCACAGACATTACCTTGGGAAGATTAGCTCTACACAGTGGCAGGTGAAATAATCTACATTGCCATTGTCGCAGATAATTGTCGGGGACAAACAAAATTCAATTATTCAAAATGTCTGAGTTATGTATTTGACCATGAATCTAATAAATAAAGTGAACACCCAAATGGATTAAAGTTTTCATTTAATATCTTGTAATGTATGTACAATATTTGTTAATTTCGAATTATGGAATGTACACAATTTAAAAAAATAATAAAAACGAATACAATAATGTCTAGTAAATATAATGAAAACAATAAAATTTAATTTAATTATTGTTAATTTGCAGGCAAGCAAGGCGTTTCCGAGAGTGGTGTTACTATAACTGTTATACCCAACCCCCCCTGGAAATGACACAAAGTCGGCTAAACCCTCCACCACAATGGCAAGAGAACAGGATTGATAAGCCATTTTTAGGGCCATCCCAAAATAACTAGTTTGCCATTGACATGAAGAAAAAGAGGCGTATTCTACTTCAAGCAATTTTCCAAAAATGGGCTAACGACTCTATCAAAAGAACTAACTAACTAACCATCATGCTGTTTCCGGTGGAGTAGACAAATAGGATAAACTGCCACACTATTCTGATATAAGAAGTGAATGCGGTGCGAATGATGGTGTTATGAACAAAATAATGAAAGAATCATTAAGATAGTTTGGACATATGGAACAAATGAATGAAGAAAGAATGGTAAAAAAATTATATGTCCACGATGTAAATGGAACCAGAAATAGAGGAATACCGAGGAAAATAAATCAAATATTGAATGTCAGCCACGTGAGTCAGAGAAATCAACGCGCGTGCATGACACGATGTATGAATGTTGAGGAAGCGAGAGAAATATGTCAGGAAAGAAAAGTGTGGCAGTCCATTATTTCTGCCTACCCCTTCGGAGAGACGGCGTGATGGTTAGTTAGTTAGTTAGTTACATACATACACTCTAACACACGCTCATCGATTGTTCCAACTTCGAATATGGCTGACTTTAAGCATTTATTTTCATTCTATCCGAAAATAATTAAGAGCCAGAAGAAATCAGAAGAAGAATAACTGCAGCCAATAAAACATACTTCTCTCTAATTCTAGTGTTTAAATCACTTAGCGTCCACAGGAAACAAAATAAAAACATATCAAAAATATAATTGAAACTGTATTGGCATATGGGTATGAGGCGCTAAAACTGACAGTGAAGATGGGCTGAAATGCTGGACAGATTCGAATGAAAAATATTGCGATGAATCTGTGGATACGTGAGAGAAGATAATCAATGGTGCATCATAAACAATGAAGAATTGTACAGCATATTCAAAGCCCCTAGCATCTCAGCACACATGAGATTGAGATGGGCTGATGACTACTGAGATTGAGATGGGCTGGGCATGTACAGAGGATGCCAGACTCACGGGTCCCTAAAATAATAATGAATGGATATCCAGGTGGATGGAGACGAGTAGGAAGACTGGAGGCTAAGATGGGAGGATGAGGTCGGGAAGCTAAATTGGAAGACGGCGGCAGAGGACAGGCGGAATTGGAGGCACAAGTTATGGGAGGCCAACGCTCAATTTGGGCTGTAGTGCCACCGGAGAGAGAGTTTAGTATTTGATTTATTTGGTCATGTCATGCTTTCCTTGGCCATCCTAGATTTTTTTTTATAAATAACCTTTTTAAAGAAGTTTTCTTTCTTCTTCTTCTATTTGTCCTGTCACACCTCCGTGGTGCATATGGCCTCAAGGAACCTTCTCCACTCGACTCTATCGCATGCCTGATGCCTAACTTCATCTCAAGTGAGGCCTGCTGCCTTAACCTCGTCCTGCAGGGCTCTTCTCCAAGTGGCTCTAGGTCTGTCTCGCTTCCTCTTTTCCTCCATAGGGGACCAGTCTAGGGCACCCTGAGCGATGCAGGCTGGGTTCCATCTCAGAGTGTGACCGATCCACTGCCATTTGCGTCTAGGGACTTGTTCTCTAATTGACTTTTCGCCTGCCATGGTCCAGAGCAGTGGCGGTACTCCCATAGAAGCCCAGAAGCCTGGCTTGCGTAAGACATTTTGAATCAAAACCCTCAAATCTAAGTAATCATGCCCCCGCATAAACCAACAACCCACCAAATAACCTTCCAACAATGTTCCCATCAGACGTAAGAAGAATAGCCACAAGAGCTGAACCCTTAGTGAGCCAGAAGAGGTTTTGATTCAAAATTTCTTACGCATGCCGGGCTTCTGGGCTTCTATGTGAGTACCGCCACTGGTCCAGAGAACGGCATTTGACACTGTTTGGGGCCAATAGATCTTGAATATTGAGCATAGTTATTTATAAACACCTGGAGGTTTTCAATAACGTCCGCGGTAGATTTCCAAGTCTCACATCCGTACAGCAGTACGCTTTTAACGCTACTGATGAATATTTGGAGCTTGATCTTTCTCAAAATGATACTGGAACGCCATATAGGTCGAAGCATAGCGAAAGCTCCCCTTGCCTTGTTTTTAAAGAAGTAGTAAAAGAAAAATAACACTTGTTGATGCAAGCTATTGTAGAAGTGTTGTTTTAACTGAGCAAACAATTCAGAGACAAGTAGGTGAAGGTGTCTGATAATTTGACAATGAGATGTGAATTAAAATAATTATAGGTAATTAGAAAAATTTGCAGCTTTTATCTCTTATTGTGACATATCTGAACTTAGAGCATACACAATATCGTGGGTATACTGGCAAAAAACGTTAAGTCTAAAATCGCTGTTTTGAGAAATCAATCATTTAAGTTTTCTTTAAATTTGAAACATATAAGTGTCGTTGTCAAAAGTCAATCGAGGGAATTTTTTTCAGCCGAAGACAATAAGTAGAGTTAACGTTTTTTTCCAGTACAAAAATGTTCAACAAGACTCTTCGAAAAATATTAAGTTTTTTTAAGCTTTTAGCCTGTATGAAATACCTTTTGTACGATTTAACGTTAAATTTATTTTTAAAACTAGAGAAAAAATCTGTTTCATTCGACTTCGTGTATTTTGCCAATTTGTAGAGCATTGTAAACTTTACAATACTGCATCACTAAGTCAAAACTGCCAATTTTCGACTTAACGTTTTTTGCCAGTATACCCACGATATGATACCAATCAGAAAATATTGAAACAAATATATGACCATCCTTTTTGATTGTATCTTATTTAAACAATGACGATAATAAGAGATAATTTGGTAAGAAAAGTGAACGATAGATTGAATGAGCGGGATGTAAGTGAGTTGAGTATTGACAAGACCTGGAAATACTTAAAGGAAAGTTTGTGTGAATCAGCGAAAGAATCGTGTGGTGTGTGTGTACAAGGTAGAAGGAAAGGGGATGCGTGGTGGAATGATGACGTAAAGAGTGCTGTTAAAGAGAAGAAAGATGCTTGGTTGAATATGCTGTCGATAAATAAGAATGACAGAGTTAAGTATGAAAGGGCAAAAGATTTGTATAAGGTATGCAAGAAGAGAGTGAAGTCGGTAGTGAAAGCGCGGAAAGAAAAGCTGAAGGAGGAAGAAGGGCTCAAAATGACAAACAACTTCCAAGCAAATTTAAAAATGTTTTGGAAAGAAGTAAAAAAAGCCCGAAATCCTCCTGATAGTGGATGTGTGAAAGCAATTTTAGACAACGAGGGAAGAATGTTAACGGAGAGTAAGATCATACAAGAAAGATGGATGGAATATTTTAAGGAGATGTATGGTGGTGATACAAGCGTGATCGAAAGTATAACAACTAGTGCGAGTGCGGGACCTATGAATGATAATATTGAGAAAATAAGTACGAATAAGATGAAAAGATCTGTGAATGCAATGAAAAGTGGAAAAGCTGTTGGATTTGATTGTATTGCCATAGATTTTATTAAAAGCGGTGGCGAAGTGGTTTCTGCATGGTTATGTAAGTTATTTAACCAGTGCTTGGAGGAAGGATATACGCCGCTAGACTGGAGGAGAGCAGTAATTATGCCCCTGTACAAAGGAAAAGGATCGCGTATGGAATGTGAAAACCACAGAGCTATTAGTCTTTTGAGTGTCGTTGGTAAAGTCTATGCCAGAATTTTAATAGAAAGAGTAAGAAAATTGACGAGTGACAAAGTTTGGTATGTGCAAGGTGCTTTTATGAATGGCAGAGGATGTATGGATCAAATTTTTGGACTTCGTATATTGACAGAGAAGTTTCTGGCCAAAAACCGCAAACTTTTCTGTGCATTTGTCGACTTGCAAAAAGCATATGATTACGTTAATAGAGAAAAGTTGTGGGAAATATTGTCTGAATATGGAATAAGTACAAAACTGATCACGGCAATTAAGTCGCTATACACAGAAAGCACTGCTAGTGTCAGAGTAAATGGAGATCTTACAGCCTGGTTTGATATCAATAAAGGTGTCAAACAGGGTTGCGTAATGTCCCCGTGGTTATTTAATCTGTATATGGACAAATGTATGAAAGAGCTGAAAGGGTTTTAATCTTTGATCTAGTGTAGAATTCACGTGACAATAAAAATGGTGATAGATTTGCTACCTATCACATGTCACGAGAATCAATATAATAGCTAAAAAAAATATTCAGTAATTGGGTTCAAATGACCTGTTGTATACAATCCTTTTTTGATTGTATCTTATTATCTTAAAAAAAGCTAGAATGGCAGTGCACAATGGTGTTCTTCTACCGACCCTTATGTATGGAAGCGAAGCATGGAACTGGCAAAAGAAGGATGAAAGTAGAATAAATGCAGTAGAAATGAGATCTCTTAGACGAATGTGTGGATACTCTGTGTATGATAGAGTGTCCGAATGAAAATATAAGAAGTGAATGCGGTGCGAATGATGGTGTCATGAACAAAATAATGAAAGGATCATTAAGATGGTTTGGACATATGGAAAGAATGAATGAAGAAAGAATGGTAAAAAAATTATATGTTAATGATATAAATGGAACCAGAAATAGAGGAAGACCGAGGAAACGTGGCACGATCAAATAAATCAAATATTGAATGTCGGCCATGTGAGGAGTCAGAGAAATCGACGCGCGTGCATGACACAATGTATGAATGTTGAGGAAGCGAGAGAAATATGTCAGGAAAGAAAAGTGTGGCAGTCCATTCTTTCTGCCTACCCCTTCGGGGAGACGGCGTGATGGTTAGTTAGTTAATTAGTTTATTTAAGGAGATGACAATAATATACCAAAAATGAGGTAAAACTATACTTTCTTTTAAAAATTCAAAACATTATATATTATTATTATTATTTGTATACAACAGGTCATTTGAACCCAATTACTGAATATTTTTTTTAGCTATTATATTGATTCTCGTGACATGTGATAGGTAGCAAATCTATCACCATTTTTATTGTCACGTGAATTCTACACTAGATCAAAGACAGTGTGAGAATCATCCTGCCCTCGACGGGAATCAAACCCGGGACCTCCAGTGTGACAGTCATAGCTTTTACCACATGGCCATAATTTTCCTTATATCGCCCTGAGTACAAGGGAAACTAGTTGGCATCAATTATAATAACCATGCTGTGGTTAAATACAAAATTTAATTAGAATTTTTTTATGAACTAAAACACTGTTTTTTTCATTTTTTGAAGAAAAAAAAAACAGTGTGTTAATTCATAAACAAATAGTTATTATCAGAGTCATCACTGAATATATAAATATATCTACTAAAGCAAAGATGGCAGTACATCATGGAGTTCTGGCGTCAACCGGATGCGTACGATGATCAATGTGCGGGAAAATGATAGAATAGCGAATGACAAAATATACAAGTAGTGTAAGTGGAGAGAAAAGCCGTGGAAGACCAATGAAAACATGGTATGACCAAATTAATCAAATACTAAAAGGCGGTCATATTCAAAGTCGGAAAAATCGACGAGCGTGCATGTTACGATGTATGAATGTACAAGAAGCTAGAGAGGTATGTCCGGACAGAGAAGTTTGTCTACAGATCTGGTTAGTTAGTAAGTATTATGGAATTCCCCTGGAAACCATTACGCTAACTGCCAATACGGTACATAAACTTAAACGTGCGCCAAGGCCCATCGAAAGACAAATGTTAAGCATATGTCTAAAAGACAAAATAAGAAATGAAGAAATAAGACGCCAAACAAAAGTCATAGACATAATGGACCTTGTCGCTACCATAGGATAGAAGAAGAGGAGTGGGCCGACCCCAAAAAAGATGGGCCGAAGACATTATCCCTGTCGTGGGTAGTATGTGGCAAAGAAAAGTCCAAGATAGAGTGGAGTGGAAGAAAATGGAGGAGGCCTATATCCAGCAGTGGAGAGATGGTTGAGGAAGAAGAAGAAGATGGAATTCCAGTGTTAATGCCTAAAGTTTATAAAAAAATATAATTATTTTATGTATGCTGTAATTTACCAACAAAATGTGGGTTACTATTCAACACAATCTACATATACAAAATAAAAACAGGTATGTTGCATGCATGGTTTTATTATTAAGTTGCTTCAAGTTCAAATTTTACAACATTTTTATTATGAGGAGTAAACTTTAAACCTATGGTGTCAGATTACAACTTGGAGATTCTTCTAGAAAAACCTGTTTTTGGTAGTTCCTGTTAAAAACTTTCATTTTTATTCAAATTACATGTCACATACAACGCTGATGTAAAATGTGTAAATCAACATTTACATAATGTGGCACATTTTATTGGTCCAAATGGAGAAGTTTATATACTACTAACTAACTAACCATCACACCGTTTCTCCGGAGTAGTAGGCAGAGAGGATGGACCGCTATACTACTCTGTCCTGACATCTCTTTAGCTTCCTCTACATTCAAGTTCTAGTGCCAACCCTTATGTATGGAAGTGAAGCTTGGAGTTGGCAGAAGGTGGATGAAAGTAGGATAAATGCCGTAGAAAACAATGTATGATAGAATATCTAATGATGAAGTAAGAATGGAATGTAAAGCGGATGAATGTGTGATAAATAAATTTAAGAAAGGGTCATTAAGATGGTTTGGACATATGGAACAAATGGATGAGGGAAGAATGGTTAAAAAGATATATACAAGTAGTGTGAATGGAAAGAGAAGTCGAGGAAGGCCAAGGAAGACATGGCATGCCAAAATTAATCAATTACTGAAAGTCGTCCATATTTGAAGTAGGAACAATCGACGAGCGTGTATGTCACGATGTGTGAATGTAGAGAAGAGGCGCGAGAATTATGTCAGGATAGAACAATGTGGCGATCCATCCTCTCTGCCTACCCCTCCGCGTAAACGGCATGATGGTTAGTTATTTTGTTGATTTTTCCTACTTCGAACGTGGCCGCCTTTTAGTAGTTGATTGATTTGGTTATGCCATGCTTTCCTTGGTCTTTCAAGGCTTCTCTTTCCACTCACACTGCTTGTATACAACATTTTAACCATTTTTCTTGTCCATTCGTTCCACATGTCTACACTATCTCAGGGTTCCTTTTTTAATTTTACTTATGATGCAATCATCTGCCTTATATTTCTTCCTTAATTCGTCGTTCAGTATTCTATCATATCTTCTTAGTAATATCATTTTTACGGCATTTATCCTACTATCAATTCACTTCCATACATAAGGGAAAAATATACATGCATGAAGAAGTTTATTTATTGCATAAATTGAGTAATTTTTATGTAGGTCATTAAATGAAATAAAAATAGATTAGGTAAACGCCTATATTGCAAATGTAAATATGTTTAAAAAAACTGTCACGACAAAAGACATAATTAATTCTTTGGTAGCATGGTAGAGATAAAAAAAATTGTAAATAGAGAGCACAATAATAATAATAATAAATTACAAAATAAGAATATACCTATGACAATATAACTTTACATTTGCCAGAAGAGAGAAAATGAAGAAATTCAACTGAAAACCATAGTGATGCAAAACCATATCTTTCTTGGATGCCCCCCTGAGGAAGGTGACATATTTCAAGTACCTAGGATCAATTATACAAAATGACAGGACAGTAGACGCCGACATCATCAACAGGATAAATACCAGATGGATAGGTGAGGTGAGAGTTATCGGGAGTGCTCTGCGACGAACGAATGCCTGTCCACGTAAAGGGGGAGGTGTACAAGGTGGAGGTGCGGCCACGTTATGCGACGTCCAGCTGACCATGTTACAATAAAAGGTGATGGAAGCGGTGAATGAAGCCTGTGTTCTGCCTGTTGCTACTTATGGCCTTGAAACCATAACATTGTCCAAACAAAGTGCCGAGAAACTACGAGTGACCCAAAAAGCCATGTTAGGAATAAGCCTAAGAGAAAAGGTCAGAAACGATACATTGAGAGAAAAAACAAAGGTAATTGACATCATTACCATCAATGGGCAGGTCACATAGCCAGAAGCTTGGACGAAAAATGGACAAGAAGACTGCTGACTTGGAGACCGTAGACGGCCAAGAGAAATGCAGGGCGACCGCAACTACGGTGGAAGAATGACCTGAACAGACATGTCGGAATAACCTGGATGCAGTCTGCACAAGACAGAATGATGTGGAAGCGAATGGAGGAGGCCTTTGTCCAGGAGTGGAGGGGAATAGGCTGAAGAAGAAGAAGTAGATGGAAGCGGACCAGCGACTCAGGATATGTGGTAAACCCAAGATCATTCAAACACCACCACCCTGGAGATGCAACAACAACAACAACAACAACAACAACAAACCATCACGCCGTTTCCCCGCAGGGGTAGGCAGAGAGAATGGACCGCCACACTACTCTATCCTGGCAAACCTCTCTAGCTTCCTCCACATTCATACAACGAGTCATACACGCACGTCGATTCCTCCGACTTCTAACATGACCAACCTTTAAAATTTGATTAATTTGGTCATGCCATGTTTTCCTCGGTCTGCCTCGACTTCGTACCCTATTTACATCATTAACGTATACTTTCTTAACCATTCTTTCTCCATCCATGCGTTCCATATGTCCGAACCAACGCAGCGATCCTTTCATAATTTTGTTCATTATACCTTCTTCCGCTCTACATTCCTTTCTTATATCAGCATTTGAGATTCTGTCGTATATCGTTCTACCACACATACGTCTTAGGGACCTCATCTCTACCGCATTTATTCTACTCTCATCCTTCTTTTGCCAGTTCCATGCTTCGCTTCCATACATTAAGGTTGGGACCAGAACTCCATTGTGAACGGCCGTTTTCGCTTTCATTGATAAATTCTTGTTTCCAATAACTATTTTTAAAGCTCCATTCACTTTGTTACCCGCACCAACCCTTCTTTCGACGTCACTATCCGTTCGGGCATCTGCTGTGAACATACTACCTAAATACACAAATTCCCTCACCTGTTCCAAGTTCTCTTCGTTCACACTTATATTACAAACTGTCATTTGCTCTTCCCTTTCGAAAACCATCACCTTTGACTTTCCGACATTCATCATTAAATCATTTAACTTGCATACCTCATTCATTCTCGACACCAAGACTTGTAATTCGTCCGCACTATCCGCAACGAGAACGGCATCGTCCGCGTAAAGCAGACAGTTTACAGACAGATCACTCATCTTAGCACCAGCATTTATACCTTTAAGTTCTTTCATACACTTGTCCATATACAGATTGAACAACCATGGAGACATCACGCAGCCCTGCTTAACACCCTTCGTGATATCAAACCAAGGCGTGATGTCTCCATTTACCCTAACACTGGCAGTGCTACCTTCATAGAGAGAAGCAACCGCCCGTATCAGTTTTGTGCTCACTCCGTATTCGGACAAGATTGACCACAGTTTATCTCTGTTCACTCGATCATAGGCTTTTTGCAAATCGACAAACGCACAGAAAAGCTTACGGTTTTTGGCCATAAACTTCTCCGCAAGCGTTCGAAGTGCAAAAATCTGATCCATACATCCTCTCCCGGTTATAAAAGCGCCTTGAACATCCCATACTCTTTCAGTCGTCGTCTTTTTTACTCTTTCTATTAAAATTCGGCCGTAGAGTTTACCAACGGCGCTTAACAGACTTATTGCCCGGTGATTTCCGCAGTCCATACGAGACCCCTTTCCCTTATATAGAGGCATGATAACAGCCCTCCTCCAGTCGAGCGGCGTATATCCTTCCTCTAAACACTGGTTAAAGAGTCTGTATAACCACGCTGCAACAACTGGCCCACCGTTTTTAATAAACTCCAAAGCGACACAATCATAACCAACAGCTTTTCCACCTTTCATACAGCTTACAGATTTTACTATTTCGTTCAAACTTATTTCTGTCATATCTCTTTCGCTATTCGTACAACTCACATTTGTAACGCTCCTTCTCATTGAACTCTCAGTCATTTCACTGCCATATACATCTTTAAAGTATTCCATCCATCTTCCTTGTATACTGTCAAAATCAGTAATCATTCTTCCCTCACAACTCAAAATTGCTTTCGCACAACCATTTTCGGGAGGATTCCGGGCCTTTTTGACTTCCTTCCAGAACATTTTTATGTTGCTCTGAAAGTGACTCGTCATCTTGAGACCGTCTTCCTCCTTCAGTTTATCCTTTTTCTCTCTCACTTTCAACTTGACATTCATCTTACAAACTTTGTATGCTTCTTTTGCTCTTTTATATTTCTCGCAATCTCTTTTATCCACAGATATCATATTTAACCATGCATCCTTCTTTTCTTTGACCAGAATTTTTACACAGTCATCCCACCAAGCATCTCCATTCCTTCTTCCTTGCACACATGTACCACATACCTCTTTCGCTGTTTCACATAGACTTTCTTTCAATTTGTTCCAGATCTCGTCTATACTTATAAATTCAGATTCTAGACCACTCAGCCTCTCATTCACTTTCGTCAGATAACTCTCTTTTACGTCATCGATTTGGAGTTTTTCTATTTTAACTCTAGATGGGGCGGTCACTGTTTTGTTCTTCTTGGTGCGCCAACCTCGGAACAGGTTTATCTTTGTCACCACCAAAAAATGGTCAGTTCCGAGTTCGGCCCCTCTGAACACTCTGGTATCCACAGTGTCCGTCCGTAATCTAGAGTCAACCCTGGAGATGCCATACAAGAAAATCCGACCCCAAGTAAATGTGACAAGGCTAGGAAAAGAAGATTTCCCAGAACAATTATTTGCACCAATAAAATATAAAACTGGACATCAGGAGTTACCAAAAAATGCCCAAATGTTAGTCTATCAACTATTTAAATTACATAAAAAATTGTCATCGTGGGATTGACTTGAAAATGATTTCAGATAATTATGTTTATTAAACACTTGATAAGATAGAATATCTGTAACCAGGATGTTGTCAGAAGGGGGAGACAGAGAAGAAGGTATTGGAGGGACCATGTAGAAAGAATGGACACCTAGAGATTACCACACCTTGTCGTACATGGGAAACCAGAGGGACGAATATGCCTGGAAGACCCCCCATGAGATGGAAAGACAGCTGGGAATCCACATCGCAAGAGGCAACAAACTCTGCACAAACAAGCCCTAGCGCCCTCCATCCAGTTTAAGAAGAAGAGTTATTTTACAATAACAAACAATGAATTATTCTATTTAAATTTGTTTAGAAGGTTTCTTACCAACTGGAGTGTGCAATCAGCTACAGTCTTATTCTTGTGGAGTCCCATCATTTTCTCTGACTTTCTCCTCAAACGCCAGTTCGAAGGGAGCTCCTCTTTGAAGACCTCAAATGGATTCTGAAAGTAGAAGTACAACATTCAAATTTGTTGAAATATAACTGATTAAAGATTTCCATGGACTTTTGATGCTGGTCTAAATTAATACATTTTTAAAATACACTTTGGAAATTTCATTAGATTTATTTTTTGTGATTTCTTATTTTATTTATTGATTCTTGAACAATGATGTAAAACTCCATATTAAATAATTAATACGAATGAAAACGTCAGTTTTCTAGAAGTTTTATTATATTTTATGAGAATGACATGTTACGTCCTTCAAAGGCGTTATCAAATGTGAAGAAGGGCGAAACATATCATTCCCATAAAATATAATAAAACTTCTAGAAAACTGACGTTTTCATTCGTATTAATTATTTAATATGGAGTTTTACATCATTGTTCAAGAATAAACACTTTGAAGAATCAAATCAAATCATTTTATTTCATCAATAAACAATTAAGGTTTAAGGGATCTATTGAGAACAGGTAAAATAATATATTGTATATAGAATACTACCAGAAACGCATGAAAGATGGTTCGATATTAGGAAGACAAAATACTCTCCAAAATCAAGAGTATTTGCCTTCTGAACCAACTTTCACTAGTATGAAAGACGTCGATCTCCATGGAGACCGCGTTCAGGAGAACGAAGAAATGTTCGTAATATCATAATCTAACACAAATCTCCTGGAATAGGCAGCAAAGTGTCAATAGCATGTTGCAGTAATACAGGCTACTTCTAAAGTTACACTAGTTTAAAAATAAACGAATATAAGGCATTAATAATGTGTACTTAAAATCTAACTTCTTCTTCTTCCTTATTGTAGACCTTTGTGGTCTGTTCTCCAGAGTGTTGCTCCTCCTGTGAGGTAGATTCCCAGCTGTACTTCCACCTTTTAGGAGGTCTTCGACGAGGACGAGTCCCATGAGGCTGATTATGCAATGCAATATAGGGGAGTCTGGTGGTGTCCATTCTTTGAACATGACCGTACCAGTCCCTTTTTCACTGTCTGCTCCATCTTATAATATCCTCAACCTCACATATGTCTCTAATTCTGGTATTCCTCACGCAATCTATCAGTGTCTTGCCTGCTATCGTCCTCAGTGTCTTGATTTCGGAAGTCCTTAAAACTTGTTTGGTCCTTATCCTTATGTTAAAATCTAAGTAATATCTTCAAATTTCATTTAATATTAGATATGAGATCTCTCACCTTCCGCAGGAAATAATGGTTAAGAAAGTATATGTTAACGATTTCAATGGAGTACGGAGTCGAGGTAGACCGAGGAAAACATGACATGACCAAATTAATCAAATTTTAAAGGTTGGACATTTTAGAAGTCGGAAGAATCGACGTGCGAATGGAGGAAGCAAGAGAGGTGTGTCAGGATAGAGTAGTGTGGCGGTCCATTCTCTCTGTCTACCCCTGCGGAGAAACGGCGCGATGGTATGTTTTAAAGGGTATACGTCCTAGAATATGATGAATATTTATCGCCTTTAGATGAGTACCTTAAGCATGAAGCATGGAACTGGCAAAAGAAGGATGAAAGTAGAATAAATGCAGTAGAAATGAAATCTCTTAGACGAATTTGTGGATACTCTGTGCATGATAGAGTGTCGAATGAAAATATAAGAAGTGAATGCGTTGCGAATGATGGTGTTATGAACAAAATAATGAAAGGATCATTAAGATGGTTTGGACATATGGAAAGAATGAATGAAAAAATAATGGTAAAAAAATTATATTTTAACGATGTAAATAGAACCAGAATATAGGAAGACCGAGGAAAACGTGGCACGATCAAATAAATCAAATATTGAATGTCGGCAATGTGAGGAGTCAGAGAAATCGACGCGCGTGCATGATACGATGTATGAATGTTGAGGAAGCGAGAGAAATATCTCAGTCAGGCAGTCCATTCTTTCTGCTCACCCCTTCGGGGAGACGGCGTGATGGTTAGTTAGTAAGTTAGTTTTTAGATGAGTACCATTAATTTGGGAACACCGCGTACACACGTATTTGGTACCTGCGGGTTATATAAACAACATCTCGTAATACTTGGCCTCAAAACCTTGGTACAGTTTTTTATCCACTGGCATAATGCATAAATACGCATGCGGCGGGCACAGCACCTCTGTACCTATACGTACGTGTGTATAATAGTTATAACAACCTCACAGAGTACGCGACTACATAATAGGATTTCTCAAGGGGAACAAGAAATTACATCACCATACATGCAAACATCTTATTTAAAAGCCGAAATCACCAGTAATTTGTGTGTCTTTTCATTTGAAGAGATCAATTAGTTTTATTCGACGCTGCGGACTTAATTGTACTTCCCATAACGTCATTTTTAAAGGAAGGACATTTTTAAAGTTTGAAATTGTTTAACGATTACGTTTTTTATGAATTAAAACACCGCATTAATTTTTTTTTATGCGGTTATTTGTAAATTCACGATAGAAGTTCATTGTAAATAATGATAATAAAAATAAATTGTAAAAAAATCTTTTTAAAATTCATATTTTGTTAAAATCCACAATTCGGAGGGTGGAGGAGTTGTTCCGTCTGGCACAGGACAGAGAGGCCTACGCCAAAGTGATCCCATAACGTCATTTTTAAAGGACGGACATTTTTAAAGTTTGAAATTGTTTAACGATTACGTTTTTTATGAATTAAAACACTGCATTAATTTTTTTATGCGGTTATTTGTAAATTCATGATATAAGTTCATTGTAAATAATGATAATAAAAATAAATTGTAAAAAAAATCTTTTTAAAATTCATATTTTGTTAAAATCCACAATTCGGAGGGTGGAGGAGTTGTTCCGTCTGGCACAGGACAGAGAGGCCTACGCCAAAGTGATCGCCGACGACGTCGGGAGGACCTGACATGGCACTCCAAGAATAATTAGTAAAAACGTTGGATTTGCTTTAGCGTTAAAATTATAAAATACAACAAACGTCTTATAAACAACATATTCCTGATATGTTTTTCAGTGGTGTTGAAACGTATTTTTAATCTGAAGGTTGTGGGCTTGTGAGGTTGTGGCGCAAATGTGTTATACATCCTTCAACCTGAAGGGTGTAAACATGCGTCGTCACGTAGTAAGATTTTCTCGATAATCCATTAGCGTGCTGAGAAATAAATGATGGCGAAATCGCGCTATCTTTCATTAGTAAAAAATAGGCGTCACTAAAATGTAAATAAGATTCCTAGCTGTAAAATTATAGGCCAAATAATTTACTTGAATTTTTTTAAATGACCAATTAACTTCACTGACGTATTGAAAAATGTACTGTTCTTGGAAACTTACTTGGTTCTTTTCTTAATAGACAAATGAGGCATTTTTACTTTCAATTTAACTAATTCACTATCATACCTTTTCTTTTGAGGCGTATGCAGAAAGAATGACAATTGTTAGATGCAGATATACCTCTTGAGCTTCCTTAATATTCATACATCGTGACAAGAAAACTCGTTGATTTTTCATGGCCCTCTTATAGAAACTGATTCCTTTTTCCTAGACTCCTTTTTCCATTCACACTAATGTATAGAGTGTTTTTAGGGGTTTGCTTTTTAAACTGGCAACATTGTTTCTACAGACCGTCAATTTGACAGTTGACAGTTGATTTGTAGTCAGTACGCTTTGCCATTTCAGCATGAATAGACTGACTGAAAATCATGGTTCGGTTCGCCAAACTTATCGTGTACTACGTCCATTTTACGGTCGACATAATCGTCCATCCGAGCAAGTTATTCGGAAGACCATAAATCGTTTTCGCACCACGTCACTCTGGTGGATAATACGTATCCACAAAGACGACAAACAGCGCGCACAAAATAAGTTATTGCTGTGGAGCGTAGTGTTGAGGAGAATCCGAATGAGTCGATTCGCCATCGTACACAGCAATTGCAGCTGTGCCCATCCACTTTGTGGAAGATTCTGCGGAAAGATCTTGGCTTAAAAGCTTACAAGATCCAGCTTGTGTATATTATACCTTTGTTCAAGAAAAAAACCAAAAATTGAATTAAATTCCACATAACCATTTCCTAATCCAAAAAATATATAATAATCGTTAATAAATGGTAGATATTAATGAAAACGTCTGTCTTCTAGGAGTTTTATTGAATTTTATATGGAATGACATGTTTCGCCTTTATAAAGGTTTAGTAATTGTCTGAAACCTTAGAAGGACATTTTCATTCATATTAATTATTCGATATGGAGTTTTACATCATTGTTCAAGATACAATAAATAGTTCTTCTTCTTCTTCCTTATTGTAGACCTATGTGGTCTGTTCTCCAGAGTGTTGCTCCTCCTGTGAGATAGATTCCCAGCTGTCCTTCCATCTATTAGGTCTTCCACGAGGACGAGTCCCATGAGGTTGATTATGCAATGCAATATAGGGGAGTCTGGTGGTGTCCATTCTTTGAACATGACCGTACCAGTCCCTTTTTCGCTGCCTGCTCCATCTTATAATATCCTCAACCTCACATATCTCTCTTATTCTGGTGTTCCTCATGCGATCCCTCAGTGTCTTGCCTGCTATCATCCCCAGTGTCTTCATTTCGGAAGTCCTCAAAACTTGTTTGGTCCTTATTAATAAATAGTTCATAAATGGAAAAAGCAATACATAAAATCATTTTTTTCTAGAATCTAAGAAGTTTCACTTCTACCGCGAGAGAGTCTTATCCATATTTTTTTATTAATATTTTCGGAATTGATATTTTCCGATAAGGGAAAATAAAATAGTGGAAATGGCAAAAATATATTGGCTCGTTAAATGGAAACCATAATCTCAGCGGTTGTATGGTTTGCTTATGCCTTCACAGCTGAACCAAAACAGAATTATTACGCCGGTTAAATGTAATCATGAAAAATTTAATGCAATTTATCTCGTTACAATTTGTTTGTTCAACTGACGAAATGGATCTTTTCCTTGAATTATGAAATATTATTGATATATTTTTTGTTGTGTATTTAATGCTATATTTGAAAGAGTTCAAATTGTCAAAACGCGGTATATAAGAGTATTATAATCAATTGACTAGAATTTGGAAAGATCGCCGATGAAACAAGTCGCTGGACCGAAACTGAAGATAATTATGGTATGTCTAATGGCAGTGCACAATGGTGTTCTTCTAACGACCCTTATGTATGGAAGCGAAGCATAGAACTGGCAAAAGAAGGATGAAAGTAGAATAAATGCAGTAGAAATGAGATCTCTTAGACGAATGTGTGGATACTCTGTGTATGACAGAGTGTCGAATGAAAATATAAGAAGTAAATGCGGTGCGAATGATAGTGTTATGAACAAAATAATGAAAGGATCATTAAGATGGTTTGGACATATGGAAAGAAAGAATGAAGAAAGAATGGTAAAAAAATTATATGTTAACGATGTAAATGGAACCAGAAATAGAGGAAGACCGAGGAAAAAGTGGCACGATCAAATAAATCAAATATTGAATGCCGGTCATGTGAGGGTCAGAGAAATCGACGCGCGTGCATGACACGATGTATGAATGTTGAGGAAGCGAGAGAAATATGTCAGAAAAGAAAAGTTTGGCAGTCCATTCTTTCTGCCTACCCCATCGGGGAGACGGCGTGATGGTTAGTTAGTTAGTTAGTTTAGTTTGGTTTTACCAATTATTTCGATTGTATTGTAGATTGTTGAATCGCTCTTTACATCATGGCAGCATGAACCAAATCGATGTACATGGTATTATAACTATCATAGTGATTCTCGTAACATGTGATAGGTAGCTAATCTATCGCCATTTTATTGTCACGTGAATTTTACACCTGACCAAAGACAGTGTGGCAATCACGCTGCCCTCGCCGGGAATCGAACCCGGAACCTTCAGGGTGGCAGTCAATGCACTTACCACTCGCCAACGAAGTACATCGATTTTTGAATCGCCGTTCCAATTTATAATTTTATATTGAATATACGTATTTTTACATTGTATCAACTTGTCCAATAATATAAATTTATTTAATATCTAAAACAACGTTTCCAGGAAGTCTGGTTTATTTTAATGGTGCGGACATATTTCTCTCGCTTCCTCAACATTCATACATCGTGTCTTGCACGCGCGTCGATTTCTCTGACTCCTCACATGGCCGACATTCAATATTTGATTTATTTGATCGTGCCATGTTTTCCTCGGTCTTCCTCTATTTCTGATTCCATTTACATTTTAAACATATAGGTATTTTGAAAAAAAAAATGTAAAACTAATTCACGTATAAAGCGAAGTGAGAGAAATTAAAGATAATAAACACCTAACTGAAATTAAGTAATAACAAAAATAAAGTATTGATTATTTAAAAAAATCGTTTTAAGATAGCAAAGTTAAAAAAATGGTGTATGGAAAAAACAAGTATAAAATTTATTGAAAAAATTGGTTGGTTGAACAAACAACTTTTTAGGTGAATATTAGTGCTGGTATTTCGTTTTTTAGTTGATTAGGCTAGCAACATAATGGGACAGCGCTATTAACGATACATAACCCATTTACGTAAATTATGTGCATTATTACACAATACAGTTGGTACACATGAATTGTTCAAAATGACAAGTATACATATCCGGCTGTGCATAAATATTATACTTTTATTTTAAAGTAACATAAAAGTTCCCGCTACATACCCGAGGCTGTTGTAGGGCGTAGCGGCGCCCTTTTGTCAGCCTCGCTCGTACATTCGCTGGGCCTGTCCCCGGTTTATCCGGGATTTACATTTAAAGACGGCAACAACAAGGGGGTGCCAGACCACATTTAATCTACCCTATCTTACTTCTATGCTCCGCAGTACTTTATTGAATAAATAAGTATAATATATATTATAATACATAAACATTTCAGAAACATTATATAAAATATAAAAATAATAATACACCACAGGAATATAGAGCGGAAAGAAGCGGAAAGTTATATTTTGAATAGCTCTTTACACACTTAGTTATGTACCCAGGTCCAACCCCTTCACGCAAGACCTCAGCCCCTATCCACGGCCACCCCCGACTCCTCCACACTCCTCTCCCTACCCGGGTAGTCAAGTCCAAATGTCAGACCCAATCCACCACATCTTCCAAGAAACTCTCCTCTCACCATACATTGACGACCTTCGTGGTAAGTGCTTTGACTTTCACCGAAGGTCCCGGGTTCGATTACCGGCGATTGCAGTGTGATTGTCACACTGTCTTAGGTCTGGTGCAGAATTCACGTGACAATAAAATGGCGATAAATTAGCTATCTATCACATGCCACGAGAATTAAAATGATAGCTTTAATACCATTAACATTGATTTGGCTTGCGTTGCAATGCTATAAAGAACGATTCAACAAAATAATAATAATACCAACCAACCTCAATATACTCGTATAATAAAACTCAGAAAGATCCAACATGCGGGGGAAGAATAGCTTCCGGGCTGGAACTCCCGAGAAGACGATATCCAAGGTAAAAACACGCGCATATTCGAATGCAACGTTGTATCAAAATTTCAAAGCAATCGATACATTATTTTTGGAGATTTTATATTTTGAACACGAACATTCGACCTTCGTGACAGAGTGTAAGACTTCAATACCGAAGGTCCCGGCGATGGCAGTGTGATTGTCACACTGTCCTTGGTCTGGTGTAGAATTCACGTGGCAATAAAATGGCAATATATTGGCTACCTATCACGTGTCATGAGAATCATCAATATAATAGCTAAAAATAATGTGTATACAGTAATTGGGTTCAAACGACCTGTTGTGTACAAGAAAAAAAAATAATAAAAATAAAATAAAACATTTACATTTTTACAATACATAGATGGAGCAAAGCATTATATTGTAGAAAAAAAAGTATCAAGTGTTTGTTACCTCGGCATCGATGATACGGATAGAGAGGGCATAGACGTTGGGGGCGAAGATGTTGAGCCAGCAGGGCTCCGCGGTCCCGTTGGTCCCATTAGCTAGGGTGAGCGAGAGGGCTGAACCTCGCCCACCAGAGTGCAGCTTCACCTCCTCCGAGGGGCCGCAAAGGAGTCCGGATCCCACTACTGGAAAGTGAACACTTTATTAACCCTTTATTAACACTTTATTAGACCGCTAAGCATCGACATAATTGGAAAAAAGTGACACATTTAAAACGATATATCCTTACCAACAAAATCATTATAAATTTAATTTTATTATTTAGTCATGAACGTTGTTTTCTTTCTTTAAAATGTAATTGAATTGCCTCTTCTATATTTATCATTACTTTGTGTTGCGGATTCATAATTATATATATTTTTCTTTCCTTGTAACAACACTTAATTTTTTACAAAAAATAAATTGAATTACAAACATGTTTCGGGACACAGAAGCCCTTTATCAGTGTGATTAAAAATATATAAAACAAACACATAAATTTATATATATTTAGATCAATTTTATCATGAATTTAATTTAAAAATTGTTTTATATAATATAGTTTTAATTACACCGATGAAAGGGTTCTGTGTGCTGAAGCATGTTTGTAAGTTAATTTAATTTTTGTGAGAAAAAGTATTGTTACAAAGATGAAAAAAGTATATAATGAGAAATGGCCTCACTTATGTTCTCCTCCTCTCCTCTCGTATTAGAACCTTAAATTATTTCATGCTTGAGAAACTAATAAATGAAATGAAAAAAATAACTGCAACATGTTAATAAAGTCATCAATATTCCACCATGCATTAGTGCAATTAGGTAGTTTATTTTAGATGTTTGTATCACACGTTCCTATTGCCACAGCCAACGTGATGTGATGATTGGAGGAATAGGACTTTTAAATTAATTCTGTATTCAGATCGGAAAAGGCAAAACGCGCCTGAAATAGAATGCTTCTTACAAAACCGATGTGACTTGACTTTAATAATATTATTAACCTTTAGACGCCCAGTGGTCCCGTACGGGACCGCAGATTTGCGTCGTTCAATTCCCAACGGTCCCGTACGGGACCGGTAATTATGGTGCATTTCGCTATCGCATTACACTTATGACAATAGTATTCAAAATATGAATATAATCTTTTATTAGTATTTATAGCGGATTTACAAGATCGACTCTTGGAATATGCTTTGGTTTATAACACTACAATAACACACACAATCTACACCACTGCCTAAAATAGGCTTACGTATAGACAAATATTTTAAAATTTGGAATACGAAAAAAAAAGGTTTAAATTAATTTTTTTTTACGTTTTTATTCTTTAACTTTAATGGGTAATTACATAAAATGTGAAAAATAAACATTTTTTTAATTTAACTTTTATTAATTATAAGCGATCTTTTATTTTGATGATGATTTTCTGACCACCGTCCCTTTTGCATTTTATAAGGCCTCGCCTCCCCCTTCTCCATAAAAGGCAGGCCACACTGTGGTAAACAAGCTCTCCACAAGGGTGACCTTGGTGGGAGCTGTGGAGCCCGCGGTTGGTTTATCGTCCACACTTGGTTTAAAACCAACTCTAAACAGTAGACACTATTTTCGTATACGTCCGCCCTCCACCGATGCACGGTGTTTCAGGGTGCGATATTACGAGCTACTTTTGGTAAAAACCCAATGACATGGAAATGGCTAAAAATAAGTGTTTAGGGAAGAGTATTAGTCATCCAGTTCACACAATAAATTTGAGGCCGATTTGTTGAAATTTCAACCCCTAAATTACCTACCTAATTGCATGCAACAACAAAACCGGTTCAGTCGTATTGTTTCGCCGCTAACCGATCGATATATCGGTTAGCGGCGAATGAACCTATGAATTTAATATTCAAAATTAAAAAAATACTTCTATTTCTATCTTTATACTCAAGGTCGAGCTGCAAAGGGTCTTTTACGGTCTCATATTAAAAAAAAATCTTACGAAATACGCTATTCAAATACCTACTTTATGTAAAGACAGAGAGATAGACAGATATATGTGTTTCTATCGTAGAAATCAACAGACATATACATTTTATAAGATTAAAATTTTCAAAATAATAATTTTACAGAATAATGAAAAGTAGTTCGTAAGATTTGAAACACCGTGCGATGCCGCTACGCAACTGACTTTGACTGGTTTTATCAAACCGCCTAAACACGTGGAATGCGTATTTGTCGTGTTTGTAAACTGTGGCATGTGCACTTGCTGCTAATATGTTTATAAAGTAATGACCAATAAATGCTACAGCTTGAACACAATTATTTTTATACGGGTTTTGATATAATCTTCTTCTTCAGCTTATTCCCGTCCACTCCTGGACAAAGGCTTCCTCCATTTGCTTCCAAGTCACTCTGTCTTGTGCAGACTGCATCAAGGTTATTCCGACAGGTCATCCTTCCACTGTAGATGCGGTCGCCCTGCATTTCTCTTTGCCGTCCATGGTATCCGAGTCAGCAGTCTTTTTGTCCATTTTTCGTCCGAGCTTGTGGCTACGTGACCTGCTCATTGCCACTTTAGAGTCGCTACCCGGTGGATGATGTCAGTGACCTTTGTTTGATATAATATATAAATAATATAGAAGATGTGATTTTTCTTTTTAACATAGAAAATTTAATTTAAATCTTGCAGACATAATTCTCCAATTATTAAATATATATTATTATCCCAATGATGAAGGTATAAAATCTTTAAAACATGTCTGGAAAAATTCAAATGTGGAAAAATTGTGTTAACACTTTTTTTTTTCATTTTCATTCTGGGATTCCAGTGTTCCAAGTTATAAGATGAGATCTCTTGATTTCTTAAATAAAGCACGGCAGCCAAGTACTTCGGGCCCCATAATAGCTCCCCTAAAAGGTTTCAGCGCCTACTGGGAGACGGTGCCCACTTTGAGAACCAATGATTTAAACAATGTTGCGAATGGCGAGCTAATAATGCTGTTACTTGGAGTATCAACAATGAGAAATATTTTTAAATATTCATATTTGAAGAATTCCATTTTAGAACGCTTGCTAAAAACAAATGAAAATTACTGTGCCTATGGGAAGCGACCGGTCGGCTAGACGGAATGGATTGTGAATTCTTTAATTTAAAATTTTAATTCTGTTTGCGTATTTTATTGCTACATAGATAGATAAAGTGGGTAATGTTAAGAATTTGTCCTTCTACATTATTATGAACACTTGAACGTACAAAAAATATGATTTACATTCGTACTTTGTTTTATTAGTACCAAATCAATTATAATTATTGGCATTGTTTTTAAGATAATTCAAAATTGTCTATGCGCGGTAAGAATAATTTTATCAATTGACTTGAAATATACATATTTAAAAAAATAACAGTAAACATAAAATATATCATTTATTAACCCTTAACGGACGTAAGTCACCTCTGACGTGACAACAGAACATTGTCGCTGCGGTCGTATGGCACATGTGAGGTGACATGATGAATCATGTTGAATCTTGTTGTCTGTGGAATCTGCTCGTAATTACTTTGTCAGTTGAATACTATTCTATCAATGGAGCGATTAACATACACAGTGCCTTTTTAAAATTAAATACTGATATATTAACATGTACGAGAGATACAAAATCTATCGACCGAAAAGGCTGCAGAATTGACTTCCAACCTTGTTTTATCTCCCACATGCCATAGGCCATAGTTGTTTTATCTTCCACGATGCAGAATCAACCTGCCATTGGTTATGCCGATAGGTAGAGCAATATCTTTGCTAAATCATACCACCTCGGAGTTTGACGTCTTTTGTGATAGTCAGGCCACCTAAGGGAAGTATTGTCTTTATTATAATTGTATATTCATTTTATTAATTTGTCGTGCATCTTATGATTCTCGATCTTTTTATTATGTACTAGCTGACCCGGCAACGCTTCGCTATTGCTAAATTCGAGTACATAAATAAACCCAATATATATTCAACAAATACAATTAAAGTTCAATAACAATTCGTTTATTTATTGGATTAAATGCCATGTGTATGGATGCAAAAATGTGTGTCTATATCTTTAAAACAAAGTTTCAATCCAAGCAAACTCGCTGTGAATTATAAACTTGAATACATATTACTAAGGTAATTGAAAAACTATTTTTGAATATTTTATATGAAATTTAATAATCAAATAAACAATATTATATCACATTTGCAGAAAACATTCATTATATTAAAGAAACAAAACTCTTGATTTTGTTGTCCATGAAATTCACATCAGAGCCAATAAAGTAAGTTTCTACGATCGTGATTTCGGCACTGCGAGTCCGCTGGCGTGGAATAGTAATATAGATGATAATACTACAAAAGCCTCCCTTCCCGACTTCCACAACTGTATCCCTCGCCGCTCTGCGCCATTGACCTCCTGCCACTCGTTTAATGTCATCAGACCATCTTGCTTGTGATCTGCCAGAATTTGTGTAGCTGTTTCTCTTTCGCCACTCCAGGCCAGAAGATCTTATCACCCGTTGTCCTTGCTTTATGACCGATCCCATTCCATTTAAACATTAGTTATTTTACACGCTGCATCGGCAACTTTGGTCCGATCCTTGATTCATCAATTTTGGGCCCTGGAATTAAAAAAAAAAAATTTGAATTGCCATAAGGCGGACACCGAAGAGGCGCATAAGGCAAAATTTAAATTTCCATACAATGAATGAATTACAACTGTTTTTCACTTGTTTGCTGAAGATATTCTTCATATAAAAGGCAGTTCATGCTATATGCATAATAATAATAATAATAATTAGGCTAATTTGTCAAATTAACTAACTAACTAACTAACCATCACGCCGTCTCCCCGAAAGGGTAGGCAGAAAGAATGGACTGTCACACTTTTACTGATGCGGCACTCCATCCTTCTCTTTTCGCCCCGCGGGAGACGCGGTGTGATGGGTTGCGAACCTCATCGCCACCAATAGGCATCTCCCGCGCACACTTCGATCGTCCAACACCCACAAAATAAATCTAAAACAAAAAATATAAAATACAATGATATAAAATAAAATAACAAAATAAAAATAATTTAACACAAAATGTTCTTTTTAGATGGTGCACATATTGTCTATATTTATGTTCCATGTATCTACCATATTTTTAATTTAGCACGTAATGTAATAACATAATGTTTTTTTCAATGTTGCACATGTTGACATGGACGATCCGGACTTTGTGTTTATTTAATTTATGTTACACGTATCCACCGTTTTTTAAATTAGCTGTTATATGATTTAATTAATGTTCCACGTATCCACTTTTTTTATTTGGCAGTAATTAGGCACTTAAAACCAACCAACACCAGCAAGAACTTAAAAAGAATATTGAAAAAAATATTCAAATTGTCATTGGAACAAATGAAAAATTTATTTTTACACCTGTCAAATTCTTTATATAAACGAAAAAAATTGTATAATTTTGACATCAAAACAAAAACGTATTACGTCTCACAATTAACTATTATAAAGTGCGGCAACAATCAAATTGACCAAAACAATTCACTTATACACGTAATTTCTCCAAATTCACGGGAGCACCAAATGAACCAAACCAAATTTTCAAAATCAGAATTAGTAATTACCTCGATACCCTTTAATAACGTTTTTTTTCATCTGTTTTGTTTTTATTTAAAACGAAATTTTGCTCATAAATTTCATATTTAAATATTATTTGTATCCTCAAGCTAACATCATTATTTAATATGTATGTGGAAAAAAAAATGGAAAATCTAGAAAATACTAAATAACATTTAAAATTGTAACGTCAGCATTGATGATATTGTGAAATTTAAAACGTTTGAATTTTCGATTTCAATAAAAAATAAATGTTACATGGATTGAAATACATAATACAATTTATATTTATATTCATCGTAAAACATGCGATGTAATGACAATATCTTTTTTTATTAATTTCAACAACAAAAAGAAAAAAAATAACTACGAGTATATCGATTTTCATATTTACAATCTGCATTCAAACCAGGTCCTATGCCTAGACATGTACGAGTATCTGAAGGTACTGATTATGTGTGATTTCCAAATCTTTAAATTGCACCAGGTGCATAATTTAACACATTTTATAAGTTTATTTGTTATTAAATTTAAGATTAGCAAAACGTCATTTTTATGAAAAATAATATTTTTTTATATAAAAATTTGGAATGATGAAGGACATTTTTATGCTCAACCGGGTGATGATCTAGGGAACATAATGTTTGACTCCTGATCCAGGGGACTTGGGTTCAAGCCTAAACATCGATTCTTTTTAAAATAATGAGTTATTTCCCCCCATATTGGAGTTTGCATAATTAATTTCAATTCCGTTGATTAATTGATTATAATTTTATTGACTATATTCTTGGCTTTACCCTTTTTAAAAATAAGTTAATAAAAGTTATGTATTTTATGCAAATTTTGTGAAAATTATGCTTACATTTTATACATAATTTGGTTTTAACCAAATTAAAAGATACGAATTAAATTTCATTTTACTTTAGGTGAGTACCTTCCAACAACCACTTGCATAGTTTATGGGTCAAGTCCATAAACAATAACAAATTTCTCATATTTGGCTGGTTTTACTTAATCTATGAAATAGGTTTGACAGCCAAGTAGCGCTAGGCGATTCGTTTGTCAATTTATAGAATCAAATGCAAAAAATTGAAAAATGGATACTGATGTTGGTTCTTCTTTAGGTGCTTTGACGGCAGAGTTAGAAAATGCTAAACGTAGTCTGCATAAAATTGATGACAACATAAAAAAAATTGCCCAAAATACAGGTCGATTTCAAAATGATAGGTTAGATTTTTTTTATACATTAAAAATATACGGTTGTTTCGTTTATTTTAAAAATATTAACTGAAGAATGTTGCGTTAATCATTTGTATATATATTTCTAGGCACTTTCAAAACACGATTGACTCTTCGCGTGGGGGTTCACGCGTCTTGAACTCAAATTTTTATCAAGAAAATCGCAACATCGAAAATGAGAGGCATGCAAGAAAAAGGCCCAAAGAAACGAAAACAGTTTTCAGCAGGTGAACGATTGTTTTGGGGATTTTTTGATGGTGTAATAATGTATCCTATTCAAAGGTTATATGTGCATTCGTGAATGATTTTATTTTGACTCTTATGATTTCTTTTAGGTTATCTGCACGCACCGCTGGCGATAGTGATGGGGATGAGGAATTCTCCAACAAAAAACCTCGGGTATCATCTCAGGTGATTCGAGAGCTCCCGAGCAAGCAGCAGGTCCTCAAAGCGCAGGCGGGTGACGAGGTATCCAAGGCGCGCAGTCGCCGCATGTTTGGATCTCTACTCGGTACTCTGCAGAAGTTTAAACAGGAAGAGATCTCCCTTAAAGTTAAAGAAGACAAAAAAGCCCGGGTGGAGAAGAAAATTGAGGAACAAGCCAAGCAGGAGAGGGAAAATGAAAGAAAGGAAAGGCAAAACCTATTTGCTGAGCGGGAATTCAAGAAAGCTACTATCAAAACTCTGGAAGAAAAAATGGTGCGGATGCAACAGTTTGAAATGTGGGAAAGTGTACATAAGCCCCTCATAAACTTCATTCAGTCCAAGTGGAAACCACATATTTATTGGTTGCCTAAGATAATGAATCACCAAGCTAAAGAAAAACAAGATATTAGCAGGAAAATGCATGAGAGTGAGTATTTTGCATCGTGTGCCACCGCATATTTATTTATAAAGCTTTATTTCCTACCTTTTAATTGAAGTACACACTAAAATAATAGTGTTAAAAATGTATTTATATAAACTACTGTATTTATATAAACCATCACGCCGTCTCCCGAAGGGGTAGGCAGACAGAATGGACTGCCACACTTTTCTTTCCTGACATATTTCTCTCGCTTCCTCAACATTCATACATCGTGTCATGTACGCGCGTCGATTTCTCTGACTCCTCACATGGCCGACATTCAATATTTGATTTATTTGATCGTGCCACGTTTTCCTCGGTCTTCCTCTATTTCTGGTTCCATTTACATCATTAACATATAATTTTTTTACCATTCTTCTTCATTCATTCTTTCCATATATCCAAACCATCTTAATGATCCTTTCATTGTTTTGTTCATGACACCATCATTAGCACCGCATTCACTTTATGTATTTATATTGTTTTTGTAAATCTATTATTCCTGTAGATTACATTTTGAAGATCTTTTTTTTAATTCACAGAAATTATTGAAGATAAACAAATTAAGTTAAAGGATGAATTGATCGCTATTGAAGAAAAATGTCGCCGTGGTTTTAAGATACCTCCCAGCTCTCGCAGAAAACCTGGTCGGAAGTCTCGATTTTCGGAAACGCAGAATGAATCAGTTGATAGTATTCAAGATGAAGAAGAAAATTATTCAGATGTGTCAATCACAAAAATAAAACAAGAACGTGATGAATCCAAAAAGGAAGAAAGCCACAATACCGAGGAATTACTGAGTACCAATGCCATTAAACTCGAAAATAAAAGCTCGGACATAAAGAACGGAAAAGCCTCAGCTGCAGAAAAAAGACATTCCCAAAAGCGGGAAGAGGCTTTGGAGAATAATGATGAGTCCGCTGATCCAAAGACAATTAATGATGTGGCTTTTGAGAATGGTTCTAATTCACCGCAAGAAGGTTAGTAAATTCAGATTGTATAAAATGGTGCCTACATATTACTATTTGTAAGTTATATTTTTTTTTGTATATATGACCATATCTCATGGTTTCTTCTTGGTGTTATTTCAAAGAAACACCTGTTACCAATATTCTCAAATTGTTGTAGATTAAAACTGCAACAATCTTCAAAACAATTATTAAAGAAGAAAAAATGGTGCATTTTCATACCCTAAAACAAACAAAAAATATTATCAACTTGACATAGTTTATATACATATAACAAATGTTTCTCTTATTAGATACTAGAAGTCCTCACGATGATGCAGCAGATGCAAATGATGACCCGACTGGTCCAGAAGAAACTATAAATGATAAACCCAATTCAGATGTTGATGAAGACAAGACGCCAAGTGATTCACAAGAACCACCAAACACTTTGGATGAAAACTGACTGCAATTGTATATTTAGGTTTTCATATACTCTTTAATGTGTATGTAACCACCAGATTTTTTTTTCACTGCACACTCTGGACATGATAGTATTCAAATCAAAGTTAAGGTGAGTAAAACATGTCAGAGTAATCAAGTAATTTCATACATGGAGATTTCATCACTTCATGACCAACTAAAGCATTTTATCAAAAAAATTATATGGTAAACAGCAAAATTTTTAATAATCTGCTTTTATTGCAATATAACGTCTTATGGTTTGAAAGAAACTGAGGTTTTAAGAATTGTTGGGAGTCCATCATTGAGATAGATGGTATTCGTAGATAAAATGATTATGTAGTTGCCTTTTCTCGCATTTTGATTGAGCTGATGAGACTGATCTAAGGAAAGGAACCGGATTTAAAAGCGTGAACTGTCCGAAAATGTACATATTTATAATCTGATGATGTATGATCTCTGTAATGTCTGCTATTTAACCGTGAGACACAATACTTCTCTAAAGTCAGTCTATATAGATTTTAACAAAACATTTAAAATTAAATTGAAGATAAGTTGATGTGTTTTTGGAAAATCCGTGTAGCTTGTCTCTCCGGACCGACGTTTCGGAGATCTTTGCAGTCTCCATCTTCAGGGTGGTTATGATATTATTGGTTGATGTGTCTATCGATTGATTGGGGTAAAATGTATGACAGACTTACCACAAAGTTATTGCATATTATGTATACACACAGATCATAGAAAAGAAATATATTTTGTTGTATGGTTGATTTTTTATGTTTTTGAAATGCCAGTTTCTTTTACAAACTACCGTTGGATCATACCAGTTAAAAATCCTAATAATTTTAATGAATTACCCTAATTCTCAAACCTAATATTGTTTTTTTTTCTTTTATGTAACAACATAATTTATGAAATATATTTCTCCTTGAAAAATATTCTGAACAATTCAGTGTGCTTTGAATTTTGGTCTTTTAAAATAATGTACTAACTGGAAACGGATGAATCTTATTCCAATTATTATTTGATTTATTCCACGTAAACATTTGTATTTAAAAAAAAAATATTTATATTGTTTTTTATGTCATCAAGTAGATATGTGTTAGTTAGATGTTGAATTGAAGTAAAAAGTGATTTATAAAATGTTAAAATTATGTATTAAACAATATGTGACTTTAACTAAAAAATATATCTATATTTTTCAATAAGCAAAACTGGAATAGGTAGATAATATTTACGCAGATTGTTATCTGCCGTTGCAAATAGTTAAAATAATATGCCGAATTTGACAACATTTTGTATGGTTTGCATTATTTATAAAACAATTTCTTCTTCAACAAATTGTGAATTGGCTATTTTTTATAAAACTGTAAATTTTTCTGGTTAATTACACAAACAAACTTGGCAGCAATATCATTAATCAGTTAAACATCAACAGGTCCTTTTGGGACTTATTATTAAGATGATTATATAGCATTAAAAAATGTTATTTCTTCTATAATTGTATTTTTCGTGACCAAATTCATTGCTGATATCGGCCGACTGGTCACAAAATATAAACTTGCGTAAGAAATGAAAGATGTATTTCCACAGATGAAAATTGTACATATTTTTTAAGATTTTTATTATATTATGATTATTACAATGAATTTTCCACCATAAATAAGATTTCAGTTAAAATATTATAATTGTAAAATATTTGGATATATTTAGTTATCCTGTTAGTTTAAATTAATACCATTTGTTTAATTGGGATCCTTTCTGTTAGAAAAAGATAAACAGTGCAATGTGTATTTGTATCTTTCTAATATTAAAAGTTTTCTCCTTTTTTATTATTAAAATCCAAAGTGATTTTCTATTTTTGTGAGTAATATAATCATCTATGTACAGCGGCTTGAATTTTAGTAGAATGAGTGATGTTTTTATTATTAAGTAACTATTTAAGAATCACTATTAGTTTCCTCATAATTGACAATGGTGTCAACAATTAGCATTATTTTCTGATGTGTAATAAATCTACATAAAGTTCTGATATGATTTAATTTTGACACTTTCACAAAACACTTTCAATTTACCTTTTGCATTAAAGCTTTTCATATATTTATATTTCAAAAGTTTAATTATGCATATATGTAATGGAAGTTTAATAAAATCTTTTATTTTATTAGATTTTCATGAAAAAAAGCCTCCAATACCACTGTTATCCAATAATTCCGCAATACCACGCATAATCGAAGGACGGCTATGAGCCGACTTTTGAGTGCTATGGATTAACAAAATGCCT
This sequence comes from Lepidostoma basale, assembly GCA_022606425.2. Taxonomy (NCBI): domain Eukaryota; kingdom Metazoa; phylum Arthropoda; class Insecta; order Trichoptera; family Lepidostomatidae; genus Lepidostoma; species Lepidostoma basale. Next base: position 1,430,528 of record JAHDVF020001307.1, read on the forward strand.
AGATCGAACATGTGTATAATAATCTAGACAAAATATTCATGAAGTATCATGGGTGTTTGTTTTCCTTATAAAATTGGAAATATATACATTTGATGGAATAAAAAGAAAAAAAAAAAAGTAGCTTTTTTCGCTCCCTGTCAATAAGAATTGATAATTTTGGGACACTAGCAAGGTTTAGTTGTCTATACAGCACGTTTTTATGTAGGTGAATGATTATTTCTTAAGATGATTCCATGTTTTTAATCAATTCCTAGTCTTAGAAACCAATTAATTGGATTGTTGATTAGTATTCAGTCTCAAACGAATAAGTTTTTGCCAAGTATCTGGGTTTAAATTTCATTTGCTATCGTAATTTTTCTTGATCTACAATTATAAAATTTTATGAAGAAAATAACTTTGCGTATTAAATAAATGAAGGGAAAGTTTAAGGGAAAATATCTTTTGGACGCTGTCAGAATATCTGACTAAAAATACTTAAGTAGATGGTTAGATCATATATTTGTCAACATCTCTAGGGAACATTGTAGTCAGCTGGGTCGTCATCTATATATACATAAAGGGCGAGAGAATAATGGAATTTAATCTTAATTTATTTAAATGATCCACAATCTTAATAATAATATATCTAGAACTATAACCATTTATATTAAAGCAAAAGGCGGACTTGTTCTCTTTGCCCAAATGTTTAAATTTATTTCTAAAATGTCACCAAGGAAGATGTCATGATGGTTAGTTGCTAGTAATTAGTTGGCAAGTACAGATTTGTTTAATTTATTTTCAGTACTAAACAGTCATATGTTTATACTTGTAAATATGGTGTTCCATATGTATCTATCTTATGATAAAAATATATTGTAATGTATTTGATAACTTTTAATATGTGCACAACAGCTAAAAATAAAAATTGTGTCATCAACAATTCACTTTGTTTTTGTGGTGAAATTTTGTTTTCAATCTCTTGATAAATCAATGTGTATTTCAATATACTAAGTAATTTTTCGAGAATTGATGAATATGTACTTTCGATTATTTAACTTGATTTTACTCAAAAATGTTCCCACTTGTAATTGTTTTCTATGAGTGAATTAGTTAATAAACTGATGGTGATATTCCATGATTGTGCTTTCAGCGTTGTTTTATTTTTAAAAAATCAAACCTATTTTTTAAAAACTTACCTCCATTTAAAGAAGACTAAAGTAATGACTGTCAGTAAAACTAACTAAATACTCATAATATAAGGTCCTTACATATGAAATTGGCGTTTTGCCGTACTGGCAACTTTGATCTCAAATATCTTCTCTTTGGTTAGGAATTCCAAATTCAAATTTATACAGCTATTTACTCAAGTATTTGTGTTTCAAAAATTATAATTCATCTGTTTTTTCCTCAATGTTTTTTTTTCTTTGCGTCACTCAGTTTACAAAATGGAAAACTTGAAATATCTCGTTATTTACGAGTACGAGTTCCACCATGGCACCAGTGCTGCAAAAACGGCTCGAAGGATTAATGATGTGTATGGTGACGGTGCCGCAAAAGAAAACACAGTGCGTTTTTGGTTCCAACGCTTTCGTTCTGGAAATTTCGACCTGCAGAACAAGCCCCGTGGACGGCCGGAGACCAAAGTTGATAATGAAGAATTGAAGGCTATTGTGGAAGCGGATCCATCGCAAACCACGTCCGAGTTAGCTACAGGCTGCGGTGTTAGTGATAAAACTGTTTTAATCCACTTGAAGCAAATTGGGAAGGTGAAAAAGCTTGAAAGGTGGGTACCTCACGAATTGAGTGAAGCAAATCAACAAACGCGCGTTGACTGCTGCGTTGCATTACTCAACCGGCATAATAATGAAGGGATTTTGAATCGAATCATTACCTGTGATGAAAAGTGGATCCTGTATGATAATCGGAAGCGCTCATCGCAATGGCTGAACCCTGTCGAACCAGCCAAACCATGCCCCAAGCGAAAATTGACTCCAAAAAGTTACTTGTGAGCGTTTGGTGGACTAGTGCTGGTGTCGTTCACTACAGCTTTCTTAAATCTGGCCAGACGATTACGGCAGATGTCTATTGTCAGCAACTGCAAACCATGATGGAAAAGCTAGCTGCTAAACAACCGAGGCTGGTTAATCGCTCTAGGCCACTGCTGCTTCATGATAACGCTAGACCACACACTGCACAACAGACGGCTACCAAATTAGAAGAGCTTCAATTGAAATGTCTAAGACATCCACCGTA